>CM070101.1:3940000-4250000 GCA_036178185.1 Liparis tanakae | reverse complement strand
ATTGGAAATGAGATGTGGTCAGAGGACGGATGAGGTCAGAAAGGTATGTGTGTGTGTGTGTGTGTGTGTGTGTGTGTGTGTGTGTGTGTCTGTCTGAGGGTCAATCGTGTCACTGGCAGTGGTTGTTTACCTAGAGGCGATTGCTGGACTCACACACAAGCCCTGCCCAGACAGAGATGATAAATAATAGAGGAGCTACGACAGAGGGCAGACACACACACACACACACACACACACACACACACACAGATCAGCGTCAAGGTTAAAGATGGGCGTCGGGTGAAATGGGAGAGGTCTTTTTCGTGTTGCTCGTACGTGAGGGGGCTTGGGGGGGGGTCATGTAGTCGGCGTGGATCTGGACATCTGCATGTCAGATGCAGGAGAGGTCCGCGTGTCTCCGTGACAGTTCCGTCGATATGACTCCAGCCACGCCGGAGGGTCATGTGACTCCTCCCTCACTTCCTCATGTTACAGACGTTGGTGTACGCCGTTGCAGATCCGGTGTAACAATAACAATTATGTGGTTTTGGAAAAGCCTCGGCAAACAGACGCTGCGCTGGTCGATGTGTGAGTCATTTCAAGAGGGGAGAAGTTATGATGGCTATTCTTCTTAACTGTTTGAGAATAATCCAGGTATAAATAAATATGGAACAAAATGCAGTACGGTCAGCCCGTTATTCAAAATAATTTTTTCAAAGTCCTGCATGTAAAATTGTACAATCAAATTACTTTTATTTCAAAGATTGTTTGATGGGAATCATACTGGTGAAAAAGAGTACGGTAAAATAATGTGTGTGTATGTGTGCGTGTGTGTGTGTGTGTGTGTCTTATTTATTTATTACAATAGTACAAATAAATAATATCAGTTAGTAATATATCAGTTGAAAAAAGACTAATATTATATTGCATTATATTTCATGTTAAGCACAAGTATGAAAAACATCTTACTAATAGCTTGATCCACAAAAAATCCTACACACTAATAATAATAATAATAATAATAGTAATAATAATAATAATAATAATAATAATAATAATTCAAACTTATATCACTTTTCTTAATACAAAAGACGCTTAAGACTCGATTAAGACATATAATGGACATGCATTATATTTAGGGAAGGTCTGAGGACTGATGCATCCTAAATACAGGACAGGTGATCAAGAGTATGCAGGGTTCAGGATTACGTTACATTGCTCCAGTACAGGTGTGTGTTTGTTTGAGTGTGTGTGTGTGTGTGTGTGTTGTGCACTGATCATTGTGGTGGATGTCACCAATCTCCCAAGTAGTGGCTGAATGTGGATGAAATCCCCCAGAACAATTACCTCCCTCTCACTCTCTCCCTCCCAGTGTGTGTAGGTGTGCCTCTGTGTGTGTGTGCGTGTATGTGTGTGTGTGTGTGTGTGTGTGTGTGTGTAATTGTCTCTGTTATTCTTCTCAACACAGACCGTGTGACAGGTAGACAGCTGACACAGTCTTAAAACAGACTGCTATCCACAGTGGATATCTATAAACACATCAAATGGATCTTATTGTGGCCCATCAAATGTTCTGTGTCGCTGCCTCGAGGACCGCAACGAAAAACACGGCTTATTTCATTTCTGACATCCCGACTTCTTTTTGGATGAAATTGTCGTTTGCGGCTGACGGATTTGCGAAACGGGGAAAACTGTCGGATGAGAGAACGTATGGACTATGGACGGTGGGAAGTGACTGAGCAGCAACACGTCTCCTCATTAAGTCTTAATCTGAGATTGAAGAATAGAATAGAATAGAAGAGAAATATACTTTATTAATCCCCAAGGGGAAATTTGTTGACATAGTAGCACCGATAAACTAAACACAATAAAATATAGATATAAGAAAGAAAGTGACTGTGCATAAAGTATAGTATGCAAAGTGAAATATAAAATACAAAATAAAATAAAATATATATGTATATATACAACACATATGTAAATACAGCAATGTAAAATTAAATAAAATATATATAATATATATATATATATATATATATATATATATATATATATATATATATATATATATATAGACAGTGTGCAAAATGCAAAGTGTGTGTATGTGCGTAGTGTAAATTAAATTAAATTAAATGAAATGAGTGCAGTGCAGATCAACAGTGTAAGTATGAATGTGAATATGTACAGTGAGTTATTGCAAGTTTCTGGCAGGAGGTGCTTTGAAGTGTAGCAACATCACATGGGAAAGCTAGTAGACAAAAACTATCTATTGTTACATAAAGAAACAAATGACACAGCTTCAAGCTCATTTTAACTCCTTGAAATGACTTTAATGTGTATCATAGATCGACCACCAGGGGGAAAACTACAAATATACAACTAAACTTCTCAGTCACGCTTTGAGGGAAACCTATTTTTGTCCTGGATTGCGGTTATACGATTATTATTAACGTACAAAATAAATGAATAATGGTTTGGTTTAAAAAGAGGATGTTTGTAGCAATGAACGTAAATTAAAATCGAGAGCCGGCAGAGGGCTGTGTCATACTTCATGTGGCGGGTCTAAAAAGGCATTTTAACACCTCAACTGCTGCGCTCCTCTTGCTGTGGTTTCCCTGGAGGACACTTTGACCTTGAACCTACAAAGTACACCGTAACGGATCCCCGTGTATGAATTGGCGTGAAGACTTACTGCTGGTGAAACTCCTTTATTTTATCTCTTTAAGTAAATAAACGTGTAATATAATAAAACTTGTAAACCGTCACCACCTTGTCAACGCCGTAAGAGCGTTAGCCTCAAACTATTACACTTTGAGTAAAATGCGTATCTGTCTATTTGTAGCTGTAGCGTCACGTTTGCATTTTAACATAAAATAAAAGTGTGCTTCCTTTTAACCTATCAGAATAAAAGTCTGATTTAACTATAAAGTGGAAGTAGATTAAAACGTCCATAAATTATTCAAACTATATAAAACAGAAAACAATAAAACTTTCATGGGGTTATTTACAGACACCTTTGGTTGTGCAGGTGAAACAGATTTCTACCGCATGCATTGTATAAATATGCTTTTCTTTTTAGACGGACAACCAAAAAACGATGCACAAGGAGTGGGAAAAGTAAAATGTACAGATGATTGAACACCAAAACTATTTCCCCCTGTTTTAATAATAATAATAATAATGATGATATTGATGATGATGATGATGATGATAATAATAATAATAATAATAATAATAATAAGGAGGAGGATAATGATGATGATGATGATGATGATGATAATAATAATAATAATAATAATAATAAGGAGGATAATGATGATGATGATGATAATAATAATAATAATAATAATAATAATAATAATAATAATAATAATAAGGAGGAGGATAATGATGATGATGATGATGATAATAATAATAGTAATAATAATAATAATAATGATAATAATAATAATTAAATTAAATTAAATTGAATATGTTTACGACAAAGCGAGCAATCTGGAAAGGTAACCTTGATTTCCGCTTCCGGGGTAGTTGTTATGGAATTAGCAGCTGTAATATGCAAAAGAAGAGACGTATGAAGAGACGCGGGGCGGATGGACGCACGCCTGCAAGGGTCAGGCTGACGGGCGGCTCCCCGCCGAGAACCAGCATCTCTGCTGCCCTTCTGCGGAGCGTCCTGTGTGCAGGATGACGCGCTCTAGGAGAGACGCACACTGAGCAGACAGACGGAACAAGACTTCTTTTCTTCTGTCAACCCACCGAATCCATACGGAGAGAGAAAGAGATGTCTGCTCTGAGTCAACGTCTAACCGAGAGCAGCTGCGATCCCACCGATCTGATTACAAACCTGCTTACGTGCGCAAGACCCAGCATGACAGATTATTATTTTTAACCCTCCTGTTTTCTTCAAATTTACTAACATCTTTTCCCCTTTTTGACCCCAGCAATTAAAACCTCCAGAAAATGATTAGAATTAATATTGTTTCCAAAGTTTGAGTGTCAGGTACTTTATGTTTGTTTGTTGACTACCTAAATATATAAAAAAGTTTCTCACATGTTATACACAGTGAAAAACAGCCTGGGGTCAAATTGTTCAGGACATTGAAAACATTTCATCATGTGAATTTCATGTTTCTCCCAATTGTCCCCAAAAAATTTGGAAAAATCATGAAAAATGTGAAGCAAAAAAAACGATATCAATAATTTTTCTAGAGACGTCAAACATTGAATGGGATCAAATTGACCCCAAAGGTTACAGGAGGATTATTACAAAACTCATAAAGAGAGAGACGGTCACGAATAGGGGTGCGGTGAAGCGAGCGTCATTAGTCCCGCTGTGATGCCTGTGCACTGTGATTGCTTACATGAGGGATGTTGCATTCAAACGCCGTGCTTTCCGAATGTTTTAAGAGTCAAAAGAAAACCAGATTAAATAATTGAGCGGAAATTAGTTCAGAACTACCTTTTTTTCCTGCTCAATTTGAGATTTCCAGTTGTCTCTCAGACTGGAGGAAAGAAAACATCCAACATACACATTTAGGGATTTATTTTACCACTTGGTCTCTTTGCATCTGTAGATGTCTCCAAATGTAAGCAATATATGATGCTTTATTTGCTTATTTAAAATATAAAACATCTGAAAAACATGTGAGAACAATACATTTTTTCAGCACCTGACATGTCATGGTAATATCAATTAATTTATTTGTCACCCTTTTTTTTCTTCGTGTCATTTTGGAATTTTGCAGTGTATTTTCGAACTATTTTCTAAAAACATGTTTTTCCTCATATTCTGAGTCATAAATCAGACTTTTCAGTTGCATTCCTTTCTATATTCTGAAAGTTTTAACAAAGATGTTTCATCATATTTGATAGACTAAATACTAAATTATATTCCTTAAACCGTGGAGCAAACACGAGCTGTAAAGTTCAGTCTGTAAAAACCTTTGACTCAAATGTTAACCCAATTAAACAATAATGTTGACAATATTCAGATGTTAATTAAGTGAATGTATGACAATTAGCCCATATTTGTTGTAATACCTCATTTGCACGTCTAAATATAACATTTCCGAGGACTTGCAAAAAGACGAACTGGGGAAGTTTCTTGATGCTTCCGGTTTAAACGGATAGGGATCACGTGGAAAAATAGTGTTACATCAAGGAATGATCATTTTGGATAAAACATCTTAAAACTAATGTCGGCTATTTCAATTTGTATTTGTACCTTACTCCCATGATGCCCCGTCTTCTTTACACCTGGCGTATTGAAATCAGAGTGACACAATGTATGTTATTTTCAAATGCAAAAATTAATGTGCCGTCCACTCCTCCTGCACCACAGCAGAGAGGTTCATCTGTGACACAGGGCTGGCCAAAAGAAAGCATTTCATAACTTTGTATTTAAGTAATACAAATAAAAATGAAATTAATGAATACAAATCTGTCACAATAACATTCCCACAGACGTAATCCCGATAATCTGTTTCCACTGCAGTTCAAATTCTTCCCCTATTCACCTGTATAGTTTCTCCCTCTTACACTAGAGTGGAGGATTTAAATAGCCAGTTAAAATGAACTAGGATGACCTTTTGGGTACATAGAGTTGACTGCGGATCAAATATACACGTGCAAAGAGATTGATGGACTGAAACCCTGGAGAAAATGGATTTGGCCTTAAAAAAAGACATCGCGGGGCTCGGACTCTCTGCATGCTTGACCTTTGCAGACCGCTTCGTGGAAACGGGCCGGTGGCTGTGCCGTAATGGCGACTTGTCCAAGTGTGTACCAAAAAACTGGCTTTATTTAACGATTTCAAGATAGGCTAAGTACTCTGATCTTTTACTTAAAAGAATAAGCTCGCTGCAGCGATGTGTGCGTGTTCTCCAGCAGCCTGTGACATCACAGTGACGTTGGGTGTGGTCAGAAGGGAAACAGGTGCGACTCTTCCAGCCAGAGCGGGGGCGGCCACATGCCGTTTCCCAGCCTTGTATTAGGATAAGATAAGATAACATATTCATTTATTAGTCCCACAGTGGGGAAATGTCAGGATGTGCATTAGAGCATTAATACAAATAAAAGATACAAATAAAAAACACAAAACACAATACTAAATACTAATACTACTACTAAAATACTAATACTAAATTACTAAATACTAAATACTAAATACTAATACTAAAATACTAAAAAATACTAAATACTAAATACTAATACTAAAATATTAAAAAATTCTAAATACTAATATTAACATACTAAAAAATACTAATTACTTAATACTTATACTAAAACACAAAAAAATACTAAATACTAAATACTAATACTAAAAGGGGAAAACAAAGTAAAGTATAAAGTATTCAGGTGATCGTTGAGTAAAAGTGGCTCCGTCTTCAGCTCACCAAGCAGTCATCCGTTTCAGAATGGGTTATGATTGGATTATAATTAGGGATGTATTCATGTGTGTAAGCATCCCTTTAATAATGCAGCTGGTAAACGTGGGGCTAATTGTTAGGTGAGAGCTTTTAAATGTACCCCTGGAGAGTGATACAGTTCTATTTACACCTTTAAACAATACATTAGTATGTGTTTGTTGATGATCTTTTGTGTTATTAATCTAAATCTGTTGTAGACTAAAGTTGTAGAAAAGCCCTCTGCGTCTGAAAGGTGATGCCAATGGGGAAGTGCCTTAAACCTGCATTCTTTCTAATGGCCAGCAGGGGGAGTCTATGAGAAAAAGACCCGATACTTCTAACTTGATCAATAAACATTAAACACATGAGTTTATGGACTCAATCACTAGTTTCAGGTTTTCTTCAATACAGCGTGATGATCATTTAGTAAAGTATGGTCCCATTTCAAAGTAAAATAGAAAGTAAATTATTCCTTAGGGTGTGGCAACCTTGTGATTGACAGGTGTTTTCATCTCACAACTAACAGTGAAATGAACTTCACCAACTTCAAAGTGTGTTTTTACATCTTGAAATGTAATGATAAAATTACATAAATAAATCGTTATATATCTCGTGTGACTTTTGGTTGCAAAAAAAATAAAAATGGCAACAGAATGAAATGCCAGGCTTGAAGCTTCATTAATGCAATGGATAATGTCACCACTATGTCAACTTCTTATCTACAGTCTATGATTTCCAAATAGCTGAGGAGTAAAAAGTACAATATGTTTCTGAGAAAATTGGAATATTAGAAACAGAAAATGGAAAAAATGAAAAATGTAGTAACTTATATTACTATTTCCAAATCTGTTTGATTGTTGGATTGTCTATCTTATTCCAGTCCAGGATTGATCGTGAGGTTTTCATAGCAGGGTTACATTTAAGCAAAAATATACTTGGTGTTGTATTCCCGGGTATGTTTCTTATATGGCGTCCAAGAATATTTCAAAGGACATTCGCCGAAAGAGAGGGAGACACACGTTCCAGACGGCGTCCATTAGTGTAATTAGAGCGACTCCACAGACAGTCACATTATGTTATCCTCTCGCTGTTGATTGCTTTTGCTTCATATAGCAGCACCAAAATGCCTCTCGCTGGCTTTTTGATTTGATATTAAAAAAGCGACTGTGTCTAAGCATTTGTTTGATTAAAAGCCTGTGGAGAGAGGACATTTATACTTTCTGTTCTAGCTCTTCCTACAGTTCGTACTCTGCAAAGATCACTAGTGCAGACACAGCAATGAGTGTCACTTTGTGACGAAAGAAAACAACCAAAACAACCACAACTGTAACGTATTGTTGCTTCCTAAAACGTCCATATTATAAGCATTTATGATTGATTTTATGGGCTTATCCAAAATTAAATGTAGCCTTCTTTTGCCCAGTTCTTATAAGATATACAATTACAGCACGAAAAGATATCTTAGCATGAATAAATCACGTTAACAACTAATAATGAATTTGATAAAATAAAAAAATAAAGCCAATTAAATTCCCATTTTTGTTTAAGGGTATACAAATTGTATATATTTAAATGTTTAAACCAGAAGAATTGAGATTAAAAATCTCCTTTTACAAGTAGCACATTAAACAAAGTCTCAGACACAGAATATAAAACAGTGAAAGACAATAAAAAAAGGAAAATAATTGTATTTATTTAAATGTATTTAACCAGAAAAAGCCTTATTGAGATTTAAAAATCTCCTTTACAAGACAGCAGTAGCACATTAAACAAAGTCTCAGACACACAATATAAAACAGTGAAAGACAATAAAAAAAGAAAAATCGTACAACATGAGGTGAGGCAACACCGCTGTCACCGCAAATATGAGCCAGCTATTAAACACTTTGCAGATTCCAACACGGATGAATGGAAATGTGTGTTTAGGGCAGACTCGCTGCTCTCGTCATTTACCCCTCACAGTAAACTGAGACCTGTGGGTTGTGGGGGGCAATATTAGTTAAGTATTTATTTACAGATCCTGGCAGAGCCGCCCTGTGAATAATTCATCGTCCGTGCTCGGAGGAGTCATGTTGACAAGACAGCCTGACGCAGGAGAAAGGAAATCAATGCAGCCATGATGGGCAGCAGACTCCTGCAGATCTCCTGACCTGAGCCCGGCTACAGACTGTGTGTGTGTGTGTGTGTGTGTGTGTGTGTGTGTGTGTGTGTGTGTGTACTTACAGTAGTTACAATACCGCCCTATGTAAAGCGATCAGCTCTTGATCTGCTGATCTGAGTGAAACAGTGTCCGTCGAGGGCAGACATGGGGAATGTCATCTCCACGCTCCTCCGGTGCTGCAAACAGCCACTTGAGCATGCTGCTCCACCCGAAGCCTCCGTCACAGGCGGCGAGAGGCTGACGGGGGGGACAGAGCGCTTAACTGTACATTTAATGGATCTCATAATGTGACGAGTGTTTTGTTTTGCCCCTCCCCCCCCAAGAAAATAACCACAAAAGACAATTTCTTTCCGCGAGCTGACGACCTGCTGCGTTAATTTGGGGAGAACAATCGTATCATTAATGTTAGAAAGGTATGACGGCATGTTAAGGCCATTAAGCGAAAAACAATTATAATTGCGTCGCCGGGGGGAGCGGTAATATTCAGGATTTCCCAAATGAAAGTTGTACATTTACAGAAAAGAAAGCGATATTCTCTTGGATTAAAGTCGCAACTCATATCCGTGATTATAAAGTTACACATTTATACGTATTTATATATCTATATATTTATATCGAAATCCTTATTTTGTGTCATTATGGGATGGATGACCTCTGGGCAAAGCGAATGTCATGAAGGAAACAGATGCGGGTCCTTGGACATGAAGCAGACGTCAGAATTCATTCTACCTCCTCTTGTGAGATCTCTTCTGGTCCCGGAAGATGAGAACGTGTTTGCGTATTATTTTATGATTAACCTGTTACCTTCACATTTAGTAACATATTTTACCCTCGGGGTCAATTTGACCCCAGCAATTAAAACCTCCGGAAAATTATTAGAATTAATATTGTTTCCCCGAGTTTAAGTGTGAGGTACTGTCAAGTCCAGCTCCTGTTCACCGCTTCCAAAGGACGTGAAGACAACTCGAATCACTGACTCAATCTCTTTTATTTTTCTTTTGTTGGTTAATTGGTCTTCCAGTAAATTAGCCAGTGAAGATAGGTTGTAACCTTCAAAACAGAACATACATTACATTTTAAATTAAACATATTACTTAAACATCGTTACTTGTCATTTTTACCAAACTCAAAATGAGATATTCTTTTAACACAAAATCATCATTTTTAAACACCATGAAATTAAACAAATCATTTCACCATTGCTGTCTTTGGGTTGAACCGTGGAGTGACCTGAAGCGTCCTCTCTCTGCCGCTTCTCTTTGCAAATGCATCAGAGCATCTCCACAGGTACTTTATGTTTGTTTGTTGACTACCTAAATAGCCCTTTAAATATATAAAAAAGTTGATATTTCTTATATGTTTGACACAGTGAAAAACAGCCTGGGGTCAAATTGACCCCAAAGAACATCAACGTTAAACATTGAATGGGGTCAAATTAAACTTAAGGTAACAGGAGGGTTAAGAAAATAAAAATATTGTCAAAGCTACAGGAAAATGGAGATATTTGACTGCACATATTGGCGTATCTCTTGAAAACAAACCGTAGAGACGACGTGGCTGTGAGCGTGCTGCGTTCAGGGGACCATGCAGTGTGTTTTGTACTGCGTGGCTCATGTTAACGTTGAGTTTAAATTGTGGCTTCAGTGGCGTGATGAGGTCTACCCAACCTTTTGAGAGACCCCTCGATGGCGACTCGTTTTCCAATCTAACCTCGATGATGTCAGGGTTCATTACCGTCACATTGAAAATGCGGAAATTAATGTTTTGATCGCCGCGTATTTTTATATGCGTATTATTCGCATAAGTCAAAAAGTATTAAACCGAATCGCATGAAATTTGGTGGGATGATTGGTTATTATCCGGGGACTATTTGTTTAGATTTTGGGATTGATCGGGTCAAAGTTCAAGGTGAAGGTCATTAAAAAGTTCAACATCTTTTTGAATCGCATGAAATTTTGTGGGATGATTGGTTATTATCCGGGGACCATTTGTTTAGATTTTGGGATTGATCGGGTCAAAGTTCAAGGTGAAGGTCATTAAAAAGTTCAACATCTTTTTGAATCGCATGAAATTTTGTGGGATGAGTGGTTATTATCCAGGGACCATTTTATTAGATTGTGAGACCGATCGGATCAAAGGTCAAGGTCAAGAAAAGGTCAAAATCTTATTTTTACCATAGTTACCATAATTTATATCCAATTGGCATGCAACTAATGCCAACATGTTCATAATTCAATGCCCAATCTTGTGATATGTGAAGGTATGCGCTCTACCAAGTGCCCAGTCTAGTTTCAACACTGTTTTTCTATGGTTTGAATGTGTGTTTTAACAACAGATGTTCCCTCTTCTGAACAAAGTACTTATTTCAACCCTAACTTGCAACATCATGAAACGGATATATCTCTCGCCGTGATTCGGTTTGGTATTGAACAGACACATTATGTCGTCTCCAACTGTTCGGCCCGATGAATAAGAACCCATTTGCTTCCTGTTGTTGCAGAGGGCATGTTCAAACAACATCATTTGTCATTAGGAGACGGCCAGCCGCTCTGCTGCCGGTCCCTCTCGTCTTCGCCAATATTCTTCTTCTTCCTCCGTCCTGTAGGAAATCTGCCAATAAATCAGACTTTGCACATGGTTCTAATCCCATGCAAGACTTCCTCAACTGGACGTGTGGGCTTATGGTCCTGATGGTGGCGCTACACTCACCACCTGAAGATTAAAGCTTTTGAAAATCCATAACACATCAGCAACCTTCGTGCGACCAGGAAATATCTCATCTCAGCCCTTATATTTCACTCAATTGACAGCAAACTTGCTTCGCTGCATCATTCAGATTGACCTCCACAAAGATGCACGCCAGATTATTCATATTTTTTAATTAGTCCACGGTACATCCAAGACTTACGTTAAATCCTTGTGTACTGCAGTCAATGGAAATAGAGCATCTATCTATAAATGTGTATAAAAGCTAATTAAAAGATATTGCCTAGTGATGGCATGAGTCCCGTCGTGATGGGTTTCTCCTTCAGCAGGTGACTCAACAAGGTCGTGACCTTCCCTCGCCTGTTAACGGTGGTGAGTTCAAGGCCCGGGTGACGCAGAGCGAGCGCACTAACGTCCACTCAGACCATGTGCTGTGTGGGATAAAGACGAATGAATTTATAGGCATTTATCTTCCTCCTTCTTATTCTTTATATATTCCTCCACTGCCTCCTCCTCCTCCTCTTTCTTCTTCGATGTGGTCGGCCCGGACTCACAGCAGCAGCTGCACCGTTTAATCATCATCGTTAACACGCGGTGCGTTTGAGTGCATCGTAGAAAGTTAGGAGAGTGCAGTGACGGGACCGGTTTGGTGTGTTCACTGTTCTCTGTCCTCCTCATTGAATCCGTTACCACTTATTTCCACGACTGTTTGTATGTTTTCTATTAAATATCGCTCAGTCAACGTCACCCCCCTTCTCTCTCTCTCTCTCTCTCTCTCTCTCTCTCTCACTCCCATCCTTTAAAACTCCTCGAGCAGAATGAAGACAAACTGCGGAGCGATAATTGGACACTAACACGAGTCGGAGCGAGATGAATGAAGACAGATGACGAGCCTCTTAGTCCCAGGATGTCTGTGCTCCTCAATGATATATCGTGAGTGAGATGCCTTTGGGTTTTCACTTCATTGATTTGAGTGACAACAGTAAATGTCGACATTGAAGCGGTCTCTTTATTCCACTTGATGAACATATTCCCTTCTTCTTAGTCGGGCTTCATGTTCCCTGTCCTTGTCCTTTGAGCGCGATTCTTCTTTTCTTCTATGAAGTTGCCATCGACACGTTTTAAAGTTGAAACTCCGGATTAGAGCTTCCACTAAAATTAGAGGCTTGGAAACACTGGAAATGTGGATCACAGTGTTTCCTTTAAGAGTTTTGCGTGTGAGATTTATTTTGTGGCCCGCTGGCACACGTTTAGACTCGTATTAGTTTTAGATGTCGTATTCCTTTTCATAAAGAACTCACTCCGGTCCTTTTTCTCTGCAGCGCTTGTGGTGGTAAACATGGCGAGCAGAGAGACGTTGATCTGGCGAAGCAACCCAGCGGGAAGTGTTTTAAAGTGTACGAGACAACATTCAACAAGTTAAACAAATCCATCTTTCTTGAATATTTAGCATATATTGGTAATGTAAATTTAGTTTAGTTTATTTCGGTAATATACAAAAATAAAGATTTTTACAACAAAAGAGAAAAAAAGTTATGGCTTACCGAAAGGGTCAAGGCTGAAGCTATCAAGCTTATAAGTGCCCTAACGTATGATTTCAGAAGGAAACTTAATTCAGAGAATCATATACTGTACATATAACCCATAAATGACCTAGCACACGCTCAGTTGGGTCAAGATGACCGTGTTCAGAACCCACTTATGGTGCAGTTTCCTTCTATTGTTGCCCAAATCCCCATTTCCAGGAGACTTGTTACATAACCAACTAGAGCGGGCACTCTGTGGAGCACATACCTTCTCATATCATAAGATTGGGCATTGAATTATGAACATTTTGGCATTAGTTGCATGTCAATTGGATATAAATTGACCGCGCTATGGTAAAAAAAGATGTTGACCTTTCCATGACCTTGCCCTTGACCTTGGACCCGAGCGATTCCAAAATATAATCAGATGGTCCCCGGATAATAACCAATCATCCCACCAAATTGCATGCGATTCGGTTAAATACTTTTTGACTTATGCGAATAACACTTACGCACGGACGCGTACAAATACACAGCGATTAAAACATAACCTTCCGCATTTTCAATGCAAAGGTAATTATTATAAAAATGACATACTTGTTTCTGCTTGCTAACTCTCAGGAGTTCAAACTAAGTTATCTGATGTTCTCCAACACGCTGTTAAAAGCATGCAGAGGAAACACTGAGCTCATAGTCCATTTGAGTCTGAACAAAAACACAAAATATTCAAACGAGGATCCCCTGCATATTAATATGAAGTGATTGTGTGATCAAGTTTGGAGAGTCACGTCGATTATGTTCACCTTTCCAAAATCACCAAAAGCTACCAACTACCTCGCACTACGTCCAGGGACAAGTAGCATATCATTAATGCATGAGGTCGTTAGGACCGGTACATTCAGTGCATCTCTGTCCTGATATTTATTACATTTGGGGATATTTACACTTTCTGAATGATCGGTAATGGAGCTCATGATCTTTTTTCTGGCCCATGAGATGGGGATCAGTTAAAGCCTGGTGGAAAGTACCAAAAAGGCAAAGTTCAATAGAAATCTAGCACACAGGAAGTTGATCACAAGATAAGCTTGTCTACACACACACACACACACACACACACACACACATTGCAGTATATGGGTATATGGGTGACACAAGTACGGTTAAGCATCTCAATGATTCACTGGAGCACAAATATGTTCCAAATATGGTCCTCCGACACCCTCTCCTTTATAAGATTAGTTTTCTCCCTTAAGCATCCAACACACTCGGCCTACATGAACAGCCCGTTCTCTTCCCCAGGGCGCTGATTCCTGAAGCTTTGGCACGGCCCCCGGAGTCTGATGCCGACGCCCCCTTTAGCGCCTGTATGAGACTCAAGTAATTTAATCAAGTTAAAACAAATAAAAAATACATACATGATGGGTCAAATAAATACACACCTTTTTTTGGCTTAGTTTCCATTGTTATTTGAAGCCACAATATTCTCCTCGAGCAAAGTAAATGGTCTTAATCCGGAATGTTTGGACATTTTATATGCAAATGAGTTATAATATTGTACTCTTTGGGATACTGGGAATGGCTATCAAAAGCTACTGAAGCCATTACATTTTACAATCAACATTAACTTCATATTAATATGTTAAGGCAAATAAGTAATTAATATAAATAATAATAACTTTATTTATATAGCACCTTTAAAAACAGAGTTTACAAAGTGCTCGACAGAGAATCAAGGCAAAATGTATTATATTGGTAAGATACGAATACAAACTAAATTTGGGGAACCAAAGAACTGAATAAAATGACTAGATCACTGAAGAGCTGTTCTATAAAAATGGGTTTTAAGAAGTGATTCAAAAGAAGTCCCTGATTCTGCGAGCCGTATCCCCTCCGGTAGGTCGTTCCAAAGTCGAGAGGCTCCAACGGCAAAAGCCCGGCCACCCTTTGATTTAAGCCTCGACTTTGGAACGGCCAGAAGACCCACCGGAGGATCGAAGGCTGCGTGCCGGCTCATAAGGGGCTAACATCTCAGTGATGTAGCTTGGGGCTAGGACCAGACGTGCTTTAAAAGTGATCAGTACAGTAAAATCAATTCTCAAACGAACAGGGAGCCAGTGGAGAGAAGCCAGGACTGGAGTAATGTGATGCCGTCTTTTAAAACCAGTTAGAAGCCGAGCTGCTGCTTTCTGGACTAGGTGGAGGCGGGAGATGGATTTTTTATTAATCCCGGAAATGAGGGAGTTGCAGTACTCCAGTCTGGAGAGAATGAGTGCATGAATGATTTTTTTCAGGTTTAATTTTTATTTTTAAAATTATTCGTAATTGAAAGAAACACGACTATACATTTGTTTACTTGTTATACTGGTTGAAAATGACTAAAATAGTTTTGAATGTCCCTACTGGCATGTTAAACACTGGTTGGGAGGGGGATTTGTTGGCTTATTTCCTTAACCTTATTATTATTATTATTACATAATTTTGTGGGCATCAATGAAATTAAAATTAAAGGGGAAGGGGTTTATAACCGTGTCTATGACCTTGAATAAGACTCTGGGTTTTGAATGATTCTCTAGAATTAAATTGGAGAAGGAGGAGGTCATTGATTCTGCAACTGCCTTTTGAATATTCAATTCATCGTTCCATATTTAATAAAATGCGTGCATACACTTTCTTTCCTTTCCCCTGCAGTCTCTCTTGAGTTCTTCGGTGGCTTCATTCATCCAGGGCGGGGGCGTTCCATTTAACTTTCTGACCTTGTATCGGGCAACAGAGTCCAGGACAGTTTAACAGATGTCATTAAAAAGAGAGACCTGCTCTTCTGTATCTCAAAGTTGATTAAAAACAGTTAAAAAAGCAGTAAAAACTCTGAAAATGTGCTAGCAGAGATGGAGTGGGAGTCTGATTTGTGGGAAGTTGAGATAAAACCACACTGAATAAAATTGCTCTGTGGTCGGACACACAGATATCCTTAATTTAAAAATGTTCGGAGCTGAGACCATTGTACAGGACGAGGTCGAAAATGTGGCCCTTTGAATTTCTCGGTTGGTGTATAGCCTCAGTGATGTCAAAAGATTCCAAAGTAACCATAACATCTTTGACAAGAGTATGAGTCGGACAGCAGACATGTTTGTTAAAATCCTCTAAAATAAGAACTTTGTCATACCGTGACACGAAATAGACTGAAAGTTCAGCAAACGTCTGACGTTGGCGGTCTGTAGATTATTATAATTATGACTGGGTCTTTAGAGCTGACCATAAAACCAAGACGTTCAAAAGATGTATATTTACCATGTAAAATGGGAGAGTAATTTACATACATCTGTATATAATAGCAACCCCTCCCCTACCCTGCCTGACAGCCAGGGTTGATGAAGCTGTGTCTATAACAGAACTATACAACCTCCCTCAGATAGCCAAGTCTCTGTAATCACGAAAAAAAAGTCCAGTTTGTTAGAAGTAGTAAAATCGTGGCATAAAACAGACTTCTTATTTCGGGATCTGATATTCAAAAGATCAACATTTGCCAGAATGCTATTAATTGAAGATCTTGAGGGATGTTGCAGAGGAAGTCTAATCAAATTCTTATGGTTAGCAGCAGCGGGATGTAATCCTGAGTGTGCTGCAGTAGGAAATAATGGTGGTAATAAAAGAAGGTGTAACAGTCCAGTTGTGGGTAGTGGAGGCAGCAAAAAGAGTGGAGGGTGGTAGGGAAGCAACATTAGTAGCATTCCCTACTGTGCCGCCATGTCATTTCCTCAATGCAGAGCCCATGTTCTCAGACAGTGTCTGGGACCCCCCCTCTGTTCAGGTGGAGACCATCGCGCTTCATGAGGATGGGCCTTTTTGTGTTGCCTTTTGCGATGTTAATATACAAGCAAACATGTTCCCATTGGAGTCAATGGATATGCATGTCATAGAGACAAAGTTCCCTTTTGGGGGAAAAATATATTTGCTTTCTTGGCAAGAGTTACTGGGGATATTGATTACAGTACAGAGAGAAAACGAGAAGAAAGAACCTACTGGCACCTCTAAGCTCATTATTTAACATGCTATATCTTAATCAGTACCATATGCAACTGTTCAGGACTATTTCATATTACAAATGGTAATAAGCGATTTGTATCTATAAATGTCTGCAAGAAAAAGAAAAGCCGTGTTTCCCCGAAAAACGCTTTTAACGAAGTATTTATTATTTTATTTAATGGATTTTGCCTCCGCTCTAACAGTTAGTCAGCTGATGTAAAAGCAAGCTTAGAGTGGAGTAGAACATAACTGGTAAAGCTGAAAATGTAATTTGCCAGCATGTGATATGCATAGATATGTTCTGTATATACAGTATATATGTATTGCATTTTCAATGTGTCCTTTCAGCTGCCTCTCAGTTGTCAACTCAGACTGACAATCACAGAACAATTGCATGTCATAGCTGCATGTTTGCAGACCTGTTATGTTTGCCCGTTGCTCAGAAGTGACAGAGAAATCCGGCGGTCGACACCAGTTTCTGAGATCCAATAACTTAGCCATTTTCGGAAGGTATCAAAAGCAGCAAAAAAAGATGCGGAATAAATAAATAAAGATTCTGAAACGGAAAAAAGATAAATACTGATGGAATTGACAGGTGATGGATAAAAGATGAAACAACAAGAATGATTCACGGAGGAAGGGAAAAATATGATACGATATGTGTTCCAAAACTTTTGCCACCTGTATTGTGTTCCGAGTCGAGGTTCTCAGTGATACGGGTACTTATGGATGCAACATTTCTATCCAATTTCTAGAATCATCTTCAATCAACTCTTTCCCATCCCTCTTTCCATTTCTCCTCTGTGTCTCCTCTGTCTTAATTGTTTCATTCCCTTCACCTGCCATCAGCCACTCCTCTGTCTCCTTGATTGGTTAATTCCCTTCACCTGCCATCAGCCACTCCTGTCTCCCTGATTGTTTCATCCCTTACACCTGTGTTTTCCCCCTTATATATTGTGTTAGTTTTTCCCTTGTCTCCTGTCGGTTTGTTGTCTTTATCTCAGTCTTAATGGCTCACTCTCAGTCTTTGTTCGCATGGTGATTCCAAGTGTTTTTATTTTTTTTTAGCTGCATCGTTCATTCCACTTTCAACCATTATCAAATATTCACAGTATACAATCACACATAACTAGGCCCTCAAAGAAGAGAAGCACAAACTTAAGAGAAAGGATTTCACTTCATATCTGGTAGCAAGTTCTGAAATGTGAACCCAATGCGGAAGGTTCTATTCAGTTTTTTTTGTACAGCTCAAAACCACACATTGCAAATTTGCTTCAGAGGACTTAACAATCTGTACACATT
Organism: Liparis tanakae; assembly: GCA_036178185.1. Lineage (NCBI taxonomy): Eukaryota > Metazoa > Chordata > Actinopteri > Perciformes > Liparidae > Liparis > Liparis tanakae. The sequence goes on along the minus strand of CM070101.1, from coordinate 4,231,893 downwards.
CAACGTCCCCGTCCCGGGACCTCACAACGGATCAGGAAAACCTCATAGGTTTTTAAAGGCCACTAAGGGGCGACTCCTCTGGTTGCAAACAGAGATCTGAGAAGTTGTTTTCAAACTCTTAACCATTTCCAGGGCTCTCAAGACTCATTTCGTTCTTAACTCACGCACTCCCGCCACACATCTTATTTCTCACGCTTAAAAAAACTCTTGGCTATTTAATGTTTTAATGTGCCGCTGCGCGCAGACATGAGCCGCTCTCAATGTGGAGGAATCAAACGCCTGGAGTTCTGCCGTGAAGTGCGACTTATCAGCCAATCAAAAAGAAGAAATGCCTGTCTTCAAAACTTGAGAGTCCTGCATTTCCCAGTGCATTTTCAATGTACGAGAGTGCAGTTCTACTTGACTTTTGCTTAGCTCCACCCTCTTATGTCACTTCTGGTTGCAAAACAATAACGATGACAACGGGCAAGAAAACAAGATCCAAGTGCAAATTTGGCACATTCCAGGCTTTATAACGCTACATGTGAAAATGCAATGTTGGTTAGAAATGTGTATGTACCAGTTTGAAATGTTCCCCATCAAGTTTCAAAGTGTGATTTGTTTCAGCTACAGGTCTTCAAAATCAATGCCCTTGTTGGATTGAGGTGAGTGAATGCAGCCTGGTGTATAACATCAAAAGACGCACAAAAATGCACAAAAGCGATCTGAAAACTAAGATGTATTGAAGAAAATGCGAGTGAATGTGGAACTCCTTAAAAGAGTTGAAAAAGCAGCGTGTGTGCACGAGCTGGAATAGGTATTTTCAATTATTTTTAGAAGTGGGCAGTCTGGAGTAGACGGGAACTAAAGGAGAGAATAGAGACAATCCATCAAACAGACAGTCTCACAGACGAAAAAGACGAAAAAAAATGAAAAGAGAAAGGGAATTGCCTCATACAAATCAGAACACCTTGCTACAAGCAGATCTTAATATGCTAAATCTGTCACAACTCACACAGAGATGAATAGAAACTCCTCTGACACATAAGGAGACACCACAAAAGGAAGCATATTTAAATATTTTTTTCTAAAAATTCAGCAGACATAAGATCACAATTCATTTCTATTATCATATCTCCGTCTTAATACTAAATGAGCGTTGCTGTGCGTTTCCAGAAGGAGACTTTCCAAAGAGCAGACATGAATGCAAACAGCGTGAGTGGAGCTGCAGTTTATTTTGCTTTAGATTATTACCATCAGTGATATAAAAAAAAGAAGGTTGTTTTTCCTCCATTTGTCTTTGTATTCCCTTTTTAATAAAACCTGGAAAGAACAGACTTCCATTTTTTCACACCAACCAAGACGCTCCAGAATCCCAACGTGTCGATCAAAACAGGAATTTAAACATTAAACATTGTGTGAGGGAGGGGGGGGAGTATTGTTCTGTGATTTTAGCAGTCTTCTCACAGTTGTATTACATTTTCAAGAAAAAGAAAGTTCCGCTTCCGCTGGTGGAGGAAGGTGCATCTCTCCTGTGTTTGGCAGAACATTTATTTCTTTATGGGAATTCAGCACTAAGACGACCAACTATAGGGAGTTATAGTAGTAATAGTCATAGTAATAGTCAATGTATTTTAACTTTTTAAATGATTTTCTTTTGAAAAAGAAACTACTTCGATATGATGTCGTGGAATATTTTTTATAGAATAACTATGTTATGGGGGGCCAAAAATGATATGCTGCAAACTCAAAATGAAGATATCAGGTTATGGTAGATACAGGCTGTTGGGTTGCCAGTTTGAATCTCGTGGGATTTAGGATCCCAAAGTGTCATTTCTTTATTACCTGTAAAATGTGCAAAATTTAATTTATTTTATAAATTATAAATGGAGACATTATAATGTTTACGTCACTAACATCTCCCCATCAACAGTTTAGACAACAAATATTGCCTCAATTCATCATTTCCTGCTGATCACAATTTCCTTCAGCCCAATGTGAAATCTCCAAAACCCTGAAGTTTGATAATATCCCTGCGCTTCAAACCCGTAAAACCACAACTCACTTTGTACCCCTCAGGCATCAGTTTTGCACGTGTCAGTTTCCGTGCGTCACTTTATAGACAGAAAACAACTTATTTAGGTCAAGTGGTTTGTTACGCAAGTTAAGTTTGTTACGTAACAATTTAAACATTACCTATGTCCCTGAACGCTACATAATTTAACGTAACTTTAAATAGGTTAACTTCTCCTGTGTTTATTGACCCATCCACCCACGCAGAGCTTTTCTCTCTAGGTCACCTGGGTTAAAGTCTCACAATGTCTTGACCGATATCCTCCGGTGTAAGCTGTTGACCTTTAGAGCAACATGCAAATCAGGGGCCTGATTCTCCAGCTATATAGCTGAAAATATTAGCTTTATGAATCTGTTTGGTGGGACCATCGATCATCAGAGCTGCTGTACGCTCATTCAGAAGAGAGCTGCTCTGCTGACCCAACAACGTGATGTATTAGTTATTTAAGCTGACCACCAAACTTTCCTCAAGGTTTCTTTTGTATTCTCAGAGCTTGTGGCATTTAAAAGGCACACACATCGTTTTTAGCATTAATTCTGTTTTTTAATTCATTTTAGTTTCTACCTATTTTTTTCTTTTCATTTATTTTTTTCTTATGAACTAACCAACTGCATTTTTTTACTCTAACGTACATGTTATTCATCATACAAGTGAAATATGAAGTAGTTTGAACATGTGGTGTAAGAAGAGAAGTTATCAATATTATGTTCCCCAATGTTCCACCTTTTCTCTTCATAAACACTTGAGATATTCACTTGCATTTGTTTTAGGAGGGAAACTAAAGATTGTTTCTGTAATTAATCTGCAATTAATATTATCGCTTGATTGCTTAATTATTTGGTCGGAGATGCTGTCAGCAGTTTGAAATCAAAAGATCAGAAATGAAAAACAGACAATTATTTTGTCTTGAATTACAATTATCAAAATTGTTGCTATTCTTTTATTTTGTCAAACAGTCTCTTGACACTGCTAGAGTTTTTCTAATGTGCAGTTTTATCACTTTCTTTGTTTCAGTTTCCGCCAGTGGACACGTTGAAACGTGGCTAAATGCTGATGGTTCGGAGCAGCTTTCAGATGCATTACAAAAGAAAATCATAAAGAAAGTCTTTTAAAAGTCACTCGACAAAAGGACTGCTTCCACTGAACACCCCCCCCCCCTCCCAAATGAAGCTAAACTTATTCATCATAAAATCCCACATTATGAAAGAAGGCGGACGTATTCACACTCCCATCGATGCTCATCCATCCCATCAAAAATATCTGAACACACAGCCTTTATTGAACATTTCAACTCCTATTAATAACTTCTCAAAGTCTGTCGCGCTGGTCGCCTGAGGACGTCATAAAGAGATACTCGCGCAAAGAAAATAGTTCTGATCCATCATGCGAGACATAAATTCTATGTATCTGACCATAATGTCCTCTCGCGATGCGGGGACACTTTGGTTCCAGCGGTGTGGGGAGGACGCGCATGCTGGAGGGGACAGTGCCATCAATCAGCTCATAATCTGAGAAGGCACACTGTCAATGACAAGAGAGAAATAAACAAGGCAGCTGGGATAATGCAACAAATATTCTCCAATAAACCGGAACGGCAGCAGGACTCTGAGATGAATCTGCTCGGCTGAATATATCAGACGACGCGCTACAAGCTACAGTAGCGGACCGTGTGGACGAGGAAGAACGGCCACGGGAGTGACCAAGCAATAGTGACCTGAAAGACATGTGAGTGACAGGAATAGAGAGCCCGGGAGGTCGGGAGGACAAAGGAAATGGGAAAATGAAGCCCGGCTAACCTGAGGGGACATGCAACCTTCACCACTTCTATTATAAAAAGACAGCAGCTGTAGCTTTTTGGTCATTACTGCGGATCGGGGAATGTGCCCTTTACATGTGGATCCACATGCCATGCAGCGAATGCAAAAGTTTTGCCTCGAAAATGTACCCAACTACATACAGTGTGCTCTTTTTTTAAAGGGGACATATTATGAAAATTCCCCTTTTTTAGTGCTTCTATACGTTCATTTGAGTATCTGGCATGTCTCCCAACACAAAAACGCTGGAAGAAAACAACTCAGGCGGCTTGTTGTCGTTCCTCTATGTCAGAAACGATGTGCTTGAGTGTGTCGATTGGGGTCACCACCAACGTCTACGTAGATGTTGGCATTTTGCTTCGTGGGATATTTGTGTATCTCTGGGTTTTCACAAACTAGTATTTACCCCTTACACGTTTTTGAAATGGTATCTCCCTTACGTTCCACCTTCTTGGCGAGCTCTGACGGTCTAGAGAACAGTCATTGGTTGACCGATCTCAGGGTTGCCAGATACACGATAATTATCCTCCAAATAATACAACCATGTTGAGCCTTTGGTACGATACTTCACCATCTCAAACCTGGCAACCCGGAGCACCTCGCCCACTCAGAACAGGTCAATCTGTGGGGAGGTGTTTCTGACAGGGTACAAAGGCTGTTTGAAATTATTATTCTGGTATTTTGATCAAAATATGTTACAAACGTTACATTAAGACCCCAAGGAACCAGATCAACTTGTGGAAAAATTATAATATGTCCCCTTTAAGAAGATTTCTTACCTGACATATTTTATTTCTTAAATCAATAAAAGATTCATTGCAAACATAAGAGTGTTTTCCATTGGTTTTTCCGGCCTGAAAACATATCCCGACCCCTCTGTTGTGTGCTATGCTGCATAAAGCCGTGGGTTTCATTTAATGGACGTGAACTAGAGTCACGCTTGCCTCGAGGGGTTAATGGTCGACCCCATCCGGCTACCACGGAGTAGGGTTTCGCATTCCACGTGTCATACTTCTCACGTTGAAATGGGAGAAAATAAATTAACCACATTTGTTGTATTGTAGATGCAAATAATTTTCATTTAAAAAATGCCCCTTCTGGCTTGTCAACCCTTTAAACATAGTAATATAAAACTGTGAAACATTACAATTAATGCAATACATGTGAATATTTGTTTTGTTCCCATAGGGATTATGTGACATTAGCTAAGAATTCATTTAGACAAGTAAAACACTTTGGATTAAATAAGCATTCATATTTAGAATATATTTAAGCGTCTTGGTTTTAAAGAATGAATTTAAGTTTTCGATGAAACAAGAGAAACTTTTGCTGAAACCAAAAAACTCCGGGATGAAACCCTCTTTGCATGAGTTGGCAGGTAAAATTAAACTTGTGTGTGTGTGTGTGTGTGTGTTTGTGTGTGTGTGTGTTTGTGTGTGTGAGTGTGTGTGTGACTATGTGGAGCCCAACATTGGAAAAATATCCCCAAAAATCTGTTACCTTCATATTTAAAGCAACAAGGGAGAATAAGATGTCTGCAGACACGTTTTATCGTATCTGGAAGCTTCCCAGTACAACCGGCTTCAAACTGCTGGCCGGTGAGCCGCTCTGCCGTGGTGGGATTAAACGTCCTGCATGAATGCACACTGATATTGCATTAAAAAAAAACGACCAGGAAGAGACCAATTTGCCCAAACTGAGAAGAATTAGCAGATAACACGTCAGAACTTCAGACAGCTGGTTCGCATTATCGATCCATAATCCATAGACTGGCGCGAATGTTCCAACCGAGTGGATGTCGATGTCCGATGTGCCCGAAGTGTGTGAAAGAAACTAATGTCGTCAGGCCAGAGTCGGGTACTTTACAGCTCTACGTCGGGATGAACTGGTGGCTTTTCATTTAGGCCACAGCCAGTGACGGACTAACGTGGGTGCAGGGTTGCCAGGTCTGTGTGACAAAACCAGCCCAATGGCCAATAAAACCAGCCCAAAACCAGCCCAATGACCAATCAAAACCAGCCCAATGACCAATAAAACCAGCCCAAAACCAGCCCAATGACCAATCAAAACCAGCTCAATGGCCAATAAAACCAGCCCAAAAACCAGCCCAATATCCACCAATGGTAACTCCTTCATGATGCCTCCCCTGAGATAGGAAAGTGACCTTCCAACCCCAAGAACTAACCTCCTCAAACGTACACTGCAAAAATTCAAGCCTAAAAAAAACAAGGATAAAAAGTAATAAAATTAGGGAATATTACTTGAAATAAGCCAAATTATCTGCCAACAGAACAGGAACATTTGACTTGCCAAGATTTCCTAAAACAAGTGAAATGTTCAACATTAAAACTGCCTTGTAAGAAGAAATATCTTGTCAGTCAAAAAACAAGCAAAGATTGCATTAATTTGAGATATTTCATTTTACTTAGATTTTATTTTTTGCAGTGTACTGTTATCTATCGTGCAATTACCGCTTGGAACTTGCTACCTCCTCGTTTAACTCACATAAGTAATAATTTTTCATTCAAAAAACAATTAAAGGCGCACCTAAGAACATTCACCACTTGATGTATTCTATTGCTTTTTAGTCATCTGATTTTTCTTTTTCTTTTTCTTTGTATGAATTAAGTTGAATTACATAAGATATATCTGATCCTTCGACTGTACTGTGCATCTGACTGCACTATTCTTCACTTTGTTGTACTATTTTTAACAGTTTGTTTCACGATATGTTTTTTTTTTTTTTTTTATGTAATTTATTGTGTCCTTTCTGTGGACCCCAGGAAGATTAGCGGTCGAGAAGTTTTCCCTAAACAGTTATTTCACCTAGGTCCTAAAATGGCCTTGTGTAATTATATTATGTTTAAAGATATTCATGTAATTTGCCTGCAAAATAGGTCTACCCGAACCAGCGGACAGGAAATTCAACCCGCGGCAACACTTCAAAAGTAGCCCAATTCCGCAGGAAAACCGCAGACCTGGCAACACAGCGCGTTACATTTTTACATTTTTTGCTTCTTTCCTTTTTCTCAAAGTGTTTCTCTGCATAAAACGTTGCTCCTTATCCAGCGACTTTATATACATCAATGTATGCAAATGGTGTCCCAAAAGAATACCGTGAACCCAAATACCCTCCCAACGCCGCCGCATCCAGCCACACCGAGCTTAACCCTAATCTGATGAAAGCCGACTTTCTTTAAACAATAATCAAATACCTTTTCCACCAGCGCCTACGAATGATTAAAGTCTCTGGAAGTTGGAGGAGAAGTGGGCCGGATGTGCCGTGATAGCAGTCGCTCCGACGGTAAACGTCTGTGAGGGTCGTGGACCTCAGGAAAAGGGATTCATGTTTACGACAATGATCGTGAAACTGACTTCGCTAAGTATTGGAGCTCCCAAACACAACGTGAAGTTTTCAAACAGCACCTGCCAAAAGTGTGTATTTCTTATTTTTTTCCTCATTCAAATAAGATAAGAAGTTCAGTTCAGATGAAAAAGTATCCTTGCTTCTCTACTCTTCCATTCACCGCTCACCGTAAGCTGCGTAGCTTCTATTCATCCGTTCTAAAATCTGAAGACGAGGTCAGCCTAGAGTTGAAAAAAATAAAAATGAATTGCTTCGTGTGACGGATAGAAATTGTGTGAGCACAAGCTGCTCTGGTCCATTCCATCACTCCTTCGTCACTTGATTTAAAGATGCCTGTGTGTGCACAGGTCCCTGCAATGTGACAGCATATCATCCCAAATACTCTGAGCTCAGGACCGAATCACCCGGACCGACACCGGCATGTTCTCCTCACAGTGTCATTGTCCTTTTGAGAAACCTTTGTTGTGTCTGTGGCAATTACCGGACCAACTCCACAACAACAAAATACTTTTTTATGATTAAAGACGTATATCAAACAGCAGTCACATCTCCGATATGATAAATATGTAGTGTTAAAGCCGCATTATGTAGATTTTCCCTTGTAGCGCCCCCTTCAGGTATTTAACGTTTACTCAGTGTCGTAAATACCCAGTTACGCTAGATCAGGTGTCGGGAACCTCTGGCTCTGAGCCATATATGGCTCTTCCGTTGGCTCTTTTGAGTTTGAGTTTAAAAAAATAATAATCTCCGCCCGCCCCCCTGTAACTTTCTCTCTCCTCCAGATGTCAGCAGCAGTAATGTCAGGTCCCTTTCTTAAAGACGTCTTTGTTCTTTTATTAAACTAAAGGTCTGTTATTGATCGTCTCCACAGCAGCATGTCTCTCTGTCTCTACGTCGTGTAGCGGAGACAATAAAAAGTCCCCTGTGAGGTGGACTGGACTATGTGACGTTGGTCATCATGACAGAAAGCAGGTCGTAGTACGACCGGGCGCTACAACATGTTACATAGCGGAGTTTTCTCCCCACAGACCCCCGATGGAAGTGACGGAGGCGCAAATCAACATATTAAAAGTCATTGTAGCGGCACTTTTTTTTTCAAGCTGTTATTTTACGGTACAGTTGTTACATAGTGGTGCTTTAATACCTGAGGATGCACACAGCAGCATAGAATGCAGGAACAAATGTTTATCTAGAAAAAAAGGGAATCTGTCCATTGAATAATCCAGTAAATATGAATTAGGTCAAACGCATTTTACTTTGTCATCCGGCCCTTTAAATAACAATCGCTGAGACGCACTAAATAAGCTCCTTTCAGCAGAGACAAAAGGTTGTCCTGGTCAGTGTCATTATTAGCAGGATGATAAAAGCATCCTTTAAAATGAGAGACAGCTTATTTTATGGGTCATCCCCCTGAGGAATAAATCTCATAATAAAAGAGTTGAAACAATCCCAAAACATGCTGCTCTTTGCAAAAACTACAAACTACCCAGTTGTGTTGTTTCTTTGGCTCTGTTGATTGAACGCACACTGCGGACACACACATTTATTTATTTCACTTAGTCACATTGTGCAGATGTAGAAAAAGAAAAACTTTACATTTTTTTCTGGCTGAAAACACTCACTGCCAAGCCTCTCTTCAGGCTGCACCATGTTTTCTACCGAAGTCCTGAAACAGGCGTTTGATTTCAACGATGATGAATCCCAGGGGGGCGGGGCTAAAGCGGAGCTCACATTGAATCCTCCGCGGTTGAGGTTACAGATTGTAACCAAAGGAACTCCTCTCGGCTCACCTCTCCTTTTCCAAGAGTGTTGGAGAACTACGGTGGTCTTCAGGGGACGGGAGGATATTAAAAGGCTCTCGATAAAGCCCGTACTTGGTTTGTCCCTTCTGGGCTACTGTAGAAACATGAAAAGGAGGTATGAAGGGCTCCTTTTAAAAACACTAATGAAAGCATCTATGGATGTAATATCATAGGTCTGCCGTAATCCCACACACTGCTCCTTTAATTCCCATTAAACAAACAACCTACTTTTTCTTTGTGTCCGTGTGTGAAAACATGTTGACGGGATGATTAGAAGTCAAATGATCTGTTGCCGCGTCGAGGCGGAGACAAACGTACACACACATCCATCAAAGTTCAGACCGATACCAAAAATCATAAAATTGTACATTAACTCAGCCCACGTTCCCCACATTAGTGACACATCCATCCCGCCGATGTCGTTTTTATTGAATGTAGCGGCGACAATCGCGGTTGCTTCAAGCAGTTAATTTCACAAGATCAAAGAAATATGCTGATTTATGAGTTGTAATTTATTCAAGTGGACTTACAGTGGCTCGTTGCTGCCGTGTTGATCCCCTCCACTTTTTGTGACATTTTTGTGACCACTTTGCCGCCATTATTACCGTTGCATTGAAAATGCGGACGGTTATGTTTTGATCGGCGTGTATTTGTATGCGTGCGTGTTATTTGCATAAGTCAAAAAGTATTAAACCGAATCGCATGACATTTGGAGGGATGATTGGTTCTTATAAGAGAACCATTTGATTAGATTTTGGGATTGATCGGGTCAAAGGTCAAGGTCAAGGTCATGAAAAAGGTCTCAATCTTCTTAAGTCGCATGAAATTTGGTGGAATGATTGGTTATTATCCGGGGACCAATTAATTTGATTTTGGGATCAATCGGGTCAAAGGTCAAGGTCATGAAAGGTCAACATATTATTTTTACCATAGCATGGTCAATTTTTATCCAATTGGCATGCAACTAATGCAAAAAATGTCATAATTCAAAGCCCAATCTTGTGATATGCGAAGGTATGCGCTCTACCGAGTGCCCGTTCTAGTTATAAATGATGTCATCCACTTTTTATCCCACGAACAAAGCTCTGATTGGTCAACTGTTGCATCAGCTGGCAGAAACCACAAGAGGCCCCGAGGGCTGCTGCATGGGGTCAGCAGGAAACAAGCGACACTGATAATATCATCTATTCATTATCTGTTACTGCTTAGCCTTTGCAGCAGTCATTCCCAAACACTGGGTTGGGACCCACAGGTGGGTGGCAGGAGATTTAATTAGGGTTGGCAAATAGTCTTTAATTTAACATTTACATTCGGCAGTACACCTTTGAGCCGGAATAATCGAGTGAAAAGCGTGCGTTTGTTTTTCCTGCTGACACCGAGGGGGGAAAGGCCGGGTACACCCTGCAGAGGCCTCACCCTAACCCGGACGCCGACGGCCATTAATACTCACGCTCACGTCTACGGGCAAAAACCTTATTAACCCGACCTGCGAGTGTTTGAACTGCGGCTAAAAAAAACACGCGGACACGCGGAGAACAGCCAACTACTTGACTCCTTTTATACCGCAGAGGGTCACACAGGCTCGGTGAGAGACGCAGCAATCTGAGTGAACAATGATATTTAATAGAAACGTACTCGCTGTCCTTCAACGGCAACATTGCTATTATTATGTGGTAAGAGCACCGCACGTCCAACCGCGCTGACGGGAAGGCGTTCGATCCATCTGGGAGGCAGAGACATTAACCTTAAACTGATATTTAAATGCCAAGACGGTATGTGTGTGTGTAGGAGGAGCATATAGAAAGTGTAATTCAATAGAGGCCTACCCTTTCCAGCTGCATATTATATCAGATTATGCAGTCAGAGATGACTGATTGCAGGGGCCAATTTCTTCATCAATTAGGCCCAATTACCAAACAGCTCCAGTAGCACCCGACCTCAACCTTCTCAATTATTCAACGGTGTTGTGTTGTTCACAGCCCAAGACATTTTTCAACTCCCAAACAAGCTTGTTTTTTTAAAGAATGTGTGTGAGGGAGAGTGTGTGCATGCATGGATGTTCTGAGGCACAACACAACCTGGGATTTAGTGAGATTTATGCTGCGTTCACACCAACAAACTACCACCAGTAGACTCACATGGGTAAAGCGATGTGGATATTTCTGCAATGGTTTACTGGCGAGAGTTTATTCGATGGACTATTTGTGGCTTTTTGCTTCAATCGTGCGGGGCTTATCTCGTGGCTTTACTTACGGTTATTATTTCCGCCATTCACCACGGAATTCGGAATTCGCCACATTTACACATAGCCAGGTATTTACAGAAACAAATATTTCTGCCCCTCTGTTTTCAAAAATAACGTTGTACACACAAGATCGTTTTCAAAAAAGTTTGTGTTTCTATGAACTCGCATAAATACGCCGTCCGCATACGTCCCATAGGACGCTCACATGACATGAAGCATCTTTAGTCGCATACTGTGACGTTTGACCACCTAAAACTCTGTTTGACCTCGTTCACACGCAAACACACAAACAGTTTTCAGAAATCTCCACTTTGGCCGGAGTTTTTAGAAATGATCGTTTTCCGTGATAAAACCTCAGTTTTTGTGTAAATGAAAGGCCAAAACCTATGAAAATATATGCGTTTTCCCAACGTGTGAACGGGGTCTCTCTTATGCTTCCAGCACGACGAGAGCAGCAGCAGCCGGTCAGATTCACCAACGGCGGAGCATCTCATCACTGATTGGCTTTCACAACTCGGCGTGGGGCGATTTGTCGTTAAATGTGCAGGTTCACAACCACTTGTTCTGTACGTTGACTTTACATGGGGGACGTTTTTGGTGTGGACGCAACTTTAGAGGTGCTGTATCATTTGTTTTCAATTTCTATGGCTCTTTTCTTATTCCAAATATATATTTTATCCATTTATTTAGTGTAATTCTTTTTTTTATTCACATTTCATGAGGATGAATCCCATGTCGAGAGAAAATGGGGAAACTTTATCACAATTGGTAATTTTAGGGCTACAACTAATGGTTATTTCCATTATCAAATAATTATTTACTCTATAAAATGTCAGATAAAAGCCAAAAATGTCCATCATATTTTCTCAGAATCCAAGGTGACTAAAACAACAAGACAATCAGTTTAAAATCATAGAAGACGAAGGAAACCAGTAAAAATAAATGTTGGAGAAAACGGTTATTAGCTTCTTTTATCTCCTCAAAATGACTCAAGGGGATAAATCCATTAACAAAGCTGCTAATTATTTTTCTTTTCAAATTGATTAATCAACTGATTGTTGTAGGTGTGTTCTTTCTGGTTTCTCCTTATATTCTTTATCATATTTAAGTACTGCTCTATACTGTAGTTCTTGTTATTAAGATCTACGGTTTGTGTCATCAATTGTATTGACTCCTAAAGTGTCATTGCACTAAGTGTTTTATATTATATATCTGCCTACCTCATAAATAACATAAACTCACCTATTGATGCTGCAGTAAAGCAGCAACTCAACACTCATTTTGACTTCTTTCTTTAGCTGTAAAATGTTCTGCTCCATCACAATCGTCCCAAAGAATTTCATCAAATAGTTGTTTAAAACTCTACTTACATTTTAAACATTAATACATCAATTTCAGCCTCAAAAACCCAGAATCCACCCGGCTAGGAAGTCAAAAGCACTCGTAGTGGCCAACTTGTCATTATTCTTGTCATAAACCAGAGTTGGACTGGAGGTAATGGGATCCCGTAGCAGGGTCTCCCGTCATCCAACCCGTGCGTGGCGTTCTGACTCAAACTCCACCCACAAATCCCAAAATCTCGGTAAATTGCAGCAAACGCCCGGAACTACCGAGACATTGAAGCCGCTTATCCATCCCACCTCGTTAAGGAAGGTCACCTAGGATGCTGTCATTACGGGGCGGGGCTCTGAGTGCAGCTGAGATTTGATATCTCGTCTCTTCCAAGGGTAAAATGTCAGATCCTGACAAAGATCTCGGGGATGTTCATGATAGCGCCCTATTTTTAGAGAAGCAATTTAGTTGTTTTTTTTCTGACTGCGGTAGTTTGTGACATCCATTAGAAACACACCCATGGCGAGAACGCGCGGCAGACGCCAGGAGCAGGTGTAGACGCCGTGTGACACAAAGCAGCCTTTAATCAGGAGAACTCCATGCCGGAGCTCCACGAGCGCCACGAGCTGCTGGAGCTGCTGTTTGTGGCAGCGATCAGGATTTAGGGTGGTATCGTAGTGGAAGTGTTTTCTGTTTTTGGGACGTGTTTCTGTGCTACGCTTCAGCTTTTACAATATAGCTGCAGAACCACGCATACGAAGACGTTGGCTATTTCAATTTAATTACCTTTGCATTGAAAATGCAGAAGGTAATGTTTTGATCGCCGTGTATTTGTATGCGTGCGTGCGTGTTATTCGCAAAAGTCAAAAAGTATTAAACCGCATGAAATTTGGTGGGATGAATGTTTATTATCCGGGGACCATTTGATTAGATTTCAAAAATTTCTAAAAATCTTCTTTTTACAATAGCATGGTCAATTGTTATCCAATTGGCATGCAACTAATGCCAAATGCTCATAAATCAATGCCCAATTTTGTGATATGCGAAGGTATGCGCTCTACCGATTGCCCCTTCTAGTTTATTTTATAAATCCCAATATCGCACACTGCAAATTTTCCTCAGACGGCTTTATAATCTGTACACATACGACATCCCTGACCTATGACCTCACATCAGGGAAAAACTCCCCCTCCAAAAAGTTGAGGATCCCTCTCCAGGATGGACGGAAGCAGATGTCATGTGTACAGATATACAGCGTTACAGAGTTATTACACATCTAATGAATGACAGAAATTATTAATAATGAGTAGTTAGTAATATGACCACGATCCAGACCTCCACAATCCATGAAACATATTTCAAACATAGGCTCATACATCTATCACTTTTTGAAGTATTAGAAGGTTCTCTGTTGGGTGTAAAGTTACTAAATATATATTTGGAGATGTACTACAGTACATCTCCATATATATTTAGTAACTTTATTAATCAGGTAGTCAAACTCAAACATTTGGCGTACTACAACAACATATTTAAAGTAAAAATCAAGAAACATTATACATTTAATTAAAAAAACTAATCTGTGATAGAATCCTAATAAGTAACAGACAATAAATTGCTGAGTATTTATTGAAGGAGAAGTATTAGATGGTCTCCTTTACTATTAGTAACAAGACGGACATGATAGAAGAGATGTCAGCTTTATGAACGAATGTCATGATGGTATTATGAGATGATTCCTCGTTGTCGATACACTTAGAGAGAAGAGTAAGTGTGTCATTAGTGATAGTGTAACACACCGTGATGGACAGGATGTAACTCCTAGTGATGATGGGCAGTATTCACACCAACTCCAGCTTTAAAGGTATTACGTTAAAGGGGACATATTATGAAAATTCCACTTTTTTAGTGCTTCTATACATTAATGTGGGTATCTGGCATGTCTCCCAACAAAAAAACTCTTGAAAAAAAACAACTTACGAGGCTTGTTGTGGTTCCTCTATGTCAGAAACGATATGCTTGAGGCTGTTTGAAATGATTCTTGTGGTATTTTGACCAAAAGATAATACAAACATTTCATTAAGACCCCAAGGAACCATATGAACTTGTGGAAAAATGGGCATAGTACCTCCCCTTTAAGATAAAATAGTCCTCCAAATTATTTGTCAACAGAAGCTTTTTATTGACCAGATTACCTCCAAAATATATCGTCACTATTTGACAGTAGGCTGTATAGTCCATAAATCGAGTCCATGTAATGTAACATCATTAATATGTGAACATCGTTTGTTTCATCCTCCTGTTGTTCTCGGAGCTGCTGGCACCGTGTTGCAGCGAGCAGATGTGGTGTTTAGAGGCCCGGCTGAAGGGAATGCAATATCCCATTAATTTCAGAGAACATGCTCATTCAGCAAACATTAATTTACCAATCGCAATCAAAACACCATAAAACCTGAAATATGCAAAACGCTTAAAGCAGGCCGAAGCAGCGCAGGAATCCCAGCTGCTTTGCACCGCGTACAAAAAAATTAAAGACTTTGTAATCTGGGCCAAAGAGTTTAAAAAACAAAAATGCACCAAACACCAAAATATCTGTGACGCCAACCAGGATTCACATGAAGATGAAAAGCGCCCGATAGAGGCATGGTAGCAGGCCCACCTCCAGCTAAAGCCTGCGGGGCCACGGCCAGGCGGCCAGGCGGCGGCACTAATCCGGGCGACGCACTCGGAGAGCCGCCGTGGACTCGCTGTGGGAGAGGGGGGGGGGGGGGTCGCTCCCCCACCGCATGCAGCCCAGCGGTAACTCTGGCAACAAAAAGGTATCGCGGATGTTCCTCCACGCTTCACTTGCCAGCTACAGCCTGTGCATGGGCAGAATCCATTACTCCAGCTCTGCAGCGAGACCCAGGGCGGCGGGGCCGTGTGCATAAACAATAGCGGCGTGGTGGACGTCACCGGCGTACAGCGTCTCGCCGTCGTCTATTGACGTCTCGAGGAAACTATGAAGCGAGCATCAGATCGGTTCACACGACAGCTGCTGCTGAGAACATGCCTCGGGGGACTCCCCGCGGTGCAGGGTGCTGTGTGTATGGAATCAGGGACATATCTAATTAATATCTAATGTAGCTCAAGCTAAAGTTTAGTCAGGAAGACGCTCTTCACATTCTGGGTCATTCATAAGCAGTCTCTTCGTCTTGCATCGATTAGTCCATTAGCTGATTGGGGGCGGGCAAGATGAATGAACCAATCAGAGGCAGGGCAGATCTGTAAGCCAATCAAAGCGGCGATTATGACTATTGATGTAATAAAGAAAGACAACAATATCTTTAATTAACAATAAATGATCACTGATTATCATTTACTGTGTTTATCTATGATCATACTGTTTTATTATTTGACAAAACTCGTGAATGACATCAAACATATGGGTGAAAACAAAATCATTTTTTGTTTGTTTCGTACATATGAGTTCAGATTCGAAGTTGTTGGTTTTGTCCGATGTAAGTATACAGTAATAAGCAGAATTTATGTGTGTGTGAGACATATTTTGATTACTTATTTTATTGCATTAAACATATCCTTCAGCTGGGGTCAGGTGCACTCTGCAACTGTATTTTATTTATCCAGATAAATGGGAAATCTAGTGGATTTCAGAAGTGTGACGCCTGTGAACGTATACAAGAGATGGATCATACATACACACAGACATATATACCAAAATGGATAAATACATATATAAAAATGTATTAAAGTGTGCCGTAGCTGTCCATAGTAACGACGTGAGACAGTTCATATACTTATAAATATGCGATGCCTGTAAACGTAGGAGGATCGCGGTGGTAAACTGACACGTGTCGTTACCACGGACAGCTGCAGCACACTCCAATACATACAGTAACTAAAGGTATGCTGCCGCGGATTTTATGTCTTCTAAAACTGTGGTCACACCCAATTGACGAGCAGACGGCTCGGAAGTTTGTGTGTCTGCGTATTTGTGTGCGAGAGTGCACTTCAGAAGTGTGAGCTCAGCAGGTTACTCCCCATCTGGAGCCCGGCGCCCCAGGGTTTGACAAATGGGATCTGGCCCACTGGTGCTGCTTCGTAGCATTGTACGGGACCTCACCTGTGTGTGTGTGTGTGTGTGTGTGTGTGTGTGTGTGTGTGTGTGTGTGTGTGTGTGTGTGTATCACTTAACATTTTAATGTGATCTCGGGAGCTCACCTTTGCTAGACCTGCAGTCAGCATTTCTCACATGTAAGACACACTCCTCAGGTAGCGGGCAGCTAATGTTCCCTTAATACCTGCGACTGCTGCATTTAGTCAGTGATAAGAAACTTCTCTGGAGATCAGCGTTTCACCATGCGGGGCAGAGTGGGAGCCGACGCTGAGGAGAGGCAAACGCGTGTGAAAGGTGCGGATGAGAGTTGAAGAACTGAATATGAAAATAAACTGCAGATTCTGGAATTATCAATATAAGGATCCATGTTTGCTTTTCCACCTCTTCCACCTGTTAATGCACATTGACCACCTCACACATACATACACACTACCGTTCAGAAGTTTGGGGTCACTTAGAAATGTCCTTATTTTTCAAAGTAAAGCACTGTTTTTAAAATGAAGATAACATAAAATTAATCATAAATACACTGTAAACATTGTTGAAGTGGTAAATGACTATTCAAGGTGGAAATATAAGCTTTTTAATGAAATCTCTACATAGGTGTGTAGAGGCCCATCTCCATTGTTCTAATGGTACATTGTGTTATCGCCTTAGAAGACTAACGGCGGGGTATGAAACCCTCGAAAACCATTTTTATGTTGGCGCAGCTGAAAACAGTTATGCTGGTGAGAGAAGCTATAAAACTGTCCTTCTTTGAACTTTAACTTTAAAGAACATAAATAATATTTCAGACAAAAAACTAATCTTGTCAATGTCTTGATTAGATTTTCAAGATTTTGATAAATAAAAGTGAATTTTCATGGAAAACATGAAATTGTCTGGGTGGGTGACCCCAAACTTTTGAACGGTAGTGGATATAATTACATCGCAATTTCTAACCAATTGCAAATTGTATCCGATGGTATATTACATGCTCACACTTCATCTTCAATAAAGTGGTTGGTTTATTTTTGGGACGTTAGAATATTGCAGTGAAGAAGCAGCATACTAGCAAATGTAAATGTTTAATGTCTCTTCGACTTAAAAGGAAAATTCAAATTAACTCCAAAAGGAATCATTCAAAAGCCACGGCGTTCAACCAGAGACGGCTCATTGGTCCCCTGTGATTGAGTCGTAGCAGTTAGTAGTTAAATCTTATGTTGTGTCACTTTTTCTAAAACACTTTAGAGGATGAGGACTTGACTCTCGTGCAGCTGGAGCTCGTCCTACGCTCTTGGAGCAGAAATGAGAAGTCACTTAGTTTTCACACTTAACGAGAAGTTACAGAACTGAGGAACACGCGGAACTTAACAATCCTCCTTTCTCTTCTCTTCCTACGACGTGGTGATGAATCCACAGTCCTGCCTTTGTGTTAGGTTTATGAGAGAGAGAGAGAGAGAGAGAGAGAGCATCAGGTTAATGAGCTGTGAAATTAAATGTATTTCTAAGCCTGCAGCCCACATCCCCCTAAATACCAACTAACACGGCTAACGAACTTCACAGCGTCATCATTACCTGTGGCAGGGTGAGAATACGGAGGCTGTGTAGCCGAAAAGGAACAGAGAGGAAGACGTACCTATACACACGGCCCATATTTAACACAGTATACACGTCACAGTCACATATACATAGACACTAATTCTGATCTGGAGTTTTCATTGCGTCATGCGGGGTAAAGTTGCTTTAAAATGACTGAAAACATGAATTAAGTAGAACAGGCACTCGGTAGAGCGCATACCTTCGCATATCACAAGATTGGGCATTGAATTATGAACATTTTGGCATTAGTTGCATGCCAATTGCATACAAATTGACCGTGCTATATGGTAAAAAGAAGATGTTGACCTTTTCATGACCTTGACATTGACCTTTGACCCGATTGATCCCAAAATCGAATCAAATGGTCCCCGATAATAAGCAATCATCCCACCAAATTACATGCGATTCGGTTTAATACTTTTTGAGTTATGCGAGTAACACACATACAAATAAATAAATAAATACACAGCAATCAAAACATAACCTTCCGCATTTTCAATGCAACGGTAAAAACACACCCGACTGAGCCTCCAATGAAAATCAAGGGTCGGCAGCCATGTCGGATTGAGCTGATTTTGGCACACGACTAAAATATATCCTCATCGTAATGCCCAAACTCCTTAATCGGCTCCTATAAAAGGTCAAGCATCTTCCACTCACACGTTGTTCCATCCAGTGTATGCGTGGACCGAAACCTGGATCATGTGATCATCTATTCACAATTCATACAAATCAGGCACAGAAGAGGTCAAATAATCAACTTTTTCCCCATCGATACTCACAAAAATGCACAAATGCTGTAAATAAAGTAGCCGCAGAGTAAATCCAGATTGACAGATCCTTCACTTCATTCGAAATTTGCTCGCTGCAGATCGTCGTCATCAGTCGGGAAACGAAAAGCGCGCCCGGAGACAAGAAGATGGCGGCGATCACGCGGCCGCAGCACGCAGAGACGCTCGTCCGGCAACGCGCCGCACTTCGTCTCTCCGCCCCGTCCATCTCGCCCTCCCCCTCCTCTCGGCGCCCCGCCGCGCTCCCTCTTTTGACACTAATAAGCAGTGAGTACTGTACTGCGCCAGAGTCCCGCACAGCCGACCGTCATCTCCGATAAAATCATCTGGCCTCGCCGCCGCTTCCCGAAGCTCCACGCCACGCAGCCTGTCGGCTTCCGGCGCACAGCCACCAGGAAACGGACACAAAGTGGTTCGGAGGCGTGCGACTTCTGAAGCGGGAGGAAACAGGTGTGATGGGCGCGTACACAGCGGGTTGACAGAAGGTAAAGCAAAGCTCAGACAACGCCGCTGTACACGGCCACACGCTGCCACCTGGAACAGGGTTCATGCACACGTCGACCAATGGATTTCCATGACTGTTCCATGATTCCTTGTTCCACATTTTTTACAGAAACAAATATTTCTGCTCCTCCGTTTTCAAAAATAACGTTGTACACACAAGGTCGTTTTCAAAAAAGTTTCTGTTTATATGAACCCACATAAATACACCGTCCGCATAGGAAGCACTTTTAGTCACATACTGTGACGTCTGACAACCTAAAACTCAGTTTGACCTAGTTTACACGTAAACACAAAAACAGAGTTTTCAGAAATCTGTTTGACGCTTTTATAACTACGGCCTCTTGATTGTTCTGATCAAATCTAAATAATAATAACAAACATTTTAAGAAAAGAAGTCCTCTGAATAATAGTGGTTGGGCCGTAATAATACTAATAACAACTTTATATCATCATTATATATAATATGGTTAAAGTCATTCATGGACCAACTTCCTTTTTTTTAACTTGTGTGCTCTGCTGAGCTTTGAGCCTGTTCCATGCTTCTGTTCCATGATTCTGTTCCATGAGTCTTTTCCTGTTCCATGAGTCTGTTCCATGATTCTGTTCCATGCTTCTGTTCCATGAGTCTTTTCCTGTTCCATGATTCTGTTCCATGATTCTGTTCCATGCTTCTGTTCCATGAGTCTTTTCCTGTTCCATGAGTCTGTTCCATGATTCTGTTCCATGCTTCTGTTCCATGAGTCTTTTCCTGTTCCATGATTCTGTTCCATGAGTATTTTCCTGTTCCATGAGTCTGTTCGAGTAGTCTGCTCCTTCGACGTGTCCCATCAAAGATGTTTTATTGCAAAGATCACCACATCGCAGGTTCTCCGTGTCTCACTCCAATCTCATAAACGCCGGCCGGCCAGTTGACCCCCCCCCTACCCCCTCCCCAAAACAAAAACTCTTCGGATCTACACTACTCCCGTGGATGACCTATTTTGATTTCAAAACGGCGAATTTTGACGAAAGGTGACAAGTTTGCAGGTATGGTGATAAAACGCATGGAAATATATGCATTTTCCCATTGTGTAAACGGGGTCTAAACCAAATTTCCATGACCAAATATTTTGTGAAATCTCGGTGTATACATGATAGTGGGTTATCCCTGAACTACTGTTGCTATGGCCAACAAACTGTTCAGTCAGTCGCAGTGCGGAAAAAAAATTGCCTGCTTATAATTTAACCGTTTTTCTCTTTCAAAATATTTTTTTTTCAAACTCTGTGTAAATTAACATGTGAATATAACAACATTTCCATGACTTCCAAAACTTTTGTGATAATTTTTTTTTTTCAAGGCCTCGAAATATCCATAATAAAATTCCATGAGTTTTCCAAGCATAAGCACCCTCCTGTAAGCTCTTTGTGATGAAGGTATTTCATTATGAAATAAATCCATTATGAAGAGTATCTCAGGTGCGTTTGTTTTGTCCCTCCATGATGTGCGTGCCTGTGCCTGAGCGTGACTAATGAATTAAAAGAAACAGAGAGATTAAGTTTGCTTTGCTCTACGTTCTTTCGGTTCTTCTTCAATTCGTTTATAAATCCCTCAACCTTTAAAATGTCAGAGACGCCGTCGGACGTGCCGGCTAACGTTCCCGAAGCCCGCCTTCACATCTTCAACGCGTGTCACGAAACCCCCAAAATATTCATCGAAAACTTTCCTCAATGTGATAACTCGAGCGGGGGAATGAAAAGTACGCTCCACGGGGAGGAGTTCAGAAACTCGACACGCGGAACATTGTCGCTAGACGTTATTCAATCGCTCGCTGCCGGGGTCTCACGGGCACACGTTCACCTGCCAAATAAAGACGAGGAACATACGTCTCGGCTTGACTCCGCACGGGATACGTTAGAAGCGTCATGATGAGTTATTGAATATCATTCAAAAATAACTACTTAATTGCGTGAGCTCGCAGGATTATTGGCACATCCGAGAGCTTGGCGTGACGTCGTCGGATGTTCCCATCTGAGTCGGCGGGGCTCCTTAAAGGGGCCACGCGCCACAGCCACACAGATACGGTGAGTAATGTCTCCAAGCCGAGAGTGAGGTTGCCCCCCCTCTGTGAGAGCCGTCCCGAAGCCTCTCGACTGGGCGTGCGTTCAGTGCTGGAGCTGTTAACACCATGAGGCTAGTGCTGTTAGCGCCATGAGGCTAGCGCTGTTAGTACCATGAGGCTAGCACTGTTAGCGCCATGATGCTAGAACTGTTAGCGCCATGAGGCTAGCGCTGTTAGCACCATGAGGCTAGCGCTGTTAGTGCCATGAGGCTAGCACTGTTAGTGCCATGAGGCTAGCGATGTTAGTACCATGAGGCTAGAACTGTTAGCGCCATGAGGCTAGCGCTGTTAGCACCATGAGGCTAGCGCTGTTAGTGCCATGAGGCTAGCACTGTTAGTGCCATGAGGCTAGCAATGTTAGTACCATGAGGCTAGCACTGTTAGTACCATGAGGCTAGCGCTGTTAGCACTATGAGGCTAGCAATGTTAGCACCATGAGGCTAGCGCTGTTATCACTATGAGGCTAGCGCAGTTAGCGCCATGAGGCTAGCGCTGTTAGCACCATGAGGCTGCGGGGGGCGGAGGTCGCCATGTTGAGAGCCGTTGAGAGGCAATCGAAAAGCTCCCGATCTTTTTATTAAACACTTTTTAAAGTCAGGTGGGCCACGCAGTTGATGGATGCAAACAGTATCGATGAGTGAAATTGTCATTAATGTATTACTTATTAGTTGAAACCCAACTTACTGTAGCACCTTTATGTCTCCACGAGGAGTCTTAAAGTCTCTCTGTGAATGTGTCTGTGTATCCTAGCAATTCAGGATAACAGACACACACATACACACACACACACACACACATGCACGCACACACACCCCTGAACAGTTGACTCTCAGGCCAAATGTGATTGTTAGAGGCAGAGCGATGGGAACGATTGTTTGGACAGTTAAGATATAATCCCTTCATCTGGGCCCTCTCTGCCTCCGTCTTTTCATCTCTCGTACACTCGAACACTCACACATACAAACACTCACACACACAAACACACACACACACACACACTCCCTTTTCCTAGAATGGCACAAGACCGTGTGTAATATGTCGACTCCTTTTTATTTGCAGCTTCTTTCTGTCTCTCACTGCCCTGTGCATCAGTCCTCAGACATCAGATAAGTCCAAAAACAAAGACAATGCCGCTTACCGACAGGAACCAGTGCTCCCACTGACTCAACTGGTCGAGTCTCACTGGCTAAATAAACTCTTTATAGGCAGTGGAGCCTTTTAAAATCATCTTTGTGTCCCCATCATAGTGAAGGCTCCGCTGCTGGGTAATACGTCACTTGGTTACACTGTGAGCCAACAGGGATGAGAGAGTGTCTACATCACAGGTGTCATAACACAAGGCCCGCGGGCCAAATCCGGCCCGCCACATCATTTTATGTGGCCCCCGACGGCTTGAAAGACATACGATCACCTTTTCTTAAAGAAATTTAAGACAAATATCCTGTGCTTTTATTTTGAAGGTTTCAAATGAAATGGATTTATGTTATAATATTACAGAAATGTTCTTATGTACAATATTTCTACACTCAAATAAACAATAATCAAATGCAAATATATTTATTTAACAATATGTTTGACGCTGGTGTGGCCCTCGTGGAAATTAGTGTAACACCCCTGGTCTACACTCTGTTACGTTGTTTCACTACACACAACGGGGGCAACATAATCCATCATTCTTTTGTTGCACTCATATTGTCATATTTCATGTGTTTTTTTTCTCCTTTCCTTGCATTTGGCTAATTAGAGATCACTTTGCCCACAGGATTTGAGAGGTATAAGTAGCTGACTGCTGCAGTAACACAACAAATGTATGGCATCTATTAGCGGAGGTTCTTTAGTTTCCATTTATGGAGGGATCAACGGGTAACTACGGCGTGTTTTTCTGGGGGGTTGACAACAAAACGACTGCTGAGAATATGTTTCAGTTCATCTCTCCGTGTAACTTTCGAGATACCAAACGCCACGCAGGTGATGAGAGAAACGGCTTATTTCAGTCATTATAATGCAACGGTATTTTAGTAATGTGTCTCTGTCAGCTGGGGTTGTGATAAACAACTGTATTCATTATCAACTAATGTATCACATATCTTCTTGAGTCATTAATTCAGTGTTTCTTCGAAATGATAATAAACATGTCCACAAGTGTGTCAGCTGTACACACTAAAACCCAGCTTCCTATTCACACTAAATAAACATGTTTTTGTCTAATCAGTTTGACATTGTTGTCTTCTTGTCATCCATTTGCCTTTTGAGGAATAATTTGCTATTCATTTAAAAATACTCGGTTGGTATTTTACTTGTACATCAAAGCCGAAAGGTGCGTTCACGCCAAAAGCGTTGCGAATTTTTCGCGCGAGTAGATTCCATGAAAAGCAACTTAAAGAATCGAGTGGTTGCGATAGACGTAAATTTTCCCCGGGCAAATATTTTGAGTATAAAGGAAGAAATAGTGATTAGTTCTTCCATGGTGGATGGCGGAAATGACAACGTTTTTTTATGGAGTCATACCACAGATATAAGCCCCGCCCCTCGCAAAGATTGTCAACGCTTTTGGTGTGAATGCGGCCTTAGACATATTTACAGTAACATTCTCTGCAGTTTCTATATGACTTATTATTATTTTTCTACACTCTCGGTAATTCTTCACAGCTGGAGTAACACTCTGTCGTGTTTCTGTGACGCGATGCCGCCATACCGCGTGTCTATTTGAAATAGCCACACAGTGTCTCACTACCCGTGTTCGTTATGCGGGAAAGACCTGATTTCTGCTTTAATTAATGAGACTTGCTGCTGTTATGAGCAAAATGTGGCATGAACACACACACACACACACACACACACATACACACACCTGTATTTAGTGTACAGAGGAGTAAATGATAAGGGACTCAAACCTCAGAGTCAGAGAGAGGTACGCTGTAGCATCCCGTCGACTAACACACACACACACACACACGTAGTCCCTAAATGAAACGTCATTATCTGCTAGTGTGTGTGTGTGTGTGTGTTTTGCTGAATAGCTTGACAGTCAGCCATCCCATCGCTGGGTAGCAGAGGCGGCTGCCGCATTGTCTGCCATACAATAGTGATTAGGAGGGCGACGGAGACAGAAGGAAAGTGAGTGAATCTTATTGTGTGACACACAATGGAGTTCTAGAGGAAAGCAAGAGAGAGAAATAGAGATAAAAAGGGGCTTTAATGTCTGTTGTACAATAGTGTTTATCAGGATGAGCGGAGAAGAGAGGAGAGGAGATTTAACAAGGGATTGACTGGATTTGTCGGGCTGTCATTTCAAAGCCTGTATACATAAACTTGTGCAATTTCCAAACTGTGAACAATAGCTGGGTATCAATCCCTGTGATTTTGTTGTCGTGGAAATGCGTAGAAAGACAGCAATATAAATGGTCAAGTGCAGAAGGATCATCGAGAAAGCCAAAGTACAAACACACCATAAGTGATACCATAAGTGATACCATGAGTAATACCATTATTGACATCATATGTAGTTCCATAAGTGATACCATGATTCATACCATGAGTAAAACCATGAGTAATACCATGAGTAAGAGCCACTGAAGTGCGAATCTGTTTTTATTCCAGATATAGTCAGAAAAGATGTGTTTTTAGTTTCCGGTGGAAGCTGCAGAGACTTCCTGCTGTCCGGATGTCAGTGGGGAGCTCGTTCCACCAATCAGGAGCCAGAAAAGCAAACAGTCTGGATTGTGTCGAGTGATTAGCTCGAAGTGACGGAGTCACGAGTCGATCGGTGGATGTCGATCGGTAGATGTCTTTGTAAAGTGAATCACAGACACGTGTCTGTACCTCGGCTCCCCCTGTGCCGTCAGATCATCCTTTCCTCCGTCGCATCTGTTACCTCCGATGTCCTCTGGCCTCCGTTACGCTGATTGTGATTGGGCCAGCCCCGTAACGCCGCGTCGCCCGTCATCGACCTCCAACATGACTGTTTCTTTGACTTTGCAAAGCGATGAGCGTTTTCCCTCATTTCAGTCAGACGAGGAGAGCGGAATGGTACACGAGTGGCATTTCCGTCATTGCGTGGGGGCTTTTGTTCGTTGACAGTCGTTGAGGCGGATGTTCTGAGGCGCGGCGTTTGGAGGCGGTGTGTTTTGCCCTTCAGCTAATTTCGGGCACCCGGGCTATAAAGTTTCTTCCATTTTGAAGCGTCAACGCTGTCACTGTACACATCCATGCACTTGTCAACCGATTGATGCTTTCAGGCGAATACATTGCAGTTGTTTGAGATTGAATGCACGTAAACACCACCCGACGTTAATCTTCCAAAGTCACAGGAAACCGGTGAAATGCAGCCTTTTTGGATGAGAGCCAACTGGGTTCATCCATTCCTCTCACAGCAACATTGTTTAATGCGTCGATCATTATTAAAACCTTTTAGAAATCTTAATTTATGTTTCAATGTTGTTTTAATCTGTCCATTCAACAGGCGATTCAATTCAATTCAGTTTATTTGTATAGCCCAATTTCGCAATTTACAAATTTGTCTCGGAGTGCTTTACAATCTGTACACATAGACATCCTTGTCCCAAAACCTCACATCGGATCAGGAAAAACTCCCAAATAACCCAATGGTTATGAGTCTATTCCCTAAAAAGACGCAACCAAGCTCTTCATTGTAGAGTCATATCCTTCAGAAGGTAGAGTCAAACAGATCAGAAAGTCTATTGATTTTCTTCTATTCTTATTTCTGAGATAGAGATCCTAATTAATATGGTTTCAGATTGAGGAGGCATTCACCTGAAGAAATCTGTTTGCTGAGAGCCATCTCGCAATGAAACTTATCTACACACAGACCTGAGACCTGCAGCAATACATTAAGACCCCACCGGGTCCCATTGATGTCATGAACCTGAGTTTTTGTAGCCTGACGATGTCATACTCAGAATTCTAGTCAGAATATGAGTCTGATACCGCTCCGTTGGGCTGTGATTATGGGGCGTGTCTAAAAACCGAACCAGGAAAGAAAATGCTTCTTCTCAATTGGATAGAGCTACAACCAATCAGAGCAACGTAGTATGTGACGTATTTTAAGCGACGCATAGCTGTTGAACTCAACTGCACGCACACTGGAAGAAGCAAGCGCCTTTTGATGACGTGGTTGGTTACGTTACTGTGGATCATCTGTCCGTCATCGTATAAAGCCCGCCCTGACAATTTGATTGGCCCGGTCAATTTTTGACCGGAGAATAATTTCTCCCCAATGGAGCAATGCCAGACCCAACTTCCCGACCAAATTTGTTTAGGGCGGGGCTAAGTTTGGTCTGGTATCCAGGCTAAAGTTTTTGTGTATTATGTCTTATTTTGAAGTCCCCGTCTCTCGTGTCCTCTGTTTCCCTGCATTTCCTGTCCCTGTAATTGCCTGCCCTGTTCCTGATTGTTTCCACCTGTGTGATTGCTAGCCCCGCCCTCATTGTGTCCACCAGTGTCTCGTTCCCCGGTGTCCATACACTTGCCCCTTCCCTGTGTATTTAAACCCTATGTGTCTCGTTCCTCAATGTTCGTTCATACTGTTTAGTTTTGGTGTGTGTTTGACCTATTTTCTGTAAAGGGTTAAATCTTCTGTGAAAATGTTGTTGGCATTTGGGTCCAATCTCTCTCTGACTACGACATCCTGACAATGTAATTGTATTATAATTTTGTACTTGCGTCCCTGGGAGGACCCATGAACATCTTTAACCCGGACCCCAAAAGGTGACCCGAATGCAGCGCTGTAAAGCTGAAGTACTCCTCTCTGTTTTTTGTGTTTTTTTTACGGCAACACAAATTGTCAAGTCTGTGCAGGGAAGAAATTCCGCTTCTCATCTTCACCTCTGCTCCTGGACCGCCGGCGACCAAAGTCACAAAATAAAAAAGAAGAAAAATCCCATCACAGTGGAGAAAATGAGGGTCAATGGCGAAGATAAAAGCTGTTTACCAGGAAGAAAAAGCATCCCGTAACACAGCACAGTGTGAGGCAACGGTGATAGCCATCATGTGACGGTGTTCACATCTCCTCGGTGGTAAACTGGCAGAAGGTCAGGGATATTGAACAGACAGGTTGCCAGAAGTTTGGCTTAGTGGATTCCCAGGGATCTCAGTTTGGCTCTTCTCAACATGCCTATTTATAACAAATTCAAGCTCCTCTAATACAAAACTCTGTCCATCTGTGAAAATAAAACCCGCCTGACCTTTTTCCAATTCTTACCATACTCTTCAGAGAAGCACAGGGATCATGTGCTGTTAAGGGGGATTGGGTTGATAAATAAGAATGGATCCCGATCTGTTTCTCATTGATTTTACTCAACTTGCGCTTCGCTTTTTCTTGGCTATATTTTCAGTTATTTCTTTCTCCAGATTTATCCTCTGACAAAGCAATTTACATATCTACAGAACTGTGAAACAATGTGCACTGCTGACAGGATGTTGTTCTACAAAGGGGATGTAGGATTCACGAGATAATCTAGCGTACACTAGGTAAAGTGCATCAATTATAACACTTTGGAGTCATGAAGGCTTCCGGTTTGGCCATTTATCCTGTGGTTGCAAAGTTCTGATGGGTTTTGAACACCAAAATACGGGTTTTAGGAATAAGGAGTATTGCTACCACCACGCCCTAACGTCAGAACACCATTCTAACATTTGATAATATAAAGCAAAGGCTGGTGGGACATCCTTCAATTCTGGTCATAAAGTACTTAATTAGAGTTGGCTAACGAAAACCGGTGCCGGTGCCGGTCCCCCTGAAAACGTGTAGGCTGATGATGACAAGAGCAGCCTTAACTCAGATTAGTACCGTAATGTTGATTGCAAGTCTTTCATTAATAAAAGTAGGCCAACAAATAATAAAATAGTCATTATAACCATGTTTAAGCTAGCTCGTAGCTCACGCTAGCTTATAGCTAGTAGCTCTGATATCCGTTTTTTGTCAATCCGCCTTAATAACGGCTTTTACAAGGAATATGGCTGAAGAGGTTTTTAATGTCGTTATTGTCAATTGCCTTTTTTTTAGGTTATGGCACAGTTTAGGCACCGGTATCGTTTTAAAAGTCGGTATGGAAAAGAAAAGGAAAAAAGATACCCATCCCTATACTTAATAGGGACACATTATCGTTCAAATTCAACCTGACGATGGTCCTACATGAACGGTCAGAGGATCACCAAAGTTGTTGTAGTTCATCCTGGTTGTGGATTATGACTGTAGCAAACGTCATGGCAACCAATTCAATTCAATAGATCCCATGATTGCACTGATCATCCTCGTTGCGATGGAAAGGTTGCATCTTGGTGTGGAGCTCTTGGATTGTCGGCCCACTACTTGTAGTAGGTGTTGAGGTATGTCATTGACCTCGTGGCAGCAGAGAGAAAAACAAGCAGAGGATCCCCAAGTCCTTTGGATCCATCCTCTGGAGATCAAGGACACCAGAATGAAAACAACTCCTCCCATAGTTGTTGGGATGATTCACTCTAGACCAAAGTGGTGATGCTGCCGGCATCGTTTATAAGCTTTACTAAAGATCCACACCTGATCAGAACCCCACCGGCAGGTACAAATATCAATCTGTATCTCGCTGTACAACGGGCGGTCCTTTCAAGGTATCAATGGTAATTTGACAATACCGTATCGCACTATGTTGGTTTAAATTATGCACAAAGTCCCGTCAACGTTCAGAGTTCAGGATCTCCGTTTCGTTGAGCCCCAACAGTCCACTGATAAGTGTCGGAGATCACCGCTGTCCCCGTTTCCAAATGATTAGCTCTAATGGAGGACTCAACCCCCCCTGTGCATTCGGAGGATTAGTGTGTTTGTTAACGTACATGCATATCTGCATTGCTGCCTGTGGTCACTATTTCCGAGTGTGTGTGTGTGTGTGTGTGTGTGTCTTTCTGGGCCTTTTCTAAAAGGTTAATGAGAGGGGTGTCACGACACCGAGAGGCTCCTATTCAGCTCCCAGCTAATTGGGACACTCTTAAAATGTATGGTTAATGATGTGTCAGACTACAGATTGTGTGTGTGTGTGTGTGTGTGTGTGTGCGTGTGTGTGTCACTTTTCCTTTTATCCAGGTTTACCAGTTTGTGTCAGTAGAAATGATGTGATCCAAACAAAATGTGCCAGTAGAAAAGGCGAAAGAACATAAATTGAGTGTTAAAAAGAAAAGTATCAAAATGACCATTTCATTCGCACCTGTACTTTTCAAACAGCGTACACGTTCCTCTCAGGGTAACCTCATCAAAAGCACATGTAGCTGCCAAGGAAAACTATCCGACATTCAGGGTTTTTCAAGGCAGACTTGAAGAGAAGCACACAGAACTATTATATTATTATACTGTTGAACAGTCCAAAGTCTTCAAACACAAAAAAACGTGTTACTGGTTCTGCCAATAAGATCCAACAACATGCGTCTAAAGTAAACAGTAAAGGCCTTTTAGACACTAGTCTATACAATCTACATATTTTACATCAACACTTTTCATACAGAATGCGGAATGCGAGAATGTTGCATCACATCTTCAATAAAAGGTACAAATAGATTTGCGCAGGAAGAGGAACCAACTACCGAAACTCTATTGACCCAGAGCGTCGTCTGAGGTCAATCACTGCGCAGCGTCAAGCTCCTGAAAGCTATTTCATTGAGTTACCTTTGACAAAATGCTCCGTGGTAAACAGCTACGCAGTGTATACGTCTTGGGTTATTATTTTGAATATCTCTGTATCCATTGTGTGTTTAGATTCCTACACCAAGGTTGTTTAGATATATAAGCAACTAATTATGGAATGGCCTTTTTACATGCAGGTACTCTCCAACAGAGCAAAGCGCTCTGTTAGAGCGTCACAACTTCAAACATTCTATGAGAATGAGTCGACTAAAACTCAGCATTAGGTGAATCTTATTGATTTAACGAGGAAATGGGATTTTTCCGGCGGTAAAAAGCATAAAGCAGGATAAACTATGGGAAATTAAATACAACCCAATCAATACAGCACTAGGACCTGTCATGAGTGAATGAATGGATCAGCGATACAAGTCACTGCATTTTTACATTTGCTTAAATGTGTGTGTGTGCGTGTGTGTGTGTGTGTGTGTGTGTGTGTGTGTGTTTTAAATTTTCAGCAGGGCAGTGTAATTTACACACGGTCTTTACGGCAAAGCACCATGAAGAACATTAGACAAATGACACTGAGACCAGAAATGATTGATTATAGCCAGACAGGCAAAGGACAGGAGTCTGTGTGAGGTTCCACACACACACACACCTTTACACACACACACACACACCTTTACACACACACAAACACAGAGGAAGGTACATCGGAGCCGAAATGAGATGTAACCGAAACTCATCCTAATGGGTCAGTTTAGCTGGAAAGCACACCCTATTAAATATGCATAATATTCAGAAAAGCTATGAGGAATAGCCATTTTGAGTCACGGGGAATTGGCCGGGATCATATACAGAGCCTACACACACACCTGAATGCAAAGAAAAGTGATAAGGATGAAACTTTAATGACCCCGGTGGGGAAACTGGGTCATCGCAGTGCAGAGAAACGGAAACATGAGCCAGCAAAAGCCCGATAGAATTTATAACAGAACAAATGGGTAGGAAGCATAACAAGACTTCTTTTTTTAAATGTATTTTTAAGGAAGGTCTTTCATTATTTAACGTTATTCTGTTGTAAAACGTCACATTCGGTAGATCACCGCTCTTTAATAACCACATGTAAGGGTTATTACTCGTTAATAACAGTTTTGCGGTAGCTTGTCAAGCTACGCAACGGCATCTTTCTTATCTAAGATGTGTTTGTAGTAAGAACAGAATAAAAGTAAGTTTTAGCACTGGCATTTGTGGAGAAATATTTGTTTATTTGGAAAGTGATAACAACAAACAGGCCGACAGTTATCACGCAGTTACAGGCCTCATTTCAAAATTTAAGTTAAAGGAAAAAAACATTCCAGTGATCAATGTCTGCTGATTTAGATTGACAGTATCCAAAACCCGAGCAAGTATCAAAAATAAACCAAAAGATATACTTTGATTGGAAGTTATTGGAAGTAGATTAGCACATCAAGGTTCTCCGGAGGAACCTGAAGACGTACAGAACCAAGTCAGCATAGTTAGCAGCAGAGTCGCGTAGCCGTGCAGCGGCGACCCCAAACTGTCACATACCTTTTCTGCTGGTTCCTACTTTTCCCTAAACTATAGCTGCGAGTGAACGCGTGACAACCGGATGAGACTTCCTTCACAAAGACGGAGCACGGCTCTCATCTTGACTCTCCGTTTGAGGAGCCGAGTCCTCTGCAGTGTCAACATTTGGGCTGATCTAAAAGGGATTAGCCTTAACACGAGGTCCACTTTGTTGATTCTTCTCAAGCTTCCTCACACATGGCGTGGCCTGCGGGAGATGGAGTTTGCTCGCTCGGGATGGAGACGGTCTGCTTGTTGTGTGGGGAACTCTGGTCTCATGACAGACGGTTACATCTGGTACGTGGACAACACTTCCATTCATTTGCACTGTTCCGCAGCAACACGTCAACAACACACACAAACTGATTTTACCATGATAAACTAGAACGGGCACTCGGTAGAGCGCATACCTTTGCATATCACAAGATCGGGCATTGAATTATGAACATTTTGGCATTAGTTGCATGTCAATTGGATAAAAAATGACACTGAATTTCATGCAATTCAAAAAGATTTTGACCTTTTCATGACCTTGACCTTTGACCCGATCAATCCCAAAATATAATCAAATGATCCCCTGGTAATAACCAATCATCCCACCAAATGTCATTAGATTCAGTATAATACTTTGAGTTATGTGAGTAACACGCATACAAATAAATAAATGGCGATCAAAACAAAACCTTCCGCATTTTCACTGCGAAGGTACAAATTAACCGTCAAGCTCAAGTTCAGCTTGTTTAGTAAAAGTGTCCGTTACATCCTGAGGACACATCACAAAATCAAGTTTTACAAGATTAGAATAACCAAATCAGATACCAACCACAATTGGGAGTTTTTTAATTAATTAATTTCCCAAAAAGTCTTAGTGACAACACTTAATGTTTGGGATAATAGTATTTATTAAACACAAAAGCTTCCAAATGATGTCACCATCCTGGGTCCAATAAAAAGGAAGAAAACTGTGTCTCTTTAATTGTAATGACGCGCACATTAAAGTGCATTGTTAGATACTATCATTATCATGCTCAGAACATGAAGAACATCGGCTCGTGTGTCTTGTCCGGTTGTTCTTTTTTCAGAAATGTCGCCGCTAAGTGTTTAACAGCTACACCTTGAAATCCACTAAATGTGTTCGTTAACTGAGGGAGAAGGATGTGGACAACCAGAGCTCCCTCTGTAGGAAAGCCCTGAGGGCTGCTGAGAGCAGAGAGGACAGCTCACACACACACACACACACACACACACACACACACACACACACAAACACACACACACACACAAAGAGGGTCCAAAGAGACGCCCTGAACACACACTCTGATCCAGCCGCGCTGGGATTCATACTTCTGAGGACATTTTGTTGTTCTTAAAGGCATCGTTAGCTTTTCTCGCCGGCAGTAAAAGAGAAACCCAAACTGCCCAAAGGCAAGACTACACACACACACACACACACACACACACACACACACACACACACACACACACGCGCCTCTGCCTCAGTGTGTACCCATAATGAAACTGTCCTCCGCTCCGTGAGCTCTTCCCTCTCCGCTGCCCTGAGTCTTCACCCACCGCATCCTTGCAAACACACACACTCCGTTAAAGACGCAATTCGAACGCACACCTGACAGACGTGCGCTCGCACGGCCGGCTGGGCATTTCCTCCAACGCCCGGTTACACGCCGTCAGTCAACAGGGAGAGTTAGGAGGCTGACGGACTGCCGGCTGGAAGCCTAATATAGCTAAGTGCTCCGGACGGAGTTCAGGCCGCGACTCTAATAAACACTTTGTTTTAGAAAGGAGTCTTATTTTGCCAACGTTGTCAATGTCCACTAAACACTCAGAAACAGACGGAACGGAAGAGGAGAGAACCAAGTGTTATCAAAGTTGAGAGGTTGAAGGTCTAATCCTAATTCAGAAATATGTGGAATAGTTTGTCAAAGGTATCAGTTATTTTGTCTATAAAGCATTAAAAAAATGCTAAATAAAACTGAAAAAAACAACAATGGGACTTTTAATTTCCCTCTTCTGTCCAAACAAGAGGATTTTTTAAAAAGCAAGCACTTAATGTACATTTGGGGGGGAAAAAAACACCTGAAAACAGCCATCGGTTTTTCTTTTACTTCAATGATTAATAACTAGTTATTACCTTCGCATTGAAAATACGGAAGGTAATGTTTTGATCGCCGTGTATTTGTATGCGTGCGTGTTATTCGTATAAGTCAAAAAGTTTTAAACCGAATCGCATGCAATTTGATGGGATGTTTGGTTATTATCCGGGGAACATTTCATTGGATTTTGGGATCGATCGGGTCAAAGGTCAAGGTCATGAAAAGGTCAAAATATTACTTTCACCATAGCGCAGTCAATTTATATCCAATTGGCAACTAATGCCAAAAATGTTCATAACTCAATGCCCAATCGTATGATAAGTGAAGGTATGCGCTCTACCGAGTGCCCGTACTAGTTCCATTTGTATTCTGACTTGAGTTGGTTTGAGTTAGTTTCCATAAGCTGGTTCCACGTTCCTCTTCGCGGCGTGCACAGCCTCCCCCCCCCCACCCCGGCTGACTCGCACGTCATCCCGGCTCCTCGGCGACCCCATAAATGTCAGGCCATTTCAACGTCACTTCTCCAACATCTACTCTGGTGCAAGAGGACGCTTCCTCCGGCGGACCTGTCAGCTTTATAAGGCTGTTAAAATTATCAAAGTCCCTTTTAGAAACCCGCAGAGAGGGGAGCAGAGGGAGCGAGAGACGGAGTGCAGACAAACACGCCGACGGACAAGAGAGAGAGAGAGAGAGAGATTGAAGAGCGAAATAAAAAAGACACGCCGGTCCTCTGAGGAGGACGCCACGCGGTTCATCAGGACTTCGCCCGTTGCCTTCGCTGCTAATTACGCGTCGCGGCGAGTCTCCTAGCCAGACGCTCCGGAGTGATAACGAAGCAAACATGACGTAATCTACGAGAACGGGCTGGTAACGCCAAAGAGAAGATGAAGCTGCTGGAGAACGAGTGAACGATGGTCGTCTCATGTAGGCGAGAGAGAGAGAGAGAGAGAGAGGAAGGCTCTCCTCAGCGATGTCGGAGAGCCTTGTGCGGCCGGCGTAATTGGAAGCGGGATGTTTTATTACGAAGCCGTTATGTGAAGCTTCCCCAACTGGATGCCATGAGATTCTGACTTTAGACGTCGGGATCCAGGTGTAACCCGCTGATTGGCTCACGGTGGCAAAGAATTTAATTGGCCAATCCAGGACCAGAGTCTTGATAAATATCCGGGTCAAGAAAGGTCACTTCCTTGACCAAGACTAGCAGTCTTGGCTGAAGAAAGAACCATATCATGCATCCCGTTCTCAATCGACTATAATTTAAATCAACATGTCAAACTCTCTATATATATATTGTTTAATCCAGAT
The DNA here is from genome assembly GCA_036178185.1 of Liparis tanakae. Lineage (NCBI taxonomy): Eukaryota > Metazoa > Chordata > Actinopteri > Perciformes > Liparidae > Liparis > Liparis tanakae. Next base: position 4,196,571 of record CM070101.1, on the reverse strand, counting down.
CCGCATTGAAAATCTGTCCATCTTTTATAGATTATCCAATAATAACCATACTAATAAAAACATCATAATGTGAATAACCAGTGATGCACTTCTAAACTCTAAAATTAATGTTTAATTCATTTTTTTTAAATAAATATGTCATGATATGCAATACAGGGAGGTTCCAGCCGAGAAAAAATCAATTAAAAATGTAAATACCATTACAAATTAAATACATACACTTGAAAAAATATTGACAGTGCTGCAATAATCGGATTTACCCTATGTAAAACTAATCTGTTGCTTACAAATATTCATAGAGATAGGGGGGGGCATGATTAAAAATAGAGAAACAAGCAGCAGACAGAGGAAATAAATAATGAAAACTACTGACTTCTCAAACTCTGTTATCCACTTTAATGTCCATGTGATTAATTTAAGAGTTCAGACGGATTAGTAAATAAATCACAAAATCCTGACTGAGGTTCAGAGATCCGCCGTCTCTTAGCCACCCCCCCCCCCTTCTCGATGTTTCATGGAGGACGTGCTGTGCCCTCTTTGATCTGGTTGTCTGAGGCTGGTGTTTAAAAATCATCCCACAGGATTAATCCTACTGGATTGGATTAAATCCTGATCAGATCCCCAAAACTGGTATTTCAAAGAAAATCTAATCCTGAAGATTCAGATTCAGATTTGGGAATTCAGTCCCGCCTTTGATCCGGATAAAAAAAAAAAACCCTGCTGTTTAGCATTTAAAAAACTTTAGTGGTAAACCTGGATCAGTTTGATCCTAAACATCAGGATTACACTGATCCCACTTCAGAGGTGAATTTGAGGGAGATTACATGTAAAGTTAAACAGCCTAAGGTGGGCCCGCGTGTGCAACTGGAGATTTTGGGTTCACGATATAGAAAATAAAAAAAGGATAGAGTGCGGCGAATACCACCATCTCTTCCACAGATAAAATAAAGCTCTTGTAATGAAATACCGCTAATCTGAGCATCTCGTCGGGAAACAAGAAGGAGAGCCCGCCTCCTGCTTGATCTGATTGGCTGCCTTGGCCGAGCGTGACTTTGATGAGCGATGCGCCTCAAGCTTAAAGTTGAGAATATTTTAACTTTTAAGAGCCGTACCATAGCCAAAGCTCAAAAGATTATGCTATTTGGAGCATCTCTATGTTAACTGGTCTTCTCTTTCCACAAACATCGGTAAAGAAAAACAAATAGGGACCTATTGAGGTTTTAGGGCCATCCCTTTAGTTGACCACTGTTTCCTAAAGAGATAAGAATAACACATTTTAAAATCATCACACAATGACTTGAGAGTAAAATTAAAATGCGGATCGCGGCATACAGACGCTAGACATACATACATACATACATACATACATACATACAGACGCTTCTTAACACAGAAGTCTATGGAGCAGTGTTAGCTCGCGTTGGCTCGCGTTAGCGCGTACTCGGCTTTATTTGACTTCGCTGAGCTCTTCTTTCTATTTTGTGCGGATTTACGTAATTTGTTAACTTAAAATAATGATTGCCTTTCATCTATTCTCATAATGCATCAACACTGACCAAGATTATAGGCTACTGAGATTTAGAGACAACAGTAGTGCCAGCTTCTTCTTTTTTCCGTAAAATGTTTGCTCTATTTCTTCATACCTGTCTGTGATCCAGTGGGCGGGGCTGGATTTGGACGTCCCAATCTGCCGGTATCGGGATCAATCTGATCAAATCTGGCAACGTTTTGAAAGTGGATTTAGTTATCCGGATCATTCTGAATCTGGATTACAAGTTTTGAAATACCGGCCCCTGTTGATCAGTGGAATCCTGTGAAACCCTGAACTGGGCTGCTAATCTTCTTTTTGAGGTCAAAAACTTAAAAGTATAGTGTCAAGTTATGTGTATACACCACCTTGTTTGGAGTCAGGGGCAGTTTTTCCTACAGGCGGTATAGGCGGCCGCCTAGGGCGCCATTGAGAGGGAGGCGCAAAAAAATGCGCCCATCAAAAAAAGAAAATATGTTTTCAAGTCACTGCCAGGGCTTGAACCAAGGACCTTACATTCACCAAACACACGCTTCAACCCACTAAGACATAGCACCTGCATGCAGACTTTTTTCACACTGCATCAATTTCTCTTCTTTACCAAAAGTACAAAACCATAAGATTTTTTTTTTTTTTAATTTCGGGGGGGGGGGGGGGGGGAGGGGGGCACCACGAGTGAAGCTCGCCTAGAGCGCCAAATGTGCTAGGGCCGCCCCTGTTTGGAGTTGATATGTTTCTCTGCTGCTCACTTTATTAGAACGTGTGTGTAAAACATGTACAACCGAAGCTTATATATATATACATTTCACAGGAAGCAGATAAGACAAGATCAGTATTTTCAGGAAAGGGGCAGTGTGCAAAACCCCACAATTCTTTCCGTCCACGAGGTCATCACACACTGTTTCCCGTGATAACGGCCGCACTAAAGCCACAACACCAAGAGAGGAATATGCTGCTGCAGAACCACCGGATCACTCATAATACTTCAACACGAGTGTTCCTATTCTGCCTTGTAAACGAACAGCATGGGAGCATCACGGCGTACGCGGCATATTAACCAACAAAATAAGCTTAGTCACTGCGATAAATTAATTCATAATTACTGTAATGCCAAAACAAATAACAAACAGATGGCAGCAACGTAAACACAAATATTACACAGCAGATGCCAAGATTGTACACACAATGTTGTGAGGGATAATACTGGAAGGAACTTCTTACTTAAATACCATTTTAAGGTATTTGTACTTTATTTTACCGTGTTCTACCCGTGTATCCTTCTGCTTCCCATGTCAAAGACAAATACTATACTCAACGATATTAATTCGATAATTTGAATTTACAGATTCAGATTAGAAGTACAAAATATAAAGCAACACATGAATGACTTAACTTGAAGTAAGAGAGAATATATATTCTCACATTAGAGAGAATATAATTAAATAATGTCACCAACAAACCTCTGAGGACGCAAAGAGTCCATGTACTCTGAGTCCATGCTATGATTACAATTATAATCCCATAAAATCATCTGACATGACATCAATAACGCACAACGTGTCGTATATACTATTACCACCGAGTCAGGTCGGCTTCCTTTGATTAATTAAAGAGGAATAACGATCAGATGAATCCTTTAATCAGTTGTTGAAGCCAACAAATAGGACTGAGACACAGAACAGACAGGGAGGTGTCAATGACAGACAGACAGACAGACAGAGAGAGGCAGAGAGAGAGAGACATACAGACAGACAGGCAGAGAGAGAGACACTCAGAGAGAGGGAGAGAGAGAGAGACAGAGAGACGGACAGACAGAGAGAGAGGGAGAGAGAGACAGACAGACAGGCAGACATACAGAGAGAGAGAGAGAGACAGGCAGAGAGAGAGAGAGACAGACAGAGATACAGACAGACAGACAGGTAGAGAGAGACATACAGACCAGACATACAGAAAGACAGGCATAGAGAGAGACAGACAGGCATACAGACAGACAGGCAGAGAGAGAGACAGACAGGCAAAGAGACAGACATACATACAGACAGGCAGGCAGGCAGACAGACAGACAGACAGGCAGACATACAGACAGACAGACAGACATACATACAGACAGACAGGCAAAGAGAGAGACAGACAGGCAGACAGACAGGCAGGCATCCGTCTCTGACCAGTGGACATCAGCATTGGCCCAATACGCGTCACAAAGCCTCCACAAAGAACGCTCTCAGCTAAATATGAATTATGAACTAATGTGAATTATGGCTCTGCAGGACCGCGGCGGCTGCTCATTAATCAGTGTGTTATTCGTGGGGGGGGGGGGGGGGGGCTCAGCCCATTCCCAGCATGCTAATTCAAAGAACAGGTAGGCGCACGTACACAAATTAGCAAATTACATTTGGAACCAATTAAGGAGTTTGAATCGACGCGGCCGGTTATCGGCGTCCACCGGAGTTTGTTGTGAGCCCAGAAGATTGGAAATGTCCGGAGCTCTGGATCCGTTATTATTTTTCGACACACAACGATTCGGACAACGGCCCACGGGCGCCGGAGTCCTCGCGGCTCCCGAACGGCCCCCGAGGTTCACCCTTCGTGGGTCATTTGATTTATTGCAAATGTGTCCTGAAATACACAGCAACCTTAAAAACCTCCAAATACTTCAAAATTATTTTTTCTTCGGCCTCCGGAACACGGGCGCTCGGTATTTACAGTTACAAGGTTGGGGAAAGATAGTGATGTCAAATAAAGTGTGGCACGGTGGTTAGGGGACTAATATAGAATCTGAATATTATCCCCAGGTGTGTGACGGGAACATTAAAGGGACGTATTATGCCCATTTTTCCACAAGTTGATGTGGTTCCTTGGGGTCTTAATGTAATGTTTGTAACATATTTTGGTCAAAATACCACAAGAATCATTTCAAACAGCCTTTGTACCCTGTCAGAAACACCTCCCCACAGATTGACCCGTTCTGAGTGGGCGAGGTGCTCCGGGTTGCCAGGTTGGAGATGGTGAAGTATCGTACCAAAGGCTGAAAATGGTTTTATTATTTGAAGGATAATTATCGTGTATCTGGCAACCCTGAGATCGGTCGACCAATGACTGTTCTCTAGACCGTCAGAGCTCGCCAAGAAGGTGGAACGTAAGGTAGATACCATTTCAAAAACGTGTAAGGGGTAACTACTAGTTTGTGAAAACCCAGAGAAACACAAATATCCCACGAAGCAAAATCCCGGACGTTTTTGTAATCCCTGCCGGACACATGTTTTAGGTCTCAAAAACAGGACATGTCCGGGAGAAAACCGGACGTCTGGTCACCCTAACTTATGGCACCAGGCCACCAAACCGTCTTTAAACTGGGGGGGTCGAGTGGTGGTGTGGGGGGGGGGGGGGGGGTCCAATGCCAACGTCTACCTAGACGTTGGTGGTGATCCCAATCGACGCACTCAAGCATATCGATTCTGACATAGAGGAACCACAACAAGACGCCTGAGGGTTTTTTTTCCGGCGTTTTTGTGTTGGGATTCATGCCAGATACACACATTAACCTATAGAAGCACTAAAAAAGTGGAATTTTCATAATATGTCCTCTTTAAAGCCTATCATCTATCCCCCACTCACCCCCCACAACCTCACGTTCCCCCTGAACGTTGCTACTGCAGAGTCCATGTGAGTCTTTTTAAAAAGCCGTTATCTTCACAGTCTGTGATCTGATTCACTTTAACATTAGGCGGATGACTTTGAGCCCTCCAAGTCTTCCAGTCGGTGCTTCCAGGGCGCTCACACACTTCAGTGTAATTGACAGTATCCGATGGAGCTGATTAACACCTTTATTTTGGGCATACAGCACAGGAGTCTGATGTCTTGAACGTGGCTCAGTTGTGCGTGAACGTCGTGTCTAATATTCAAGATTTCTGTCACAACAAGGCGGATAAAGAGTGTTTTATGCATTTTGGTGGATGGTTTGCAGATGTACAGAAATTCAAAGGCTGTGAAGTTTGATATAATTCGGACATGGATGGAGGGGGAAAATATACTCCTCTCTTACCGACTGAATGGTGTTTTCTTGTTGGTGACCACACGGATACCGTAAAGAGAGCTCATTCAATTTCAAATACCGATCTGCTACATTTGCGTCTGTAGAACCGACCGCGACAGCCGGTTCCCAAACTCTCTTTAAACACTGGCCATGAGTCATGGTGAGTTCTCCCTGACCCGACGTGCACTCACAAATCCCCCTTTAGCTCCCTTAGGAGAATCCCTGCTGCCGTTAAGTGCTCTTCCATTACTGCGATAACTCAGGTGAACTTCCCAAAATAGACCATTGGAGGGAGAGAGAGAGAGAGATAGCTGGAGAGAGGGAGAGAGAGAGGGGGAGAGAGACAGAGAGGGAGAGATAGGGGGAGAGAGAGAGAGAGCTCCTGGAATACTTGCACCACTATTATGAGTGGAGGAGGAGGAGGAGGAGGAGGAGGAGGAGGAGGAGGACATGGGACACATGTGGCCAGGTCAGTCAGTCTTTATAGGTTTCTAAAAAAGAAAGAAGAGGAGCAGTGAAAGCCAGTTTCAGTTTCAGAAAAAAAAATATTCTCGGAGTAAGGAACCATTTATATTATTCTCTTTCAACGCTGGACCAATTTAAAAAATAATGGTCTGCATTAGTCCAATCTAATTGGTTTGGCATGATCATGAACATTTTTAAGAAAAAAAATCTTCCTGCTGGCCTGAGTATTACACAACACTGCACTCAGTGCACCGAGTGGATTTCTGGACAGTAGAGGACAATCAACGTGAGATTTATAGTGAAGACAGCAAGAGGCCCAAAAAGAAGGCCCCGCCCCCAACAGCCAAAGTCTTTCTAATTTCATGAAGCCCTTGCTGCTGTTTAGCACTCCAGTTCAATACATCAACGTGTTGCTATTTCAACTCCATCCCCAAGTCACCCACATCCTATGACTGAACTTGTCTCGTTAATCCAGGGATGCTAATCTGACCATGTGTGTGCGTGTGTGTGTGTGTGTGTGTGTGTCCACATCTCATCCTACAGCCGAGCGGTTCACAGCTACTACGACCAGACAGCGGCGGGTTTTTCTATTTTAATTTTCTCTACAGGGTTTACAGGGCTGGATGGATGAGGGGGGGGACGTGGAGGTAGAGAGGCTGCCTGAGAGGTGGATGAGGGGAGGACACGAGGAGCGGGGGGGGGGGGGGGGGCTACCATCACTGCCTGTACTGCCGCTGCCTGCTGTAATAGGCCCACATCACAGCTCTGCCATCTTCACCGCGTCTCCTCCCATCCATCCCGACTGTCTTCGTACCTGTCACTTCTCATCAGAGAGGGAGAGCGAGCAACAGGAAGAGAGGCAGAGAGAGAGAGAGAGAGGGGAAGAGAGAGATAACACATGTATAGTGGATGGCAGGGTTGGCCTGCTGTGTTCAGATGGATCACAGCGGCTTATGTAGTGATTTTATGTGGATGGTAAGATACTCGTTGCCGGTGAGGGGCGATGATACAGGCATCGCAGACAGGGGGGCTGCAAAGAGTGAGACGTTTAACAAGTTGCTTGCGTGTAAAACGGGATACCTTCGAAATGTGTTCAAAGTAAAACTCAGATGGTGCCATTTGCTACATGCTTCCAGCACAGAATAATATGCGTATTCTATGTAAACAACAAACACTATAAAGGATATCTACTCTGGTATTTCTGTCAAATGTATAAATATGCAATGATGTTAGTGGTAGGGTGACCAGATTTGAGTTTGTGAAAAAGAGGACATCTCGGCATAACTCCTTCATGATGCCCCCCCTTAGATAGGAAAGGGCTCCCATGGCGAGCGGCGTCGACAGGAGTGGGGGGGTGGGGGGGGTGCTAGTGAAAATCTGCCCACCCGTGTGCGCACATCACAGAGCGAGGCGCGCTCAGACACAGACGGACCTCTCTTATTCTGCCTGTTTTGTGATATACAGCCTAAAAGGGGGATAATGTTTGTGTATCTGGCAACACTGAGATCAGTCGACCAATGACTGTTCAGGTGGAACGTAAGGGAGATACCATTTCCAAAACTTGTAAGGGGTAGAAACTTGTGAAAGACCCAGAGAAACGGAAATATCCGATGAAGCAAAATCACGGACGTTTTTGGAATCCCTGCCGGACGCTTTTTTTTGGTCTCAAAAAGAGGACATGTCCGGGGAAAACCGGGCGTCTGGTCACCAGCAGCCGTTATAAAAACCCTACACCCCCTTAGGTGGTCCGAACTTCTGTAGGTTTTACTAAAAATAAATGAATGGATAATCCATCACCCATGTTACAGATTAAGTTGGTCATTTGAATTCCTCCAGCTAACAATTTAGCACAATATTACACTATAAAAAATATCGATATTAGCTGGATTGGAAGGACTGCTGGTTTGCATTGTTTCTGGTCATTTGTTTCTGGTAATGACCAAGTCAACCGGACAATTATATTAATATAAGTATTTCTTCAACAGTGTTTAAACACTTAAAAATAAGACTTGTGTTTTCGTTAGCTTAAGATAAGCCATGTATATCGAAATGAGGAGCGGGTCTTGTTCCCTGAGCCGTCCGCCATGTCTAAAGGTGCGTTCACACCAAAAGCGATGCGATTTCTCGCGTCGCCCAAAAGGCGTGAGTTTACTCGCTCGACCATTCGCCGTGTTCTCACCACGAGCGTCGAGACGCTCCGTGAGGGGCGGGGCTTGTCTCCGTGTCTCGTCTCCGTAAAGACCGTTATCATCTCCTTCATCCACCACGGAATAACTAACCACGAGATGACCGCCTCAAAGTTTAAATATTTCAACTCGGGGCGAAAATTGTGCCGCTGAAAACGCGTCGCCCGCATTGCGTCGCCCCAAACGCGCCGCCCAGGAAAATATTGCGTCTATCGCAGTCACACGCGTCTGTACGTTGACTTTTCATGGGATTCGGTCGCGTGAAAAAATAGTTTTGCTTTTGGTGTGACCTTAACTAAAGAGAGGTCTATTTGCGTTTGAGTTTGTTGCATTCTGTAACCTCACCACTAGGTGTCTCCATATCCTAATCCCATCCCCTCTGTCGTGGTAGCAGTGGCAGTCAAAACAAACAAGTTATTTTTGGGAAGCACATATTCATAATCCTGCCAGGCGGTGACACATGTAACTGTCTTTTGTCATTAGGCAAAGTACGATGATTTGTTGGACAAGTTTTTGGTGTGCGATTTGTTTTCTGCTGACGGAAAATGAAACAACGCTTCGCGAGGAAACCGAAGAAAAACAATGCAGCGAGCTGATGGGGAGCTGTGAAGAAACGGAGCTCACAGGCGGACGCCGGGTGTGAATGAACTGGCGGCGGCGGCAGCCGAGAACGCCTGACAGCTTAAACCGCCCGCCCAGCGTGAGACGGCAATTACACCAGGTCAGCTGACACGGCGGCTAATCCAGCGCTGCTCAGACTGTCTGCCTAACAAGCTCGACTTCATAAAGACGCTGTAGTGACATACAAAGTTTGTGTTGAAACAGATTGTCTCAACCTTCAGTTTAAATAAAAGGGGAGTTGGAAAATAGAAGGAAAAGTTTGAAGAAAATGCGGTCGGGATTATCTCGATTAACACCCACGCGGGGAAATATTTCACGTTGTAATTTACGTTAGGTATTCTGTCAGGGACGTCTTTACATCGTGACGCATGCATCCGGAGCGGCGGCTGCTTCCCCGGAGCCGGCTGGGGGCTCTCCGTCATCCAGACAAGCCCGGCTGTAAAGACGCTGCTGACAACCACAGTTTCAGATCAAATTGCTTTTGGCACTAACAACTTCATCTGGATGTGTTGCCCTTCGGATATACTCCCGAAAAACCCAAAATGACTCAGTTACTGTCAGCATCTGTCAGTTCCTCAACGCGGAGATTTACTCCAGTGACAGACAGTCAACCCCAACGAGGCCCGACCCTGAAGCCCCTCACATGACGGTAGCCAAGAATTTTGGCCATGACAGTTTAATCTGCAGCACATTCAGGATCTTCCTAGTTTACACCTTAAATCTCTCTTTTAGCAGACGTGTCGGGCACATCTCCACTTATCGGGATACAACTTGACAAACACTGCCTCTGCTCTCTGCACAAGGTCAAGCACCAGTGCAGAAGGTCAAAGGCGTTTATTTATATGTTTCCAAATTCTGCAAATAGGCTTGAACTGAAAATTAAAATCCATGACGGGCTCGTATTTTATATTAAACTTCAGAATGTGTTATTTTCCATAACTTTTGCTGACTTTGGTGCATTTACCAAAATGTTCTTATTAATGTGCACTGTCCCTTATTAAATAAACCAATATATATATATATATATATATATATATATATATATATATATATATATATACAAAATACAAAATAATAATGTTGTTATGCAAGACATATGAAACTTAGAAATGAAATAACTGTATATTGATATTTAAATGTAAAATAATATAATAATAATAATAATAATAATGATAATAATAATAATAATAATAAATATAAAAATAATAATTTGCAATAATTTATCCAATTAGTCATCTGTAACAAACCTAAAAACATAAGATTACACATACAATGTATGGACAAAGCAGATACATGTTAAAATGGATGGAATAAAAACATCCATGTTAGAGATACAGATATTTAATTTATAAATTAAATATATATATATTTGTAATTTCAGTATTTCAGTATTTTGTGTTTTAGTTATTTCATATATTATTCCATGAATTTGTTCAGTTATGCATTACACACTGTCATTTTGAGTATGTTCTAATTATTTCTAAAAACAATTAATTAATTAATTTTATTTTGTATGTTAACCAACTATTTGACATATCAGTCTGTAGTTTTGTGATCAGTCCGTTCTTTTATATTAACGTCCATTATCAGCCATGAGCTTAATGTAACCGTATCCTGGTTAGCTCTTTGGTATCTACGTTTGTGATTTTGTCTACAGGTTGTTATTTTGTGCATCGAACATCCGTCTCGTAAAGTAGGACAACGCCGCGCACTGAAGCGCCGTTCAAGTCGTTATCCAATTTCAAAGTTTCCTTTTGGTCTGTTCAACATGAGGTTGTCTCCTGTTACCTGCAGTGAAACCGGCTCTACCTCATTGCACTGATTCACCAGCATGGTGCCGAGTCCCGATGCCTAATTGTAACAAAATACTCTCTGTATCCGCGACATAAAGTGGAAATAAAACTCTCGAGCGGAGGAGTGGGAGGTGACTCACACAGCCCGGATCCTGTGTCACTAATTCAACATGAAGGCTGCTTAATATCACGGCATGAATATATAAATAAAACAGTGGCCGGGAGCTTGTGGGATCTCCAGATACATTATGGGCTGTCCTGCTTTCAGTTACATCTCCACAACATCAGACAGTGTTCCCCGCTATCTCTGTGCACGCCTGTCCGATCCCGTTGTGATGTAAATCTCTGGAGGGCGACGTGGGACAGCTGGTCCCCGCGTGAGGAATCCTCGGGCTGCCTGTCGTCGTCTCAGAGTGCTGGAACATGTACAGTGGGCAGGTAATGTATTAGTTTATAAAGTTTTTAAAAAGACACCTGGAACTGAAGCTGTGTCCCAAATTCATACTACATACTATTTATAGTCATGCCGAAGTATACTGTTTTAAAAGTTAGTATTATTGTATAACAATATATACTTTTTCGAAGAATTTATAATAATAATATGATATATATATATATATATATATATATATATATATATATATATATATATATATAATATTATATATAATATATGTAATATATGTTATATATATAATATATATATATGTGTTATATATAACATGTATTATATATTATATGTATATATGTATTATAATATATAATATTATATATATAATATATATGTAATATATGTTATATATATAATATATGTAATATATATATATATATGTGTTATATATACATATATATTATATAAGTGGTATGGATAATGGAATGGAATGGATTATTATTATTTATATATACATTTGTGGTAATATATATTATATTTCTATGTGTTTCCGTTGGTATTACGTAAATTGAGACCAACGATAAACGGTAAAAAGAAGTTTGTTAAAAAATACTGAAAGTTGCAGAAAGAATGATGAACTGATAAATTAGTTTTTATAAAGACAAACAATACTTCAGTTCAACACATTTAATGATGATTCCCTCAGTCTGGATACTTTATATAGTGAAATATTCTCAGAGGGACAATGAGTTAACGTAAAGTTGTTCTCTGGAGCTGAAACTCTATTTTACTGTAATATGCAGCTTTACTCCGGCCTCTGAGAGCTTCAGTTGGCACCGTTTGAAATGCCTGTGGATGTGAGAGTGAAAACTGAAAAGAGGAAAACCTTCCCTGCATAGGATGGAAGGAGGAGAACCCGTTTTCTTTGTCTTGAGCTTCCCGCTCAGGCCGGTGGGAAGAGGAAGTTTTGACAGCAAATATGCAGAAAAAATAGAACAGAAGTCTCTTCCCTGTCAAAAAGGATTTGGTCTGGAAGAGTACAGATGCTGCGGAGGAGTTCTATCTTTATTTCTCTATTCTCCAGACCGTACTGCAAACTGGGATATGCTTAACCAATGAAAGTGGTTTGATGCAGAAGGAGAACATTCAGGGTCAAGCTCATTAGAAGATATGATCATTTATGATTATCATATGTGTCTTTTGTGCAAAATGTGTTCATTCTAGACTTTGAGTCACTCTATTAGCATTAATAAACAGTATGAGCACATTGAAATGGATTCTAACACTAGTTATAAGCAATTATTAACGTATTCCTACGTTTATAACTGCACAGCATTGGTTAAAAATTGTAACTTACCCCATAAAGACATTTTAAATTATTATTACAATTGTGTTTATATTATGTTTATACTGCAGCCTCTCCGTGTGGGTGCCCTTCAAAAGTTATAGTTTAAAAAAATGCATTATATCTACAATATATTATGTTATAAACTATTACATGTTCATATACTGCTTGTAAGAGTTAAATAGGGGCGACTTTCAGTTACACTTATTTAATTTCCGCCTTTTTCATAAAGGATTGATTTGCTGCCGTTTATTCTTTTTTAATCAATATTCATGAATGCATTTTTAATTGGTTTTACGTCTGACTAAAGATTTCTGCTGCGCTATGGATTTACATCAACTGGATTTCTTTGACTTATGCGTTTAATACGAGCCTCCTTACAAAATTTCCCCTGGGAAAACAATAAAGTTACATAACTCGATGTGAAAGAGTCCCTTAAAAGCTGCACGTTATTTTTGAGCTGATGAAAATGAAGCAACCAATCGGAAGACGGAAGCCGTGCCGGTGGATGAACCCTGGTGTTTTTTCAGTTGTAACCACGGAAACGGTTATCATCTGTCGCAGCCCGGTTGCTGAAGCTGTTCATACGTCTTCCTGTCGGCCTCCACTTGTCCAGTAACAAGCAGCCTGACGCTGCGCCTCATTAGTTAACATGCAAACGAGATCACTATTGATATCTCTTAACGAACTGCCACCTCGTCGGTTCGATTTCCTGTTAACTCGCTCCAGACAACGGAAATCAACATGCGGCAATTAGTTTCGGGGGCGGGGGGGGGGGGATGTGTCCGCCGGGCTCGGACACGATGTAGATATTCATTACTCTAAATGGGAGCTGTCTCGCTGCTGTTCATTGGTTCAGTGTTGTCACTCGTCTGATTGGTCGTAATGGCCCTCGAGGGGCTGGACTGACGACGGCTGCGGAGGATACGCTTCAGTCCCAAATGTACTGCAGGAAATGGGGTTCACCGTCAGGGATAACACATCGGGAACATACCGACATGAAAGTGAATCAATCTGCTCACGAAGGGGAAGAGAATACGCAACATACCTTTATCGACAATTTATAATAAACAACTAGAACAGGCACTCGGTAGAGTGCATACCTTTGCATATCATAAGATTGGGCATTGAATTATGAACATTTTGGCATTAGTTGCATGCCAATTGGATTTAAATTGACCGCTACGGTAAAAAGAAGATTTTGACCTTTTCATGAACATGACCTTTGACCCGATCAATCCCAAAATCTAATGAAATGGTCCCCGGATAATAACAAATCATCCCACCAAATGTCATGCGATTCGGTTTAATACTTTTTTACTTATGCGAATATATATATATATATATATATATATATATATATATATATATATATATATATATATTTTTTTTTTTTTTTTTTTTTTTCAATGCAAAGGTAATTTAAAAAAGGGAAAAGTTGAACAAGAGATCCACATTTGTTAATAAATACACATTATACATTTGAGTTGTTGTTTATTCAGAATGCTTGTTGAAGTAGTCTACAGAAATGGCTCAAGCGTTTTAGTTATAATACTGTAAAAACTCTTGTTCTTTTTCTTCTGAATAAATAAAAAAAAATGTTAACAATATTAATACATTTAAAATAGCAACTTTCCCAAAAAATGGGAAATCCAGGCAGCACGATAAATCAAGCAAATAAGAAAATGTAACTGAGTGAAATATATAAATTTATAATATTGATATGAGCATAAGAAAAAAAAAATTGTAATATAGATATATTATGTAATTAATACGTTTCATGAGGATAATATTAAGAGAGGGCTTGCAGCTGCACAGTGATTGCAGTATTTTGTTTCATTGTTTGTGATTGACATCCTTGACTAAGGAAGGAATGAATCAGTTTAAAACAGCTCATTAGTCATCAGTTTGAGGTCTAATTTATGTTTAGAGTCCTAAAAAACACTGTGGCCTCCCGAATGAAGTGAAGTGAAACCTGCTGTGGTCATAACTAACGGCACTGCTGCATAATATGTTAGAATAACTCCATATGACATAAAAGAAAACGTGAAGCAAGGCGACAGCAACGCTACAGAAGCACCTGTGCTGCAGCGACAGCTTTCTTTAGTTTAAAATCACTTGAGTTAAAACATTAAGATGCAACACAAAACCACCTGATTCTGGGTTAAGAACATAAAATAAATGCACACATTAGGAGTTAAACATGTTCGATTGATTGTAAGCTACGACTCAAAAAGAAAAGATAAAGTGTTGAATCCAAAGTGTATGATATGACTGACCTACTAAACGATTAATGTACATTTAATCTAAATGACTAAGCGTAACCCAGCCAGTGGAGATGTCTGTATATTCTCTCTCCATCACTAAAAGCTACTCTTTTGGGATCTGAAAGGGATTTTTCCGTGTGATTGAGTAATATTGATGACATGCCTCCATCCTTTCGTAGCCCCGCCTCTCTCCTCACGTTCTCTCTCATTACGGTGTGAAAGATAATGAAGAAACGCACTGTGCGAATGACTTTCACGGAGTAATAATGGACAACTCGTACGCCTGGACTTTATATTACTGTAACAATCAGATGTTTTCATTCGGTAAAATATTTCACTTTTAAAGTGTAAAGCTCCACGGAAAAGTTCCAGTCGGCACTTCTTTGACCAACTGAGAGAAGAAAGAAATGCAGAAACTATATTATATCAATTTAAACTATTTCCCTTCCTCTCTATTTCATATTTTCTGCTTTCACTCCATCTCCCACTGCTGCTTATAGCCAACAATAATAATAATGATAACCTCCTTCAGTCTCAAATACCCCTGCTCCCAGCAGAGTGCTGCAGAACAACATGTGATCGACTAAACAGGCTGTGAGCATAAGTCAGACCACAGTACAGCATTAATTGCAGGGCCATTAGCTGGTGGCTGTTTTTTGTGTGTGCCCTCAGCAGCAAAGGTGACTAATTTCTGCCTCCGCCAAGCCGCCAGCATCCCACCCACACACATCAACACACAGCCAGACACACACACGGCCAATTCCATTACTGTGGCTGGGGTCAATTGCATGTGGTGGGTCGATGTCTGGGCTCAGATTCTAAGATACGCTATCGCCGGGCAGTTTATCAGTCTGGGCCGGGACCCGGGGTGGGTCACACAACTTTCCATTGAGGGGATCCACATTTTCAAAATGACAGCTTGAAGAAAATGGTGCCGCTACAATGACTTTTAATATGGCGATTTGCGCCTCCGCCACTGCCATCGGGGGTCTGTGGGCTAAATACCCGACTATGTAAGAAGGGGGCGCTACAAGGGAAACACTACATAATGGGGCTTTAAGAATCACTTTTTAACAGTTGCATTTTTGTATTCAATATACTAAATTTTTCAACATTTTTATTATTTAAATATGAAATAATCATGATCCTATTTGGATGGCAGTGGAGTGACGTAAAGACACCTTCTACGCCGTGGTAGGGTAGTGACCTGTCAATCACAAGGTAGCCCCGCCCTAAAGCATGCTCCACTTCACGATCAATTGTTTGTCTCTTTGTGGTTGTTTACCGTCTCTTTGTTTGTTTTTTGTGGTTGCTCTGTGGATCCCTCCCTAATTGGCCCATTCAGTAATCAGTCCATGGTACTAATAAGGGGATCCCTTAAGTGAGATGTAAGGCCTGTGCCACCCCCTCTGTTCCCGCCCCTGGCTGAAACACTCGTCTCTAATATCATCCTTTTTATTGTATTGGATCACCTCTTTTCTGATCTCTCTCTCGCTCTTTATATTTATTTCTCCTTTCTGTATTATCTCGTTCTTTGTGTCCAACAAATACAAAAGGCAAGAAAAGGGAATTGGAATTTTGAAAGAATGAGGGCAGTGTATTTGTCACGGTACAATGCAATACCACAGATGAATAAATCTTTTTCACATGGTGAGAAGAACTGTGAGGAATTTTGAGGCTCGGAGCCGATTCCCCCAGAACACTCACAACAACAGTACACAGACTCTCTGGCTTCATTAGCTCTTTGGGACATCAACTTGTTTTTTTGTGTGTTATTTCTCATCATTCTTGGCATTTTTAATCTTCCTTGCATTATTTAAGTGAAAGTTAAAAGTCCAATTGAAATGACATTTCGTCATACATAAACAAGTTAAAAAAAAAGATTATTGAGGCAGCGAAGAAATATATAATATATTTTAAATATTCTATATTTTGTGAGTAAGATCTGACTGCAACGTAACCAGAAACATTTATTTGTCATATGAATGTAGTACTGCAATGTTTTCCTCTGAAGAACAAGTATACAGAAAATAATCTGCAGTGCTTTGGGGTCTTTTTAAGTTATTTGAGCGCACAATGAGTTGGAAGAGTAACATTTTTCAATAGTTTTAGATATCTAAAGCTGTCTTAGCTAAATCTTTATCAGTCGACCCAGGGTACCTACATTCTCAGGGTACCCCACATGCCCAGGGTACCTATCTTCTCAAAGTACCCCACATGCCAAGGGTACCTATCTTCTCAGGGTACCCCACATGCCCAGGGTACCTATCTTCTTAGGGTATGCCACATGTCCAGGGTACCTATCTTCTTAGGGTACCCAACAGACCCAGGGTACCTATCTTCTCAGGGTACCTCACATGCCCAGGGTACCTATCTTCTTAGGGTACCCCACATGCCCAGGGTACCTATCTTCTCAGGGTACCTCACATGCCCAGGGTACCTATCTTCTTAGGGTACCCCACATGTCCAGGGTACCTATCATCTCAGGGTGCCCCACATGCCCAGGGTACCTATCATCTCAGGGTGCCCCACATGCCCAGGATACCTACCTTATCAGGGTACCCCACAGGCCCAGGGTACCTACCATCTCAGTGTACTCCACAGACCCAGCAGTCGGCCTGTTCTGCATGTTTTACAACTAAAAACAAGACTCAGTATCAGAAGTTTTTAAGACTTTAGTTATGGATCCACTCCTCCCTAACTGAAAGAGGAGAGATAACTGTTTACGTAATCTATTTATAGTGGTTCTAAAGAGCTCCTGTTTATACAATGTGAGCCCATAGTGTGGCCTGTAAATGAAGCCGTAGTGAATGGCTAATGTACATGAATCTCAGACAGCATCAGCACCGTCTTCCTCCTCTCCTTACATGACAAAAGGATTCGGCAGTTCCATTTGCAGCAATCATTATTTCAGCCATTAGCTTCTGTAGTAGCTACTTTCCAAATCAACTACATATAGATTTACACACACGCAAACACACACACACACACATATTGCTGAGTCCATTAGGCCTCCACATACAATTAAGGAGGAAATACAAACCCTTGTGCTCCATCACTGAAAATGAATATATGCAAAACAATGAGCTGCTCCGGCTTTTAAAACATCAATCCAACGATGGTCCTGAATTAGGAAATAAGATACGGGAGACAGGACGTGATGACAAGGGCAGCATCTGGAGAAACTAAAGGCCAGATATCCTTCTAAAGCACTTTCTATTCGATATTATTTTGAAAGTGGATATTAAACGTCTTTGTTGAATGTACACAAATAAAATTGAAATGCTATGTGTTTCGCTTAATAACTTAAATTAGATCAAGATCATCTTGTAGTACAAGAAATAAAGTTTTTTAATAGGCTCTAGAGCTGCACAGTCACGCTGCTGTGTATATTCAAGACCCCTCACTCACCTAAAATCCTGAACACACACACACACATGTACACACATTCCACACCAACCATTTGGATCCATTCTGCTGGACTTCCATCATGTTCTACTCTCAAACCGATCCATCTGAAACTGTGTTAAACTTCTGCAATTGATTTTCTTACCCTCTTTGTTGTTGTCGAATTGAGCTGAGTTGAGCTCATGTACTTGTCTCACACACTGATTTTGTAATCACTTTATCAATTCAGTTTATTTTGTATAGCCCAATATCACAAGTTACGAATTCACCTTTACAATCTATGCACATAGACATCCGAACCTCACACCCAAGAAATAGAAAAAACGCTTTCAGGGGGAAAAGGGAAGAAACTGTAATTAATAAAAATAGCACAATAATGTGGTTCCAAAGCTACCAGCAACCCAAAATAACAAACATGCGTTGTACTGTATGCACTGTAAATGCACACATACCTATTGTTTTCATTTCTGTGCTCGGCCAGACGCTATACTCTCCACAGACGTTCCTGACACTCTGTTGCCGAGCAATGTAAGGAAACTCCCGCAAGGCATCGGTTTATTCTCATGTCTGTCTTCTCATCTCCGTCTCTTTCTCCTTTTCGGGACATAAAAGTGTTACTTTTGCTTTCAGGCATTTCCTAGAAAGCCTGTTAGGTATCCGACTTGAGACAGACGAGTCAAACGGAGAAGGATCCCATTAAACGAACTTCAGAGACTGTCGGCATCTCGGGGAAAGACGGGGAAAGAGAGCGCCGAAGTCAGTCACGGAGAGCCTGCAGGAGACAGGGATGCTAAAATAAGATAGAGGTGGGAGGGGGGGGGGTGAGATGGGGAGAGGGAGACAGCCAGGCTGGCTTGTTGACCAATCGTCACCTTTTAACCTTTTTCTCATTCTCACACCTCCTCTTTTTCAAAATGAAGTAGTTTTTTTGTTGCCAAGTCGTGGCGTTTATAAAAGTTGTATGCAGTATAGTCGTTATCATTATATGTCTGACTCAGAAATGAGCGAGGACCTGCCAGTTCACAATCTAAAGCGTCACGTCGAAGTGCAGCAGGAGGAGATGTCTGCAGACCAGGACGTGCCGTCAAAGGATTGATGTGAAACGATAAGGCAGACGTCTTTCGTGAACAGCGTTGAACTTGTGTGTGTGAATATGTTGTTGAGTTTTCAGTTTGCAGTGTGAGTATTTCTCCAGATTGAAGTACTTCATGTTTGAAAGCGGTTCACAGTTAAGTCTGTGGATCAATATGTAACCGTTGCTCTTAATTCTTTTGAGCAACATGTATATCTGTAGGTAAGTTTAACACTTTTTTTAACAATACATCTTTGGTCCCGCGAGGATGCATTAATATGACTTTGGTGATCCCAACATGTCATCTAGTGCTAATGACATGACATTATGTAATGCTATTATCGGGTCAAAGTTTTCACTTATCATGAACTTGAATACATAGATGATGAGATATCATTTGACTATTGGATATAATATATCCCCAGAGGATATATTATGATTCCACATTGTACCCCTGGAGCCTTTTTGAGGTTGAACTCAGTGGTTTTGAGTCAAATGTCTCAGGTCCTATTGGATAGATATTCATGTTTCCATCAAGAAGACTTCCTTTGACCTGCAGCGCCGTAATCAAGTCAATGTTTTCCCTTATTCAGCAAAATGTCAGATCTATTTTTGATCTACAATAAAGATGAATAATAAACTTTGAAATGCATCAGCACAACAATGTGTGGTTCCCAGAAGAAGCATCTTAATGAGTGGGGATGAGGTCCATTCTAATGGTGTTTAGTTAAATGCCTCAACAGCTACTGGATGGGCTAATCTTAGACATATGTGGACCTAAATTATATACAAACATGACAAGAAGTGGGAATGCTGTGAGCGAATAATACCATATTTGACACGTCTTTGCGTAGAATAAATGTTGTTTTGACAGTCACATTAAATTTCCACCGGTTGTTTTGCCTTTGATGTGTGGCACTGAATAGTTCTCTGCTAATTAGAAAAAGTTTCAAACCAATCAAAAACAAACAGCTGTGCTGTTACTGTGGTGGGGATATATATAGCCCACCTGTGTGGACCATTAAGAACCACTGTATCATAAACTAATGTTGTCGACAGAGGCAAACTGCTCACATGAAAAAAAAAGAAGAAATAAACTAAAATAACACTACAGACTCTTAGCTTCGAGCTAAAAAAAAATCTGCTGCTGTCAGAAGGGCTGGAACACACAACTGCATCTCTGCTGCAATTTGGACTTGCTGAAATCATCAATTTAAACCATTACTTCCAGAGTGGGGATGAATATTCTCAGCCACTTTGAGTGTTCCGCCTATTTACTCTATCTTGTGCGTGAAATTACCGTCAGAAGGGGGACGTTGTGGATGTGCTACGTTTCTACCTGCATTTCCTGTCTACTTGTGATTTACGATCATTTTAGTCAGCAACCCACATGACCTTCTTAGGTAGACTCGAGCTGCCTTTCTAGAGACTTGAGAAGCACAATATAAAGTACAATTTAGACAAGGACCGCACTGGTGATTAGTGAGAAGTGCTGCCTCAGGTGTGTGAAAGTGGCTGAGCTAGTCAGGTTAGCATATGCCTTGTAATTCCCTTTATCTAAAGAGCTTACCTTACTGTTTCTTTTCTCAGCACCATTGTTGTGATGATAAAGCCATTCCATGCAGGGGGGGGGGGGGTGTTTTCCTGGTGTACGTTTTTCCAAAGTCTTGGATAATTCTTTGTGCGACTCGTTCAGCCATCAAGAAATAAGTCGATTCATTTGTGATGGAGTCGCTCGAAGGCGCGAAGCGAAGCTGTGCCAGTGCATCGCCTCGTCGGATGTTTGGGACCGAGCTAATTAGTGTACGCCTTATTACCATCGGCGTGGAAAAATTACAACTAATCAGTCGACTCCAAATCTTGAATTTTCCCTCCCCTTCGAAAATGCTCATTAAATATTTAGGATCTGTGTAAAAAAAAACTAAAAAAAACTCCACAAGTAAAAGCAAAATGAGAATCATTTAATGCTGCAAGTTCCCAGACAGGAGTAACGTATAAACATGAATAAAATATGAAATGAAGTGATATAATGTGTGGTATGGAGACTTCTTGTGGTTATCGGACCGGATGCTGAACATAAGACCGCACGGCCAATCAAACGCCACAGTCTGGACCAGTATGAAATAAAATGTGCCCAACACTGCAGTCACTATGGTGCACCTAGCAGATGATGAAGAGGAAGATATGGTCAGTGAAGGCTTCAGAGGCCGACGAGTCAAATCCAAACAACTCCCAAAAAACTATTGGACCACAAAAACTAAAGAGACAGGACATTGTTGTCCTGACACATTAAAGGTGAATTTAATTTTGTTTGTAAAATCGAGAAAATGACCCCAGACTCCAGAGGGTTAAAGAATTTAAATTGACAAAACTTCTATTTGAAAGCTACGTTCAGCGTTCTGCACTTTGTATTCCAGTTAAGAACAATTTCTTCTACGTTTGTGTCATCGTCGTAAAAACAGGCCCTTCCTCCGTTAACGGACACGGACACACACCAACTGAACACACACTCTCGTCCCTGGTCGCTGTTATAAATCACCGAAATGTTCAAATCGCTGTTAAATTGTCCGTGATGCAAAGTAAACCTTGAGGCAGGGACGACGCTGGATTCAAGATGCGTGCTCTTTATCTATTAGGAAGTGATGCCTGTGTGTGTGTGTGTATGTGTGTGTGTGTGTGTGTGTGTGTGTGTGTGTGTGTGTGTGTGTGTGTGTGTGTGTGTGTGCGTGTGTGAATGTTTTATCGTCTCCTCGAGACTCGAACACGGCGGTTGCTTCCTGGCAGAGCTATGATTATTTATACAAAGTCTGACCTCTTAATGTTCACTTTGTTAAGCTCTCTCTCCCGCTCTCTCTCTCTCTCGTTCCGTTACTCCGACTCTTCTGATCTCCTTCTTCTGAACACAACTCCATTTGTTCAGCTCCTCTTTTCCCTTTTAAGAGAGTACACAACGTGTTTTTTTTTTGACACCTTGAATCCGACATGTGGGATATTTATACAGCTGACGTGACCTTGTCTCAGTTGCCGCTGATTTGCTAGATGACCTGTGCACATATATGTACATGCTGCTCATTTTCATGGCATGAATATAGAGGGAAATGTATAGCTCCCTGATTATGAAGATACTTTCTTATTTTGGTATTGGATTGGATGTAAAAATGGACTTTAACATTCGAGACTTGGGTTAGTGTTTTTTTTAAATATATATATATATATATATACTATATTGATAATGCACATTATGATGTACAGTGATCAAATAACAAGTATTTCCATTTGTTGTGTGTATGTTTCAATCAGATTACAGTTGTGAAGATAGTGTAGTTGGGTTAGTGTTCTGCACCCAAAAGATCTCTTGCATTTCTGAAAATAAAACATTACATTAAATTTTTTTACCCACGTAAAGAGGGTAAAACAAGTTTATCAATGCAAAAGTGTTGAACGCAGCATCCAGAAGTGGCGTGATGTGTTGAGTGTGCCACAGTGATCCCTTACGGTTAATGTTACTCTCGTCCTTGAATTTCAGATGCAAATGACTGCAAGCTCCATTTTCGCCGGCGCAGCTGGAGAGGCCTTTCAGAGCATCACTCTTCACCTCCTCCGTCGATCCCAAACACACGCACACACACACACGCACACACACACACACTGTAAGAGTGTGTTAGACAGTAATGACGAACAACTCGCATGCATTCAAAGTTGCCACCTCTGGCTCTCGCGCTGCAGATGGGCGTCATTTTCACAAAGGAAGGCCAAAACCTTGACTTGATTTATTTACCTCTTTTCACCCGTCTTCTACACATCTAGTGTCTCTTTCCTCGTATTTGTCTGTGTGTGTGTGTGTGTGTGTGTGTGTGTGTGTATGTTTGTGTGTGTGTCTCCCTGTCTCTCTTAAGGCGTAAGCAAACCCGCCACACTTTCAAGTGGCGAGATGGCCGATATTTACTCACTGAACAAAACTCTACACGAGTCCTGACGGATGGTCCTGACCTTGGAAAAGTGGTAAAGTGTGTGTGTGTGTGTGTGTGTGTGTGTGTGTGTGTGTGTGTGTTTGTAGGTGTGCACTCGCATAAGCAACCTTCAGCAGCAGCATAACAACGCCACTGATCCTGGCCTCTGATTGGACGGCGTCACTGCAGTAGTTCCTCAGCTCCCTTCAATACTTCAACAGGGACGTAGTTGCTGATCTTTGCACTACTTCAGGACCGATTCACTCGCACAGTTTGACACACTCGCAGTCGAGTATTAAATTGTTAACGCTGTTGGAAAGTTTCCTTCCCATATTTCTCAGACAGAAGCCTCCTGGATTAATCGTGTCGGGCCACAATGCTGAACATTTGTTTCTGTTTCAGTCAACTGCAAAACAAATCCAACCACATTGGTCCCAGAATCCCAGAAAAATAATCTGGAATTGAAAGACTTGCAGAAAGCACAATCTCCATTAGTGCCATTTTAAGATTAGCGATTGGATGTTTCCTCCCCCGAAGCCCCTTGGGAGTCGTAGTTGTCCTTGCTTTCTAAGCGCTTAACGTCCATTAGTAAACTAAATGTTTAGTACTCAGCCTGAGCACAGCGCTGTAATATCTTCTAGGGATGCCGAGGGGCTTTGTCAAGTCCCGCAAAGTAGACTAATGTAGGGGTTGACAACCTTAAAGCCCCACTATGTAGTTTTTCGCTTGTAGCGCCCCCTTCAGGTATTTAATGTTTACTTCAGTGTCGTAAATACCCAATTCTGATAGATCAGGTGCCATATATGGCTCTTCCGGTGACACATATGGCTCTTTGGAGTTTGAGTTATTAAAAAAAAATCTCCGCCCGCCCCCCTGTAACTTTCTCTATTGCTTCAGATTACAGCAGAAGTAATGTCAGGTCCCTTTATTAAAGACGTCTTTGTTCTCTTATTAAACTAAACGTCTGTTATTGGTCGTCTCCACAGCAGCATGTCTCTCTGTCTCTACGCGTCGCGTAGCGGAGACAATAAAAAGTCCCCTGTGAGTTGGACTGGACTATGTGACGTTGGTCATCACTGACAGAAAGCAGGTCGTAGTACATCCGGGTCCTACCGGCTGCGACCGGGCTGCTACAAAATATTAAAATATTAAATACCTGAAGGGGGCGCTACAAGGGAAAAACTACATAGTGGGGCTTTAAGGCCCGCTTCATTTCCCAAATAAATGAGAAACTGAAAGTTTTGAAAGATGTCTGCATTTATTTACCAGTCGTGGAGAGCTCACCAAATCATCAGCGTACTCGATGAAAGAACCAAGACGTCTTCGCCTGACAGTTACCTCACGTTATTTGTAAAAAATAATGGTATGCAATTTCACTTTTTCGACAGTCGACACCAAAAATACCTCCCCGCATTTCACTCCGTAACGAAGCCCCAGTCGTCTCCCGTAGCGGCTCGGCAGCATCCGCCCGGCGTGTTGTGTGAAAACACAGATACGAGTAAAAAAAAAAAAAGACTTTAGGCTGTTTGTGCTGTACGAGTGTGCGCATGTAAATACGATCCCGCCGCTGACACTGACACTTCCCACTTTACATGTTGTTCTTCCACACTTCCCTGCAGCACTCACACTTTTTTATTTCTTTATTTTTTTTGACAAATGCTGCTAAACTTCGATATCTGCGAAACCACGGGGTCAGACGGTGCGCTTTACAGCTCGGATCAACGTAGGAGGAGGAATCCTTTAAAATACATCCACGGGATTTCTTGACGGAGCCCGCCTCCCATCTGATTCCCGGGACACACCGGAGGATATTTGGGATGATGTAAACACATTTGGACGTTTGGGAATCCGTGATCTGAAGCACAGTTGGCACCGATGCTCATCCATCTGGTCGTGAAAGGTTTTCAGATTAAATCACGACCAAAGAGACGGAGTCAAATAAAAGCGGAGCAGAGCCCATCGTATATAGATGCGAGTGATATTTATAACCCGGTGGCAGATTGCTGCGAGCGTGTGACGGGTCACTGAGTCGTCACGAAGGCGAAAAAGAAAAGTTCCCGAGTGTTTCATATTCCTGCTTATTTTATCACCTTGTAAATTTTCTTTGAGACGAGCCGTACTTGTGCGAGACACAATATGTTCAGGATGTGATGCGAAACTGAATTTTCTGTAACACCAGCCAGGTTGTATTGTAGGGGGGAGAAGAAGTGTGAAGCACCTTACAAATGGGGACTTTACTCCGTCAAAGTCCCCGTGAAACGGAAGATGGAGACGCTTTGGCTTCTGTTGCAGTTTTAAATGTTCGAGGCATCCTGCACTCACGGGCCTTTTACGGAATAATAATCCAATCAAATTAGGCAAATCTCAAACCGCGATCCCCGCTCGGGGCTCTGAGGAGCTGACGGAGCAAAAAGGAGAGACGGGAAGAGATGAGCGTTTGGATTTCGGTGTTTTCATTTACAAAACAATGCGGCTCCGACCGACGGTCCGCACATCGACGACCCCTCTGAACCGTAGACGGGCTTCTGGTCCTGCCGATCCCACCGAGAAGCAAATATCTAGCCTGCAGCTCTTTGTTTGGATCCTCAGCGCCATCTGGTTGAGGCCCGATGGCGCTCCCCGGCCCCCCGTGGAGATCTGAGGACAGCAGCTCCCAGCACACACACACTGACCGTACCCTACGTCTCCACTCACAAAGGGCAGCGAGCCGAGGTAAACGAGTGTCTGGTGAAGAGAGCAGCAAGTTGCTGAGGAGTCGTGACGGGGGTAAAAAGACGACTTGATATCTGTGATAGCTTCTTTCATATTTACCATGACGGAAATGTACATACACGTACAATAAATGTGCAGGTGCTCGATAAAAAAAATAAAACGTATGTATCTATGTATGTATGTTTTTATATATGTACGTATGTGTGTGCATGGGTGTGTATGTATGTATGTATGTATATATATATATATATATATATATATATATATATATATATATATATATATATATGTATATATTTATATATATATATATATATATATATATATATGTATGTATGTATGCATATATGTATTTATATATATATGTATGTACGTATATATGTATATGTATGTATATATATATGTATTTATTTATGTATATATGTATATGTATGTATGTATGTATGTATGTATGTATGTATGTATATATATATATATATATATATATATATATATATATATATATATATATATATCAATGTGTCCTGTTTTGTCTTATGTTTATGTCTGATATTTTTGTATTTGTTTAATTAGTTAGTTATTATTAGTAATTAGTTATTATGTCTAAACTAATAAAAAATGTCATATTGTGCTCCGTTGCTGGTTTCTATTTTGACTCCACTACATCAATTAGAAAACTTTGAAACACAATTTTTTATGACTGTTAAAACCAAAGAACACCGTATTGATCCGTTGGTGAAGTTCACAAGCGAACAGCCAGTAGGTCGTAGAACAAAAGGTGCTCCACCTTTGCCGGATGCATCGTAATGCATCAATAATCATAATGCAATAACATATTATACATCATTGTTATTGCTGTAATGTTATTCCTTTCACTGCCACTGCACCCCTAAATGTATGTGGTGTACATTATCATGCTTTTATAATAAGGACTGAAGTAATACATATATATAGTTGTGTGGTTTAGAACAACTTATTTTTGCTGGATGGGCGTCGCTGAAGAAAAGTCACACAGCTGATAACAATCTGTCATTAACAATTGTCAGACATGTGGAAGGGAAAGCACAGGTGAAGCTAATTAACGGCTCGTCAGTGTCCACGCAGCCAATGAGCAGACATTAGAGCGCAACAGATTTTAGGATATTAATTACACATGTGCCTTTCTTGCAATTATTACGTGACAAAATGTCTGCTTTGAAAACGATCTATTGCTCTCCATATTTTAAAGACGCATTAAAAAAAAACCACTTACAATAATTATAATACTAAAAGTTAAGGATAAAACGATAAGGATCGTGCTATGCATTACAAATAGATGTGAAGAATCCACGCTGTAAGAGCAGAGAGAAGTCAGATGTGTGTGTGAAGATGTGATAGGAGGGGAGAGGAACATGTTAGACACACACATACACACACACACACACACACACCTCAATCAGAAGGAGAAGTAGGAGGTTATAAGAATGGAGATTAGACTTTGGATTAAACTGCTTTCTTATTCTCCAGCCCTCCAACAGCTTTGACACTGAGCGCCTGAAAAGCAGCCAAGTCGCCTTCAGTGTTTACAAACGGAGACGACTCTGAACACTCACTTCTGGGTTTCCAATCGGCAGCCATAGCACACAAAGGGGAACGTGCCATGGCTTTAGCAGAGATGGGGTGACGGGGTAAGTGTGTGTGCGTGTGTGCGTGTGTGTGTGTGTGTGTTTTTGTGTGTGTGCATATGGCACAAATACATGCTTATGTGAAATAAACAATAACAAGGAAGCCGTCAATAGATGGCAGTCAGGGTCACAGGAGACGGTGGTGATGGGGTGTGCACGTGCACATGCCCAGATACACACAGACACACACACACAGACACACACACACAAAACAAAAAAAAACAGGGCACGACTGAAAACATGCTGCTGTCATCACATCCCAGACATGCGAGGCTCCGAGAGCAGGGAGAAGATGGAGATTCACACGTTTGCTTTCAAAACAAACGACAGGAATGCAGCACGACGGCTGCCACAAGTTTTCACCTCGAGATTTGTGAAGAAAGGATTTGTGAGGCTTCTGGTTCACTTTCTGTTCTCGGCAGAAGACATGCCAAGCCTGTGGCACACCGCATTACGGTTATAGTTCATTGTAGATGTTGTTTAGTTTTTTCCTCTGAATTAAAAATGTGTTTTTTTAAACTGGTTTTCAATCAAACAAGCATGAAGAAAAGTTCTGATTTATCATCTCTTTAAAACGTCTGGTTTAGGTATTCAAGATAACGTAAGGTGGCCTGGACAGGGCAGGGAAGAGTGTATACAATATTTAATAATGTACATATATAAATGAGGCCCACAAACACAAACAGTCGGGGTCAGAGGTCAGAGGTCAGGGGTCAGAGGTCAGGGGTCAGAGCCAGCGGAAGGTAAGTCTCTCAAAGCTAAACCTTTTATTATTGTAATTTATTAACAGGTCTGCTAAATCAAAGACTCTCCAGATTACACAGACAATTAATTATATGAATTAGCTGGAAGTGATTCGATCAATTTCCCCTATAATTAGTAATTATCCTTTTATCGGAACCTTGCTGTGAATTAACAATTAAATATCACTTCGTTCTCATTAAATGATGTGCTGACAATGTGTTGAAGGGACAGTTTGTTCCGATCAGAGCACGTTCTTGTTTGTATCATTTGATAATGGACAGATGTGTGTCCGTTATTATCATTTAAGTATTAAATCGTTAGGTTGAAATAATTCAAAATGTGGCAAATCACTTTTTTTCTCTACCAGGTTGAGTGATTTTTAGTATAGTTCAGTATTAATGTGAAGACTTCCATCAAGCCCGCTGAGGCAAATTCAGAATGTGTGATATTGCTCTGTATAAAATAAAATGCATTTAATTGAACCAATCGATTGATTCAAGAATATATAGTTATTGCAGAAACAAACTCAAGATTTCAAAATTGCACTCTCACTTTGCGCCCGCCGCCTGATTGGATGTAACCATTTTGTTGATATGCTTCTTCTTCTTTTTTGCATGTTTCTTCTTGAGTGGAACAGAACACTTCCTGAAATACAAATATCCTCCATATTCTGATAGAAACAACAACACAATGTTCACACAACCCTGCTAATCCTACATAAATGCAAAAGCACACACTCACCCTTCTTGCATCCCTCTGGCTACACATAAATAAGATATACACACGTTTATTTTCAAGGCTCTAGAACTAAAAATAAAGATTATAATGATAATAATATGGACGGCTGAATAATCCAATTATGAATGATGAAATTAAATGATGCTCCTGCAATAAATACACCGTTAAGTTAGTGAAGCTTATACCATATCATGTGTTTAAGACTTTCAGGGACTCAATCATACATAGATTCATTAAAAAATAAACTAGCAGCTGTAGTGACAGACTGGGTCTCACTGATGCTCATTATTCTCATTTATATGTTTTATTTGTCGGTCGTGCCTCAGTGAGTTATGGAAATCTTACCCATCCTTTAGTTATTGTTTGTCATTGTAAGATATCGAAAGGTCAAAAGGTCTAGAGGAAAGACGATGGAGCTGTTGAACTGCAGAACTTCAGTTTGAGAAGTGGTGCCGACACACACACACACACACACACAAAGAGTGCTGCAGCTGTTTGACACCTTGTCAAACAGCTGCAGCACTCTGTGTGTGTGTGTGTGTGTGTGTGTGTGTCTGTGTGTGTGTGTGTGCAGATACAACATATGGCTCCATGAGAAAATAGTCAATAACTAGAGCAGGTCAGATCTGCCCACACAGCATCGCTTTGCTTTTACGACTCAGTGTACAGACCAGAATTGTACAAAAATATAAAAAATTAATTGATTTTGAATAAACACATATCTAGTTTTTAGTTTTTCCTCTCAGTGTTTTTCATTCAGCTTGTTACTACACTTTTTTTATGAAAGGTGACTTTAGCCATCTCTTTGCATCAGCTGGTCAGCACCAGAGGCCTGGAGGTAGCTCATCTGAGCCCAATGCACTCCTTATTTTCTGACTTTTCAAAACATTTGTATAGCGAAAAAAGGACCAAATGTTTTTTTTCCGCATGAGTTTAGTAAAATCGGGTCAATTTCAGTTCATCAAATTACACTTTTCAACGACGAGTTCACAAGCAGGTGAAATACAAAGTGTGCTTAATGTAGGTGATCACTCATCTCAACATTGCATCCTCTTTGTGTCTCATTCACAAGTTTATTGTCACAAAGTTTACTGGCAGCAACTTTTCTTTCAGGATGAATTTAGATAAAGTATCGACACATTGGCGTTCACAGATACCACATGACGTTGTGAAGTCCATGTGATCCGTGAAAGG
This sequence comes from Liparis tanakae, assembly GCA_036178185.1. Lineage (NCBI taxonomy): Eukaryota > Metazoa > Chordata > Actinopteri > Perciformes > Liparidae > Liparis > Liparis tanakae. The sequence goes on along the minus strand of CM070101.1, from coordinate 4,166,460 downwards.
TGCTCCAGTCACAACAGGATGTGTCCTCTTCGCGCTCATCGCTCTCACAGGCCGGTTTTCAGCGGCTATTTGCACTGAGAAAGCTCTAAAGAAAATCAGCAATAAACAGCAGACCGACGCCGTTACCGGCTGCAGCTAAAGACACTGATGTTTCCCAGAGGAGGAGTGGAGGCCGAATGCTGAGCTAAAGAAAGAATGAATATTGGACCTATGTGCAATTGAATGTAAATGATGCTGCAAACTGCGGGATGTGTAAACAAGCAAATGATCGCTAACAAGTTTGTGCCTGTCTTTACTTTTAAGGTCAATGCTGTGTTCACTACTCTCTGTTTCTCTATATACATATATATATATATATATATACATATATATGTTTCTCTATATACATATATATACATATATATATATGTTTCTGTCTCTCTCTCTATATATAAATATATACATATCTGTATATATATAAAAATATATGTCTAATTCTCTCTCTCTCTCTCTCTGTCTCTGTCTCTCTCTATATATATATATATATATATATATATATATATATATATATATATATATATATATATATATATATATATATATCTCTCTCTCTCTCTCTCTCTATATATATATATATATATATATATATATATATATATATATATATATATATATATATATATATCCAATTGAATAATTGAATAACTCCCTCGCATGGAATATGACAAAATGATAAATTAATTAGTTTTCTAGATTGATGACATTTCTCTTTTGTTATGCCATGTGGGTTCAGGGTTGGTGCGTCTGAGCTTCACATGTATTACTGTATGCAGCCCTGGTCTTCTCATGTCAAGGAAAATGAATGATACAGAATAAATAAATCTGTCACAAACTGGGATCAAGGAGAATCAATACGAGTAGGCAATTAAAATATATAGATATTATAAATAATATATACAAAAGCAAGTGTATCTAAAAACTACTTAAAATACGAATACACTTATATCACAGAGACAAGAGCAGACAGTTGTCAGGAGTCAAAGGGCCTCGTACAGTTTTCACCTCGCCAACCCTGAGGCTATTTCTGCTCTCTCTCTCTCTCTCTCTCTATATATATATATATATATATATATATATATATATATATATATATATATATATATATATATGTGTGTAGGCAGCTCTCGCCTCAGGCACATCAAACTCTCAGCATGTGGGGATGAACTAACGGGCATCATGCAGACACAGAGACACATTATTGCTCTAATCCCAACCTGGAAATGACCGTCTCTCTCTCTACATCGCTGTCATGCTACAAGACTGACACCAGACCACACACACACCTACACACACACAGAGAGAGAGAGAGAGAGGATGACGAGGAAATAATAACAAATGAGCAGATAAAGAATGAAAGAAAAGAAGGATGCAGGAAGAATAAGTAGGAAAGGACAGAAGGAAGGAAAGGTTTGTAAGAGTGATTGTCAGAACAAATAGAAGAAGAAAATGAAATAAGAGGCAGAAAGATTCAAATGAAAAAGGAGGAGGTGAGATAACGTCTATCTTGGCTATTAATTAAAGTTATTTATTTCTCAGGCAAGTTTCCAAATGGAAAAAAACAGACAACTGCATGTTGACGGCGGCGGAAAAAAAAATCTGGCGCGGTGTCACGTAGCGTGAAGCCGACGCCCCTCAGCATCATGTGCCGCTCCAGGAACTGCCGGTGTTCTATCATTTCATGCTACTTGTCGAGAACTGCTACCTTGTGGTATTGCGCATGCGCCGAGTCGATTTTCCGAGTTTTTTTTGACACGCCCATAATGTTTTGCCACCCTGTCGATGCACGTCTGATAACGGGGAGTGACATCCTCAAAATCCTGATTATTTCCACTTTTGGCCTAGTTAAAAGTACATTCAGCATGTATATTGTACAGGTAGTAATAATATGTAGTAATGACATGTAGATTAATGAGTGATAAGCAGTTGCTATTTCTTTTGTGTCAACAAGTTATTGTAAACATGAGTTTGTTCACATTATCATAATAAAGCACTGGTTTATTATTAGGGTATTTAATGTTAAAGATAAACACTTTAACAGTGAAAAGTGAAACATTGAACTTTGAAAGAAAAGCATATTGTGATAGTACAATAACATCCTATCAGATAGGGTAGCATGAATCGATACACACCTATCGGTTTATGCAGCGGGTAGCAAATTCTGACAAGGCAGCGAAAAATGACAGAACACCGGACGAGGAGGCCGGGTTCCCCTCCGTCTCTACACCATGACACCGCCAGAGGTCCGCGGGCCAAGAATAACCCGAGGGGGTTTCAAGTGCAATATCACATTTTCATAATTAGAGCCAATGAGCTGTAAATCCCCGCTGACAGAGTTATGGAGCGAGAAGAGCTTAAGGCGGCGATACTGAAACTATTAAAAACAGCCACCTCCCTCCAGCGCTGCGTGTGTGTGTGCGTTTGTCAACACGCTGTGTATTTATATATACGTGTGTGTTTGTCAGCATTAACAAGAAACAGCTGCATGTGGCGGTTCGCTGCTCAACTCCCATCGTGATGCTTCCATTCTCCTGGTTTACAAGCTTCCTTTTTTAATTAAGATGATCCCACACACACACGTACACGCAAGGATGAGGACGAAGCAGCTGGTTTGTTTATAGGACAATAAATCTTTCATAGTTTTTTTATTGTTTTATTGTTAATCCAGTGTGTTTTTTTATGGATGAATACTTTATTGTCAGAATTGCGATAAAAGTGTCCTGTGAAAAAACGATCTGGGATGACACTATTGTAAAGAATCTATTAAATATTTTTTATAACCACATATTTAATTTTCATCTTGAAAAGGGGAACATAAAAAACAATAATGAAGCAGCTCAAAAATGAATAATGGAAGAAAAAATACAGCCCATTTTAAAAGGGCAAATATGTCTTTGAAATTCCCTTTTAACTAAAATATAATGTTTTTTTTCTCTTTTCCCTTTCATTCTTTCTTTTTTTCATTATTTTTTCATAATTTAGAGCTGTGTAACATGTTTATCAGAGAGAGCAATCTGAAAAGAAAGAGGATTTAAATGTGGAACTATTGAAGTCCACTGAAAGACCCAACACAGTGAATGATTTGTAAAAAAACTATATTAACAATAACATTAATAACAATAATATAAGATGATGATACTATAGGAAGAATTTGAGCACAGTCTGGTCGAGGGATTTGTAATACAGGCGATGTTTTAATAGCTCAACTGAAAAGGACAAGCAGAATAAATCTCGCTGTTAAAAACAAATTAATTGCAAAGAGACTCAACTCTCACAGGGTGTCTCTGTGTGTGTGTGTGTGTGTGTGTGTGTGTGTGTGTGTGTGTGTGTGTGTGTGTGTGTGTGTGTGTGTGTGTGTGTGTGTGTGTATCTGTGTGTCTTTGGCTAATCACAACTGATAGCACACAATGTGAAAAGCGTCAGTGCAGGAGGTGTTTATACAGATGACAGATATCAAAATGATATTTTGAAATCCAGTTATTTGACGCACAGATATTCTTTCCACAGACACAAAATAAGTGGAAGGCGTCTCATTGACCTGCAGCGATTCTCCACACTTGCTCAAACCTTAACAATAAGACAACCTCGACCTCACGTTGTAGTTCAATGAACGCAACGGCAGTGAAAAAACACAAGACAGCAAAATCACCATGTGGTTTCACTCCTCTTCATCACCTCGCGTCAATCGGTGCTTCAATCGCACTGCTTCATCTGCCAAATCCTGAGCTGTGATCAACTCCCCAGTGAGCAAATTAAACAAGGCTGGTGATTGTTTATCTGCATCGGAGTTGGTGTGAACGTTCCGAGACGAACACAAACCGTCAATCCCGAGATCAGGGTTCTTACACATTTTGACCAATGGATTTCTATGACTTTTCCAGGACATTTCCATGACTTTAAACCAAATTTCCATGACCAAACTGAAATCTCGGTATAAAGATGACATTTTTTGAAAATTGCGCCTATCGAGAGTGTGCGCCGGCTTATATTTTGAGCGTGTTTCTTTGAAAAACGTTTATTTCAAACTTGGCGTCAATGAACATGTGATTATAACAATTTCCATGAATTTTCCCCAACTTTTATGATTACATTTTTTTCCAGGACTTTTCCAGCCCTGCGGATTACCATTTTAAAATTCCATCACCGTACGAACCCTGCTTAGATAGCCTTGCATTCTTTCTCCTGACCAGCAGGGGGCGACTCCTCCGGTTGAAATAAAGAAGTCAGAAGACACATTGAAAACATGAGTTGATGCTCTAAATCGCTGGTTTCAAGTCTTCTTCTTTAATACAGCATGATGATATGATGATCATTTCATAAACGATGCTCCGATTTAGAGAGAAAATAGACCATGAAGGGGGGGGGGGAGTATGCTTCAGGGCGGGCTTACTGTGATTGACAGGTTGCTGACGTTAACAGAGCAGTAAACGGGGTCACTACGGCAATTTCCAAATTTAGTGACTTCTGTTCACTGACTGCAAACAGCCAAGATGGCGACGACCGTAATCCAAGATGGCGACGACCGTAATCCAAGATGGCGACGACTGTAATCCAAGATGGCGACAGCAGTAATCCAAGATGGCGACAGACACTCAAAGCTTCAAAACGGCATTTTTGTGTCATCTCGTATTATATTGGATTTAAAAAAGGATAATATAGCATCAAAACCGTAATCCAAGATGGTGACGACCGTAATCCCAAAAAATCCACAAACCAACGAGTGACGTCACGATGACTACGTCCACTCCTGATTAATAAATAGCAAATAGGCCAAGCGTAAAATAACATATTTCAGTTCTAAAGGTTTTGCCATAGTATTTACAGTCGTCAGGCTGGGTCTGCTTTTTGTAAACAGTTCTCTCTCAAATCCACCTTCAAATATTGCGTCATCTCGTATTATATTGGATTTTAAAGAGAACAATAAGCATAACAAATTCTATTATCCAGCCACTCTTTGGCTCTCACAGGCAAAAGTAACAAATTGGAAAGTTAAGTAAAGTGTACATGTTTCTTCTGGTCAGTAAAAGTAGTTTCCAAGAAGTTCTGTGATACAAAAACTGCAACTAAACCAACAACAGGTGAAATTGTACTATTTGGGTCCCTGGAAGTACGGAAGAGGAAACGGATACCGCTGCTGTGATGAACGTCGGTGCAGTGATTTTACAGTTGGAACGGTTTTAACCCTCCTGTTACCTTTGGGGTCAAATTGACCCCATTCAATGTTTAACGTCTCCATTAATTTTACTTTATATTTCACGACTTTTCCAAATTAATCGGGGACAACTGGGAAAACATAAAATGAAATAATTTTATAAAATAAAAATCACATGATGATATGTTTTCAATGTCCTGTACTCAATTTGTAACTCAATTTGACCCCAGACTGTGTTTTACTGTGTAAAACATATAAGGAATATCAACCTTTTTATTTATTTAAAGGTCTTTTTAGGTAGTCAACAAACAAACATAAAGTACCTCACACTTATACATGGCAAAAAAATATTAATTCTAATCATTTTCTGGAGGTTTTAATTGCTGGGGTCCAAAAGGGTCAAAGATGTTAGTAAATTTGAAGGTAACAAGAGGGTTAAGAAACCATTCGTCTCAGCACAACAGAGGCATGTACGCGTGTTGACATGCAGCAAATGAAAAAGAGCCACACGGAGCCCACGTCCAGTAGAACCTCTCTCGCTGGAGAAAGTGATGGATTCCCACTGCAACCCCGTGCCGCCAATCCCGTCCTCTCCCCGTCTCTCCCTCTCCTCTCGGACCTCCCGGAACGACCTTCGCTTCCACTCGACTGATCGTCGGCTCTCGTCCAGCGAGAGGGACGGAGGAGGGTAAACAAACGGAGGCGAGGACGACAACACGGAGATCAGAGTGCGGCGGGCAGAGTGGCGGAAATGAGACGGCGATGGAAGAGGAGGAGGAGGAGGAGGAAGAGGAGGAGGAGGAGAGAACCGTGATTGAGTTGAATTGTGTTTCCTGGCTCATTCTCTGGGTGCACAGGGAGAGCGAGCGATGCCGGGCTGAGCGAGGAAGGCTGGCGACGCTTCAGAGAACGACATCGTTGTAGTTTTCCCCGACGGAGAGAGAGGCCGCCGCTCCGCTGTTAACTCAAAGTGGAACAGTGAGGCACTCATCGTCTCTGAGAGGGAAGTGGCTCGAGCTTTTATTCTGAAATGGATAGTTCGAGCAATGTTACAGAAAGAGGCCATTTAAGGGGCGCGTGCAGGAGAAGTGCTATTTTTTTAAGGCTGAATGATGTGCTCAGAAAATATCGAACATTTTAACATCTACAGCTCTGAAAAAGATTCAGAAAGGATGGGTTTTCACAATTGTTACCACAGGAATTGGTAGAATTTTTTTGAAAGGAAGCTAGAAATGGGGTAATTTTGAGTTAAAAAAATAATAATCTCCGCCCGCCACCCTGTAATTTTCTCTATCGCGCCAGATTACAGCAGAAGTAATTTAAGGTCCCTCGTCTTAAAAACGTCTTTGTTCTTTTATTAAACTAAACGTCTGTTATTGATCCCCCCCCCCCCCCCCCCTAGCATCATGCAGCTCCAGAAGTCGCATTAAAATGATACGTTAAAAATAATATGTGTTGGTATTGTGGCTGTTTCGGGGATTTTCTTTTTGCCTTTATCTGAAATTGTATAATTGTTGTAGAATACTTTTTTAATATCTACCTGTGATATGGCTAATATCATATCTGATGTTCCTAATAACTGTAAAGTTCATTTGTATTCTTTATTTGTCATAGTTACAGGAAGATAATGTCAGTAAAAAAATATATATACATGTTATTGTTCTGCAGATAATGTATCCTTTAATAAAAAATAATAAAACATAAAAAAAAAAAAATACTATATGGCTCTCAATGAAATATATTTAGAGATATTTGGCTTTTATGGCTCTCCCAGTCAAAAAGGTTCCTGACCCCTGAGCTAGAAGGAGATAACCGTATCCCCTACAGATCCCCGATAGACAAGAGTAAAACAAAGAAAAGCCTAATTGAATCAGGACCACCGATGTTTATGATCCTGGTTGTGATCCCCACAGCGTCTGCTCACCCTCTGATACATTAACTTCTTTTCCCCGTGAAGACTGACAGTGGGTCAGTTGAAATAAAGCCAAGGTCTTCTCGCACTAAAAGCCAATCTATGTTGGGCTTTCACAGCACCATTAACCTCTATTCAGCTGCTGATTGGCTGCCGCGGTCCAGTCGGATCTGATCGATACGGCTTCCTTTTACCCTCCAGCCAGCCTTGGCAGAAGCCTCTCGATGTATTGATGGCTTCAGCCGCTGGCTGAGAAACCTGCCAGCGCTAAAAGGCCCCAAAGAAACTCTTAAAGATCCTGTAAAGAATCAGCTCCGCAGCGCACCTGTTCCCATCTGTTTATACGGTACGCTATGACTGGTATCAATACACCCCGATGACTCGCACAGGAGATACCTGCTATCTGCTTTTGGGTAGCCGAGGAGGAAAAATAAATAATAATAATAATAATAACTTTATTTATATAGCACTTTTAAAAACAAAGTTTACAAAGTGCTCTACAGATAAACAAAGCATAAACACAAATTAAATGGCGGCAAACAAAAAAAGACCATACTATAAAAGCATTGAATACAACTAAAACCAAACAAATAGGCAATTAAAATAAAAACATAAAAGGACGACATTACTTAAAAGCAGTTCTATAAAAGTGGGTTTTAAGAAGTGATTTAAATTAAATGTCGTTGAGGTCTGCACACAAAAGGGATTCAGAAAAGTAATTTAGGCAAATATTGCTCTAAAAATGCATTTCAGTCGTCGATTTCATGATTTTCTTCCAGGAGCCACTCAGACGTCTTACTCTTGCTCCTCAAAATAGAAGGAATTGTTTTTTGACCGTCTAGAAAGTGTTGAAAGTGTGATGAAGAGCAACGGATGAGACTGAAAGCTGCTTCAAATGGTTAAAGGAATGACCTTTAATTTAGCTTTTAACGCAAAAAGTTTAAACAGACAACTGGAGAAAGTATCTGCTGAAGAAGATCACGTTATTCACAATGTCTGTCATATTCTTTAAATGTGTTGTAACTCTGTAATGATTCCTTCTGGTCACATGACATCTATCGCTTCTCTCCATCCTGGAGAGGGATCCTCCTCTGTTGCTCTCCTGAAGGGTTCTTCCTTTTTTCAATTTTTTGGGGGAATTCCTCCTGATCCGATGTGAGGTTTTGGTACAGGGATGTCGTATACGTACACACTGTAAAAAGAAATGTATTTCTGATATTGGGCTATACAAAATAAATTGAATGTCAGAATGGAAAGCTTCCCAAAAGCTACTTAATGGACCTTTTGGAGAAACCTTTATAATTGGAGACTTTGTGACACGCTCGATTCAAATGAAGCAGGAAAACAGAGGAGAAATAATAATAATACCGAGTACTATATAGAGGGGGTGATGCAGTATTTTGTGTATTTACTCTCCCTGACAACTGAAAACATAAACTAAAACACAAGTTCCTCCTGTCTCTTCTTTCTTTAATTAGGTTGTAAAATCCGTCACACACCAAAGTTTCTTAACATGTCTGGATCTCTCTATCTCTCCCTCTCTCTCTCTCCCTCTCTCTCTCCTTCCCTCTCTCCCTCTCCCAAACAAGCAGACTCTTATTATTCCTCGTGGTGCTCTTCATCATGACTTGCATCAAAGATGCACTGAGACAGCAGGAAAAGCTTTTCCAAGGTTTAGTTTGGCTCGGCAGACAAGAGGAGGCAGAGGGAGAGGGAGAGGGAGAGGGAGAGGGAGAGGGACAGAGAGAGGGAGAGGGAGAGGGACAGAGAGAGAGAGAGGGAGAGCAGATAAGGGAATGAAGTAGGATGAGGAGGAGGTGAAGAGGAGGAGGATGTGGAGTAAGGGAGATAAGTGCCAACAAGGAAAGACGACATTTACTTTTGATATGATTTAATAGAACATCTCACACACACACACACACACACACAGCTGACATTTTAATGAATACTGTCAGACCCTTTTCTCCCGTCATACATATTGAATTCTGCAGCTGCCGAACATTCGCAGATGTGACAGCAGCTGTGTCTCCATCTGAGGGTCTTTATGCATTCTGGGATGCATTAAATTAGAAGGAGCACATTACAACTAATTCATTCACCATCTTTACTTCGCTCATTATGAAACAATTAGTGGCGGATGAAGAACAGCAAATGGACCTGTGACAGCATATGACATCATCCTCCCATTCATACACCGGTGGGAGGAGCTAAGGCTCCACCTGCACATCAGCTGTGACTAACTCTCACACACACATTCACACACAGGGGGCACGGCTACGGGGGCAAGGGGTCACGTTTCTCGCCCAAGGACACGTCGACGCGGGCGAGCCGAGCCGGAGATCGGACCGCCGATCCTCTGAAGGACGCCGCCGCTCACCGCCGAGCGCCAGTCGATCACAGAGTGATCCTGGGAGAACCGGAAATATAAATAAACACGTGTTTGCTGCATTTGTGTGTTTTGCTTAATGGAAAACAAGGCTATATATAAAAAAGGAAAATAATGCATCATCTGGCCTTAAAATGCCATCCGCTACTGCCACATGGCCTGTAGAGTAAAGTGTAGAAGATAAATAAAGAAGATGAATATAGAAGCTAAAATAGCTGCGAGGTCCTATGGAGATAAAAAAAAAGAACAGATGAGGTTGATGAGCAGAGAGGAGAAGAAGAAGAAGAAGAAGAAGAAGAAGAAGAAGAAGAAGAAGAAGAAGAAGAAGAAGAAGAAGAAGAAGAAGAAGGTGGGAGAGATGAAAGAAAAAAAGAAGAAAAAGGAGGTGGGAGAGATAGAAGAAGAAGAAATAAAAGAAGAATAGTCAGTGAAGGTAGGAGAGATGGAAGAAGAAGAAGAAGAAGAAGAAGAAGAAGAAGAAGAAGAAGAAGAAGAAGAAGAAGAAGAAGAAGAAGAAGAAGAAGAAGAAGAAGAAGAAGAAGAAGAAGAAGAAGAAGAAGAAGAAGAAGAAGAAGAAGAAGAAGAAGAAGAAGAAGAAGAAGAAGAAGAAGAAGAAGAAGAAGAAGGCTCTCTCTCATCACATGTGACTCTTTCCTCCCGCCTCTCGTCGCCATGAGAGACGATGTGAATCAAGCCTCTAATCAGCCTCTCATCGTCGTGGTACCCGACTCCCTTTGCAGAGACACTTCTGTGGAGCAGGGCTGTGATTGGCCGAGCCGGGCCGGCCCGTTATCTGTGTACAGTCAAACATCCTGAGTTCACTCCAGCGCCGCTCGGCGGGAGGCGAGATCTCTATCTCTCCCCTTCATTCACAGCTTAATTCAATTGGAGGGCAATTATCGACCGCCCGAGGCTTCAAGATCTTCGTCGGTTTTCTGTTCCCATCAGGGAGCCCCCCCCCCCCCCTCCTCCTCCTCCTCCTCCTCCTCCTCCCCCCTCCCTCTCTCGCACCGACTGAACCGGGTGATGTCTGTATCGATGTGCTGTTGGTGTAAAACACCGGAGCGGGCGGCGGCCGACAGGCGAGAGGACGTTCTCAGTCGCAACCTCCAGATTCACAGAGATTACGGAGCGCCGTTGTTCCCAGACGGGCGAGGGCCGACGGATTCCTGAGCCGACGACTCTCGGGAACCGGCACCGCTACGCGTTCCTCCAGTCTGACGGGGGATTGTTTTCTACGCCACGACCAGGGGGTTCTCTTCTTCTTCTTTTTTAAAGAGCGTGAATGAAAATTAACAATACGCTCGTTACGGCGCTTGCTGTTGTGGAACGTTTAAGTTCCAAGTATCCTACTTTTCATTTTGGTCTTTGGTGTCAAAGGTCAACATCGCACGAAGAAAACAGCGAGCCTAACTAATCCCATTACTATTTACTGGCTATAACTCCCCATTCTCTTCGTTCTCACCAACACATATTATGGATTCTTTAATATTTTTTATAATATGTCCTATTTGATTATTTCTCAATATATCCGGACAACCGTGCATAATCTGTGAAGAATTTGACCCCATTCAATGTTTGACATCTCTAAACATAATTTTGTTGCTTCATATTTCATGACTTTTCCTCATTTATTGGGGACAACTTGGAAAACATAAAATTCACATGATGATATGTTTTCAATGTCCTGAACACAACTTGTACCCATCGGTGTTCTTTGGGGTCAATTTGACCCCAGGCTGTTTTTAACTGTGTAAAACATATATGAAATATCAACTTTTTAATTTATTTAAAGGGCTATTTAGGTAGTCAACAAAAAATAATAAATTACCTGACATTTAAACTTGGGAAACAATATTATTTCTAATCATTTTCTGGAGGTTTTAACAGCTGGGGTCAAAAAGGGTAAAAGATGTTAGTACATTTGAAGGTAACAGGAGGGTTAAATATGTGCATTTGAATGACTAACCAGACCAAATTCTGCATATCTCGGTATAAAGAAGTCGTTTCTTCTAGAAATTTGAGATAATCTGAATTCCCACCCAACAGTCAAACCTTTGGCTTTTTGGCGTTGGGAGAGAATTCAGCATCAATCCCCGATGCTGGGAACCATTTCCTACATCTAAAGAAAACACAACACTTTGAGCTGGAAGTCCCGTTGGGTTTGTCTGTGAGGTTTCTGATGGATTAGTTAGTAGTTAGTCCACAAACTGAACACATTACACATGAATTACCGACTCCCAATCAATTAATGCTGTTTCTGTTCATAGCTCATCGGCTCCAGAAGTCGTTTTTATAAAAGCTTTATTAGGATTGCGTCCTCCAAAGCTCCCGGAGTTCTGTCGTTCAGATAGAAATGAAAGTGCTCAACTCAATGCCACTGTTTGTCATTGGATATCAGACGGATACCATGACAGAAAGGACTAATGGAGCATTAATATAGTGAAGGAGCCACTTGAGCACTTTGTGTTCATTAACGTCCTCCATTGATCGCCAGCCTTTGTGTTCAACGCGGCACAAAGTGTTTGCCGTTGGATCGTCTTTTTTCAACCACCTTCTGCATGAACTACACCGCCCACACTGAAAAAAAAACACAAAAAACATGTGCCTTTTCTTCTCAGTGAAAGCTGCGGCGTTACCAGCCACATGAATTACCACAAACACAGAGGGCAGTTTGATGCACTCCGGCAGCCCATTAAAATACAGGAAGAAAAAGCATGTCCTCCATTGTTGTTGTTGCTGCTTTATTGATGTCACGCTCGCATTAATAGCAACAACCTTCTCGCCGCACAACACACCGGAGGAGAGAGCAGAAAGGAAAGGACAGAGTGACCGAACATGAGCCGAAACTTAAAAGCGAGCTCACACAGGAACACAAAAATGAATTCCCCTTTTTGTGTTATCGTTGTTGTGAATGTGTTCCCAAACGGTCGCGTATTGTGCGAGCTGCGACTGATAAAGTCTCGGCCGGAGCCTGCGGAGCCGACAGAAATACAAAGACGGACCCCCGGTGATCACACAGCCGTCCGTTTGTCTCAATTTGAAGGCGTTTGCATTCACGTCGCACGAACATCAGAGGAAATGTGGCCCTTTGTACACACGGCCGCATGTTTTGTAATGGTTTTTTTATGCGACATTTACATAAAACTTGAATAAAGTCCCGATACTTCAAACTCGGTCGTTCGTCATTTGCAGCCAGTGACTGCAGGGGTTTCTGGCAGAGCTGTGCACCACTCACTAATGTCAGAAGAAATTACCACGCTAATGAAATATATAATGACGCTGTAATGATATCGTAATAGTTAACCTAAAGGGGAAAGAGGCAGAAGGCGGCGAGTCGACGGCGAGACGTGACGTGCGTGCGGATCCACCCGCCGAAAAACGATCGAACGCATTGAACGCCGATCGATCGGAGCGGCGTGTCACAGTGACGGGAGAAAACAAGGCGTCCGTTTGATCGACGTGTGTGGGATTCTCACGGTTGTAGAGAGTTTTTGACCCTATTGGTCTATTGATATCGGTTTATTTTGACCCATCATGAATGAAACCAAGTGTTTTTTTAGCCTAAACGTATTTGAGAATGCAATAAAATCTAGAAATGTTGCTATGGAATGTATATTTTGTTCAGAAAGATCCATATTTAACGTATTACACTACTTGACACGCGCAAAATCAATGTGTCATTCTGGCTACTAGGTTGCTTTTTCTCTATGTCTGTATGTTTGGGAAGTTTGTCTTGGCCTGAAATGGGTTTTGAGCATTCAATGCACAAGAATGATGAGCCAAAAACGATGAGAAATACGGCATGTTCCACATATTGTGCGGACTAAAACTGTGTGTTCCACATATTGTGCGAACTAAAACTGTGTGCAGATTCTCCCAGCAACATTCCAGTCGCTGCTCCGCAGTATTGAGCCGGATCCCGGCTCCGCAGTAGCTCTGCTTTAGCTCTCTGCAATATCTAAATCTAAAATATGCAACAGATGACTCCCGGGCAAACATATCCAGGAATAAGTAGCAGAAGTTGAGAATGTTGTTCCCATTTCACTCTGCATGCAACGGTTTCCCTCCTTTCAGCTGTCAACTCTCGCTAAAATGTTCAAACGGTGAACTCCTCTACTCGGCTCAGATCCCTTTTCCCTCGACCAACTGCTGAGCTGACAAAACTTTCTTTCTCTTAACTGTCACCACTTCTCTGCTGCGCTCACACACACACACACACAAGCGCACACACGTGCATTTTTCTGTCTCGGGAGCGCGGCTACGACGAAGCTCAACTCCCAAGACGATGGTGAAATGCGTGAAAGTCTCAGTCAAGCCGAAGGTGGGAGGCGTTTTCGGGCCCAGCGACACTTTGGAGCAGGCGAGTTCCCGTCCAATAAGCCGCGTTTAAAATGATCGGCAGCATTAGCGTGCCGACATCCCGGCACACAAGCTCGACCGGCTCCTGTGTGGGGCGGTAATGGTGTGGAACGAACCCCGGCGCTTTGTCAAGGACCAACCTCAAATGGGCGCCAATAATGAGACAACCGTCACAGGGATGATGTCGGCTGGACGACAAATCAGCAACAACCAACTCTGCAGGTCTGTATTGAGCGGTGTGGATCTCGAAAAGCACGCGGAGCAAGCAAGGCGAAGAGACGTCGGACTTACTTTGAGTATTCTTCGTTATCTCTGCTGCATCGAGAGTCCTTGTGCTTCTCCCAGTCCTTGCCGTGTTTACACGTGGTCAGCAGGATAACGTCTTCCCCGTTGTGGATGTGATACAGAGCGTTCCTCGTCTCCGAACCGATGCCCGTTAGATAGCGCTTCCCTTTGAAAACCAGCAGGTACTTCCTGTAGGGCGGTGCGTCGTTCAGCGTCAGATAACCGATGCCCCCTCCTTTCAGCGGGTGATCCTTGGAGAAGAGCGGGATGGAGATGTCAAAGTTGGGTCGGAAGTTGACCACGTCCGCGCTGGCCTTGGCCAGCATGGCCTGGCCCACCTCGAAGCCCAGATCCTCGGTGTAGTCCGGCCAGGTGCCCGAGTAGAGGTTGAATATGAGGTGGTTCCTTCCATCGTTCCACGTCGGCAGGCTCTGGATGCGCAGCCTGACGTTCTGGACGTACTGCGCCGAGAGCTGGTCCCGGTCCAACGTGTCCACGGCCAGAACGAACAGACAGGCCCGCATTGGGTCCGTGGTGTGGAAGCGAGACTCCTCGATGGACGTCAGGATCTTCCGGTAGGTCTCGGAGATCTCGTCCCCTCTCTGCGGTGGGTAGACGTAGACCCTGAAGCCCGGCTGGCAGCGAGCGGAGTCGAAGCAGGTCTCCATGCGGCAGCGCTTGTTCTTGAAGATGTTGTCGCGGATCGCACGCCGCTCGCGAGGCGAGGTGTGCTGGTGGTGGAGCTGAGGGCTGTCCTCCTGTGCACAAGGACACGCACAGTTAGGACAACCCTGAACAAAGCACAATGACATCTATACTTTGGATCTGTGAAGTTGTTTAAGACATTGCCTTCTGTTGCCAGTAGAGGAAAACAATTTAAATGTGTGATTCATTGTGTTGTGCCATGACTCCGATACCCAGTCCACAGAAGAAGATAAAGGGTAACCGTCTTTGATTGCTCTAAAGCCCGTTGTTCTCAAACATCGTGACCCTTTAAGGCACAACAAAGACCGCATACGTCTCCGTCTTTATTCCGACAATGTGGGAGAAAATATAGAAGAAAGGGATCCATTTTCTCTGACCCGCCTTCCTAGATCGTACAACGTCATTCTCGTTTCGATGCCAGCCAAATAGTGACGTTCTCTTCTCAGATTCTATCATCTGATCCGTTTCTCTCTAGGCCTGAAGAGGTTACCCAATCAAGTATTTCACATTTAAAGAAGCCAAGACTTCTACTCCTTTCTATCTGTGCGATCACACAATCAATCATCTTGCGACCCCCAAGGCGCTCAAGCTTTGAAACTAAACTCATCATCCATCTTTAAACCAATTTTAAAACCATGCATTTTTAAGAATGTGTTCACTATGAGTTACTGAAATGTGTCCACTGAGGAAGCGGCCTACCGCTGCATAGTGAGTAGTTTCACCTCGGATACATAAAATGATACCTTGGTGGATTTGCACGAAGGACTTGTGCGTATGATCGAGTGTTCCTCTGTTGTGGTGTCTGAATACTTTTTTTCTTGGAAACAGTGCGGTCTACCTCTTGCTCGCCCCCCTCCAGGTACGGCTCCAGCGGCTGGGTGGACTCCTGCCAGTGCCTGGGTGGTCTGGATGGGCTTCTCTGGGGCACGGGCTGGGGCTGGTACACCTCCTGGCTCTGGTGGTAGTACTGGTATTCCTGCTGGTGGTATTGGGGGTACTGGGGAAACTGCTGATATTGGTACGGCTGCTGCTGGAACTCCCCTATTTGCAGACCCCACAGGTAGACGAGGAAGAGAAGACCGGCCCCCACAGACACAAGCAGGTACCGCTTCTTGGCCTGCATGTGTGCTGTGGGGGGTGGGGGAGGAAGAGGAGGAGGTTGTAGGATAGAGATAGGGAGAGGAAAGGAGAAAGAGTAAGGGGAGGGTATAAGGTGTTGAAGAAGGGAAGGACGAGGGACTAGGAAATGATGAGGAGAGGAGGTGAAGAGAGGTAGACACAGGTCAGCTTGACCCACAGGGCAGCCTCTATCCGCAGCTCGGCATTTTGGGATTTGGAGTCACTGAAAGAAATGAAAAATGATTTACACTTTAATGAAGTTAACAATAAAGTCTTGTATAAATCTTTGTCAAGCAAAAGTAAAACTTTGTTATTGACACTTTTTTAAAGTGAAAGCTGTATAGGAAACAGTGTATAGGCGCATACGACTAGAATCATAAAGTTCCTCTAATACCGTTATATGTCAGATTTGATCAGCTGAAGTCAAAATAATCACTTAAAGTAATATTTTTTATTATGTTAGATAAATTCATCCAAATAACCCACTTGCATCATTTTAGGAAAATGGTTTCACATTCAACAGAAGTTACAAAAAAAATGTAACAATATAAAACATAAAGGATACTAATTTAGTTAAAAAAGCAAAGTATTTGACACTGTTGCCATCTTTAACATTTGTTTGCCTTCAAGCAAATATATGTATCGAATTCAATAATTCGCAAAAAAATATTGTTTATGTGCGAACTGTTTTCAAACAATTCATAGTGCCTGGTGTTTCCGGATAAACTAAATCTTCATCTGTATCCGAATAACTATATTAGGAGGAATGAAAGAGGGGGGATGTATAGATTTTACCCGATAAGCAGATGCATATTTCTGAATGGAGTTTGGAGATGAGGACACAGCACGTGGGCTATTTGCTTCGTTTAGTAAACCATCACCTTTGTAAACACTATAGTCCAGATAGTAACGAGCTCTTTCATATTTTCTTCTCGGTGGCATGAATCCATAACTGCAATAATCACCAGACCCTCGCTGTGATGTACCTGTTTACAGGGAACACCTGTGGTCCCGGGAAGGGATCGGTACATCCGCCGCGCTCCCCTCCAGCCCGGAGCAGGACTCCGCGGTTCGGATCCACATTCTCCAGCTACACCCCCGGAACAGCCGATCACCAATCCGTCCCCGATTCATAAACCTTAGAGCCAATGGAAAGCGCGTGGAAGTGGGGCAGTCACTGAACTCTGGTGCCGCGGGGGAGCCCGAACAGGAGCGCTGGTTTCATCATCCTCCGCCGCGTGCCAGAACAAACTTTCCTCGAGACAGGACCGCGGAGTGATTGTCACGCGCAGCAGGTATCCACGTTGTGAGCCAAGACGCGCGATCATGTGCAGGAACAGCGGGGAGAACGTCTACAGCGTCCATCCGGAGCGCGTCAGACGAGGCGCGTGCATCCCCAATCCACGACTGACATCCCCATTCCACAAAAAAAAAGAAAAGAAAAGAAAAAGAAAAATCCCGGAAAGAGAGAAGATCCAAACTTTGACGTTTACATCCACACTCCCAATCGTGCGCTCTGTAACCAATAAGCAGAAATCAGCTTACCAAATAAGTTACGCGCGGGATCCGAAGAGACCCGCTTTCATTAACAAAAATAATTAAAAAATCCAATTTGAAACGATCTGTCTGTCTTTGAAACGATATGTCTGTCTGTCTGTGCAGCGGTGCTCCTCAATAGGGTTCAAGTAATGGATCAGATACACCACAAGTGCACACTGGGCTCCTTCTGTGTTATTCCATCCGGACCGCTCGCCTCCTACAGAACCGTCCTCACGTTTCCATCCTCACATCCTCAGTTGGATCTGGGCTGCGCCACCGAGCAGCAGCCGGGCAACATCAGCAGCAGCGCTGATCAGCCAGACAGCAGCAAGCTGGTAGATTTGTGAGTGCGCGTGTGGGTGCGCGCGCGCGTGTGTGTGTGTGTGTGTGTGTGTGTGCGTGTGGTGGGGGTCGGAGCATTGACGGAGCGTCAGTTGGCTCGGATGCTGAGGCATGATTCAGCATCTCCGTCTATGTTGAAAACTGTTTGCATCAGATTGATGATTAATGAGTGAAGTCATATGGGGGGGTTGTGTTGTTGTTGTTATTATTGTTGTTGTTGTTGTTGTTGTTGTTGTTATTATTGTTGTTGTTGTTGTTGTTGTTGCTGTTGTGGGAGCTGAGAAGTCCCAGAGGAGCAGCCAGGATCTCTAAAACAGAGGCATCCCTGTTTGCATGTCTTAACCAAAACCCATTCAGAAACCTTCCAATGGTATTCGTTGGGCTTAAATAAATTAAATTCAAACACAGTTTTGGAATGCCGGGATGCATCTCTTATGCAGCTTGAGTTAAGATCAAGGTTAAAGGTTTTTTTTATTGGCCATGTGTGCCTAGACGAACAGTCCAGACACATTTGAATTGCTGTGCAGGGCTCTCCGAGTCAACAGAGGTAAACACACTATAATAATAAGAC
The DNA here is from genome assembly GCA_036178185.1 of Liparis tanakae. Classification (NCBI taxonomy): domain Eukaryota; kingdom Metazoa; phylum Chordata; class Actinopteri; order Perciformes; family Liparidae; genus Liparis; species Liparis tanakae. Next base: position 4,148,051 of record CM070101.1, on the reverse strand, counting down.
ACAATATAAAAACACTGTACATAAGGTGGTAGAATATACAGTATTAGGTCCAGTTTAAAAAAAAAACAGGTTATCAATATAAAAAGGGCAGGGCAGAGGTTAATAAATAAATAGTGCTGAGTCCAAATAAGAGGTGAAGCTTTAACGTGATCAAAGTTGAGGTTCTTCATGAAGTTCTGCAAATTAATTATTATTAAGGTATGCACAGTTATATATCAGCCAAGGAATTTTGTCTAATTAAGACCATTTTTTGATTGATTTGTTTTGTGTAAAGACTCAGGACGTTGTTGTTAGTTGGAAAGTTGAACAATATTTGTGTCTCATTGGTTGCTCATCACATTAACACAGTGCCGCTCCCCTTAAGGTTATGATGATTTGGTTATTAATCTGACTTGTCAGGGTTTAGTGAACTGGATCTTTTGCGAACCTAAACCACTTTTAATGAAGTCCCATCAGCTCATTAAATCTCTTAATGATTCAAATATTTGGCACAATTAATCAACTTTGACCACTTATCTTTGCATCTCTTTTGCCCTTCAGTTGTGGTTTTCTTGATAATCCACCAACCGGAGGAAATTAATGTGCTCGTGATTTAAATAGCTGTCACGGTCTTATAAAGTGGAGCGGCTGTTGACGCACGCGGTGGAGTCGCGCGCATCGTGTAGCAAACAGCGCCATCTTGTGGTGGAGGTCGCAGTCCACACTTTAACGAGTTAACGCGCTCGGCTGATCTAAACAACCTGCAACATGATTGTGTTGTCATGTCATTGCAAAAAGACAATCGCTGTAGGAATTGGGTAATATTTCCATTTCAAAAGCAAAAAATTGCATTTATTTTTATATTTCAGAGCCAAAACATGAGAGGCGAAACATGTTTATCGCAAACAGCATTACATATCTTGAAACCGGAGTTCACATAAGATGAGATAAGATAAAATAATCCTTAATTAGTCCCACAGTGGGGACATTTCAGGATAACATTAGCGTTAAAGCATTAATAAAAATAAAAAATAAAACACAAAACACAACACACAATAACAATATTACATACTTAATACAGTACTAATACTACAATACTACTACTTCTGCTGTATTTAAATAACATAACACTCTGGGCTGCTCTCATTACAGATAAAGGGTGTGAACGTGGTCGTCAGTACCCTGAGTTAAATATGAGGCCAACGGAAGAACACATTACTTTACTCAGATATATTAGATGTAATAGCTGTAGTTGTGGTTGTAGTAGCACAGAACCACACATGGTAATGTTTAGGTGGACATAGGTGGCAATATGGCCACAGGAATATAACTTGTGCTCCATTGATTTGGGTGTCCAGTCAGAGAGACTAAGGGGAATGATGAATAATTCTTTAAATCTGAAAAAAGATTCATGGCTTTTGAGAACAAATTCTGGGCTGGAGTCAAACTTTGAGGTACAGGTACTTGAGTATTTACATGTTCTGCTTTGGTTACATACACTTCTACTACACATCTCAAAGGCAAATGTTGCACTTTTTAGCTCCACTAAATGTATTGGAGGCTAGCTTCATCTTTACCTGCTGCAAGATAAACGTAATGTACACATTAATACTGTTACTTTTACTGAAGTATAATATCTGAGTGCTCTAGAAGTGTTCTCTGCTGTATGCACCCCATAACTATGTAATTTGTGAATGTCTAAACTCTATAGATTAAGACTACAATTTTATAATGACTGTACATTTTCATGAATAAAGTTACCATATAGTCTCAGATTCAGTCTTACAGGTGTTGCGACATATGAGCTCAACAGTGAAATGTAAATCCAGGCCAAAGTTCAGTAATACGCCGTAATCGTCTGCTGCAGTGCATTTTTAGGCTGCATAGATAATATTGACTTGCCTTGACATATTTCCATTCACGCCTTTCATCCGAAGGCCTTCTCATGGCTTTAGATGAGACTGTGATCCGGCTTTTAAAAGTGTTTATGTTATTACTTTTAGATTGTGTCTTATTGATCCCACTTTATTGTTGTTCCTTTTTATTTACCGTCCTGTAAACCTATAACACTTTTGGCTGGAGCAGTTTTATGTGAAACTGTTGTTCTAGTGCCAAAACTTGACCGCTGGCAGGAGGTAAATCCTGTATTTGAAATAGCCGACGAATGGGAAACCAATAAACGATCGGAAAAAACAACACTTTGGGGAGGATTTCCCATCTTTAATCTGCGGCTGAACAACAGCAGAATAAATCCACGGACATGACGCGGAATAGTAGGAATCCACAAGCTCTACATTTGTCTCTCCGCCATCGCTCTCCCTCTCTGCACACCAGTTATAACTCTGAAGGATCGGCTGGTTTTGATGGCTTCATGGTCGATTAGGGGACGATAAATCTGAAAAGGTCACGGAGCGGCGGAGAGAGGGAGAGAGAGCTACACTTTGATCTGTTCCTGGTCTCAGTCCATCGCTTCACTTCCTCCACCATCAACCATCAATCATCAATCTGGAAGTGTAGGGGATCCTTCCAGTGACTGTAAGTAACGTCTCTCCTTCACCGGCTTACGGGACCAGACTGGGATCCAGCTTTCATGTGATTTCATCTTTAGATTATGTTCTGTATTTGATTTTACTGGATTGCACTCTCCTGTGCGAAGTGAATTTACTGTACATCTTGGGTCATATTATTCATTAACGCGGCCAGTGGTGGAATAATGTTAATTTTACTTAAGTAAAGCATCTTAGTATATCTTCCATCATGTTGTCTTTTTAATAAGGACATATACAGGGGTGTGGAGTTGGCTGCCGAGAGTTTTGCTAATGCTGCATTCATACACACAAGAGACTGAGAAATGACATCTAAAGTAAGAATGTTTATTGTCATTGATCGTTGGCGACTCATCAGTCAGTTCAGCAGGAACAGGTAAAAACATGTATAAAAATAACACACACACACACACCCCTGTGTCTGGGTCTGGATGAAGGTCTGGCTGAAGGAGATTTTGTCTCGAGTCTTTTGGAATCCGGCGGGACAGTTGAAGCAATACAAATAACCAGAATGAATTCATTAAAATATCCAATCTTCTCGCTGATTGTCTCATTATGTGCTCACAAAGAGCCATCAGAATTAAATTGAGACTTTTTCATAACCGGTTGAAATTGCCTAATTGTCATGTTTTCTTTACATAACATGAGATTGAGCAGATGTTTTTATCCAAAGCAGCTAAGTGAATCAACCAATAGTACAAAGTCAGAACAACAACAATCAAAAAAGTAACATATCTTCAAGAAAGTCAAACTACAAAAGTACCATAAGTAATACCATGAGTAATGCCATTAGTAGGTGCCATTCAAATGCCACTGAAATGCTAATGTGTTTTTATTCCAGATATAGTCGGAAAAGATGTGCGTTTTCTTTCCGGCGGAAGATGTAGAGACTTCCTACTGTCCTGAGGTCAGTGGAGAGCTTGTTGAACCACAGAGGACAGGCAGAGATTCGCGTCGCTACCTGTGTTTCAGATTGGAGAAACGAGAGGATCAGTTGGATGGTAGGAAAAGCCATGCGAACGAATGACAGAGCCGAGAGAATTAATGTACAGAGAGAAGAGGAGGGGATCCAGGACGGAGCCCTGAGGAACCCCAGTAGTGAGAGGGATCAGACACAGATCCTCTCCTAGTTACCCTGTAAGTGTGGTCGTTGAGGTAGGATGAGAAAAGGGAGAGTGCCTGAGATACCCAGGTCCTGAAGGGAGGAAACAAGGGTGTGGTGGTTCACTGTGTTAAATACTGCAGAAAGGTCTGGAAGACTATGAGGACAGATGAGAGAGAGGCTGCTCGAGCAGTGAGAAGTTGCTCTCTGTTGAGAGGCCGGCCTTATTAACATTACATTATTAACAGTAACAAAATCTACAATGTTAGTCCTTATACTTTCAGACAAGGTATAGAACCGCAGCTCCAACTAAGGAAGACTTAAATCTGTAAAACGGGTCTCACACACACATCATTCAATCATATCCTCAAACAGCCAAGCACTGTTTCTACCAGCAAATGTTACTCAACTCGGCGTAAATGGGGCATTTTAGATTTGGATGTGGTCCACTAAGTATTTCCTCCAGCAGGATAACGTCTGCGGCATTGAGTCAAAATGAACTACAGTGTGCGTGGTGTGTTCATGGTGCCGATGGAGCGTGTTATTCATCAGTTTGTGGACTGCAGTGGAGCTCGAGGTGTGTGGAGCTCACGAGAATAAACTACGTGAGACGGTACTTTCCTCCCTGGATCACTGTTGGTTTAGGTCTTTTTTAAAGGAATTTGTTAATGATAAGAAAATGATCAAATATAAGTGTACTAATCCTTTAGTTTGATGTTTGTCAACCAACAGAAAATGCATCACAAATGTGAGTTTCAACTAATCATTTAAAGTAATTAATCAAGTCAATATTAAAGCTTCCCACTTCTCTAATGCAAGGCTTTCCAGATATTCTCAATCGTGATATTGCAATTTACTGGATGAGGTTGAATAGACACAGAAAAAAAAAAAATCAATTGTGTTTTTCATTTTCCCACTCAGAGAGCAAATCAACAGAATTTCAAGGAAATCAACAACAATTTAATCAGCTCATCTTGAGGCTTCTGTCTTTTCATTTGTATTTACTGGAAGTATTCATATTTTATTTTTCTAAATCACATGGACTCAACTGGCATGTAAATACAAGCCAAAGTGTTAAGTGCAGGACTTACAGGTGACATATTGTGTAAAACTCACTTTTCTTGGGGTTTTCTTTGGGTTCAGAAGTGTCTCCTTAGATTATAATAGAGTGAATACAGGTATATTCTGTAAATACCTATATGAACCTGAAAGTTGAGAATAAAATTTCCCCTTTCAGGTGCATTTTAACCGTCTCCTCAGAAGAGAACTGTGATCACGACACAAAAATCTTTGATTTTTGAAAATGGAAAGCGACCCGAGAGTCGTATTTCTTCGAGGATGAAGAAATGATTTGACTCCGTCTAAATCTTTGTTCAGTATGCCGTGTGGGGGAGTCATCTAAATGCTAACAATGTTGACTGAGTCACATCATCGGCTCGGAGCACATGTAGACCTCCCTTAACACAACACACACACACACACACACAATCAATGGCTCCGTTCTGGCTTGTTTGTTTCATCTAATGACCTGAGCTAACTCATAATGTAACACACACACACACACACACACACACACACACACACACACACACACACACACACACACACACACACACACACACACACACACACACACACACACACACACACACACACACACACACACACACACACACACACACACACACACACACACACACACACACACACACACACACACACACACACACACACACACACACACACACACACACACACACACACACACACACACACACACACACACACACACACACACACACACACACACACACACACACACACACACACACACACACACACACACACACACACACACACACACACACACACACACACACACACACACACACACACACACACACACACACACACACACACACACACACACACACACACACACACACACACACACACACACACACACACACACACACACACACACACACACACACACACACACACACACACACACACACACACACACACACACACACACACACACACACACACACACACACACACACACACACACACACACACACACACACACACACACACACACACACACACACACACACACAGAGGAAGCCAGCTGGGCTATAATCTAGTCCTTTTCTGTTTAGACGCTCCAGCTCAGGATTTGAAGCTGCGGTGCATTTTTCAAACATTAAAAAAAATGTGGACCATCTGGCGCCGAACAAAACACACAAAAGTGAGGCTGTAATTATTATACATATGAGAGTCATAAGAGACCAACTGGACAGCTGAAAGCTGAAAGCTCGGTACATGGAGCGAAACACGGCGGGTCAGCAGCCAGACACGTTCTCATGGTGGAGCCAAATCAATTTATTTCAAATGAAAAAGCTCAATTGTTGCGGGACCGTCACAAAGCAGGATACATCATTCGATTGCACTCTATTACTTCGTAAGCACTTTGCATCAAATTAGAGCAAAACTAGAAATGTGTTCTTTGTTAGACAGTAAACAAACACAGTATAAACCTAAATGATACTGTCACAGAAGCCTCATATAATGCAGGATTTAACTCCAGATGTACTACAGCCTACTTTATAAAATTTAAAGTGTAATCAGGAGCCAAACTAATACCCCATTAGACACCCGTTTACAAGATAACAGCTTCTGCTCGTCGCTAATAATAATTATAATCATCATCAACAGCATCTGCCCTCCGTGACATCGGGGAAAATAGTCGATGTTGACGCCACGCCAAAAACAGGCAACGCCCATCACCATTTGCACACCTCTGACTTTGAGGAGATATATTCTCTTTCAACTTTAATTTCTTTACACAACATATAGCTGACGCTTCTACCCAAAGTGACTTCCATTTTTCATGGCGATACATCTTTTTAAGCATATTTTCAAAGGGTTTAGCCGATGTGACGACCCAGTCCGCCCTGTCCGCCTGTCGCCTGGTTAGTGTGGCTGCTGCTTCCCTTGCAGGTATTGGAGGTGGGCGTGGCCTACGCTCCTCAGGAGCGGCCACCTGCAACACTGGCATCACATGGGCCCCGGGGAGCACTACCGTGAACCATCTCTTGGTGCTCGGTTGCCGGTTCTCTCCCCTCATTGAGACCCATTTGGCCCACGACCCCACGTCACAAGTTGTTCTTTACTAACCTGGCTGACGAAGATCCAAGATCCAAAAAGTGTGGCATAAAGTCGCGTACTTGATTCCTTATTGATGCGGTTCTGATAGCCTTGAAACTATGCGACATGCCTGAAATGAATCTCCTTTTGTTAAGCAGAGCTTCACTGTATCGACTCAACATATAGCAACTTGAAAGGACAAAACCACTGGCTGCAAGTTTGTTAGACTGGTACTCAAGCACTTTATTATCTGCAGGTGCATCAGCTTATATAGACTGTGGTCACATGACACACACACACCTGAAATGAATAAACAATTATTGGGAGCACAATCAGTCTCAATTAACACCTTTAACTCCTAAAATCAGGCTCGTCAGTTAATCCTTCTGACCGGATCGCATCGTCTTCATCAGCAGGCTACGTTTGTTTGGCTTTTTGACGCTGGTATTGAGGCAGGTATTTCTTGAATACTTGGCGGAGAAGATGAGAGAGACGTATTTTGTGAAACCCGCGAGCAGTCGTGTGTCATCCGCTCTGCCGAGCCCAGATACATTCTCCGCCGTGTGGACTCGACCTCGACCGGATCGCTATGTGCGCACTGTTCACACTTTGTTGCGTTAACGGCCATTACCTTTCCAAAACGCCAAGTAGACGTCTTGTCAAGTCGCTCAACAGCTCAATTCGCCCAAACAACACACCAGTATCCTGTTTGAACTAGCTTTATTGGTAGCACATGTTCGCAGCATGCAGCACTTTTTTTGTTTTTCTTTAATTTATTTTTAATACCTTTTATGTTGCTGTTTTTTAATTTATTGTTATGTATATGTTTTTTGTTTGTTTTTGCTTTTTAGTTTCCTTATTTATAGACTATACATGTAATGTGTATCCTCACCATTTGATTGTGTGATATGTTGTCAATCCTTATTTGTGAGGTATATATTGTACTATAAGTCTTGTTTTGTAATTTCTAAAAATAAATCATATATAAAAAATAAAAAAGCGAGCGAAACCACGATTCCTGCGACAGTGAAGTAACAAAGGCCGACATAATGGACGGTCGTAGAAAGTAAGTGCTGCTTGGGAATGTACAAAACTAACTGGATGAAGCATTTCATTCTTTTAAAGGTTATATTTTTGGGGACATTGCTGGTTTAGAAGCAATCAGCCCCAGTTAGAAGTATTTTATAGAAAAATAAATGTTGCTTATGAATGTAATACCATTTTCGATGACCACACATTAAATAAAGACCTTTCTCCTGTGCTGACGCAGCGATGTGGAGACGGCTCTGGCTTCGCGAGACTAATGTGAATGTGAACTCCTCACCGACACAATTTGATTAATTTTAGTTTTCAGTGACAAAGAATATCGGCTCAATTCCAGATAATTAAACTGGAAATATTTCTCGAAGACCCAGTGACATCCAACCAGATGTTCATAGACCAATCTCCGTGCAGAAGTCCAGAACTATTAACTATATATTTAGAAAATAAAGGAGACAACTTGCAAAAAGTAATTGATCACTTTCAAGGTATTTTGGATATAGTGCCGTTTGTAGAGATGTTTGCCATCCATACATACATGGGGGATGGTAGCAAGTTAAGTTAGCACAGATACACCATCCTTGTGCTGTGGGGTGATGCGTCACTCCATATGGATTTTCTTGGTGTCACCACCGCGGGCAGTGTGTGTGTGTCATCGATTCAAGGGAGAGCCTCCGGGACCCAGAACACAGGGAAGCAGGAATCTGTCCTCCTTCTTCTCTTCACCTCAACCTCTGTTTCTGTTTCTGAACACCAGCTGAGAGTTCCTCCAGTCCGGCCTCACCACTGCTCCGGTGGCGGAAGTTAAGTTGTTTTATTATTTTGGAATGGGATATTCAACAATCACATATGTACACAGAGAAATGAAGGCGCCATCTGGAACTGAGAACGGGTCTTCAGAGTGATGCCATAGAAGAACCATTTCTGGTTCCACAAAGAACCTTTCAAACCAGGGTCCTTTAAAGAACCATTTCCTTAAGAGTTTTTCAAAGAACCTATAAAGGTGTCTCAAAGAACCTTCTAAAAATGGTTCTTCAAGGCACCATTTTTAGTTCTACAAATAACCTTTCAAACCAGGGTTCTTTAAAGAACTGTTTCCTTAAAGAATTCTTAAAATAACCTATAAAAGGTGTGTTAAAGAACCTTCAGAAAATGATTCTTTAAAGAACCATTTCTGGTTCCACAAAGAACCTTTCAAACCAGGGTTCTTTAAAGAACCATTTCCTTAAAGAGTTTTTCAAAGAACCTATAAAGGTGTTTCAAAGAACCCTCTAAAAATGGTTCTTCAAGACACCATTTTTAGTTCTACAAAGAACCTTTCAAACCAGGGTTCTTAAAGAACCTATAAAGGTGTCTCAAAGAACCTTCTAAAAATGGTTCTGTAAGGCACCATTTCTCGTTCCAAAAAGAACTTTTCAAACCAGGGTTCTTTAAAGAACTGTTTCCCTCAAGAATTCTTAAAATAACCTATAAAGGTGTGTTAAAGAACCTTCAGAAAATGATTCTCTAAAGAACCATTCAAACCAGGGTTCTTCAAAGAATCATTTCCTTAAGAGCTATTCAAAGAACCTATAAAGGTGTCTCAAAGAACCTTCTAAAAATGGTTCTTTAAAGCACTATTTTTAGTTCCAAAAACAACTTTTCAAATCAGGGTTCTTTAAAGAACTGTTTCCCTAAAGCATTCTTAAAATAACCTATAAAGGTGTGTTAAAGAACCTTCAGAAAATGATTCTCTAAAGAACCATTCAAACCAGGGTTCTTCAAAGAATCATTTCCTTAAGAGCTATTCAAAGAACCTATAAAGGTGTCTCAAAGAACCTTCTAAAAATGGTTCTTTAAAGCACTATTTTTAGTTCCAAAAACAACTTTTCAAATCAGGGTTCTTTAAAGAACTGTTTCCCTAAAGCATTCTTAAAATAACCTATAAAGGTGTGTTAAAGAACCTTTAAAGAACCATTTCTGGTTCCATGTAGAACCCTTCAAACCAGGGTATTTTAAAGAACCATTTCCGTAAAGAGTTTTTAAAGCACATATTATGGTGCCCCAAACAAAAAAAAAATTCTTTAGTAGGTGATGGTTCTTCGTAGAACCACAACGCCTTTTAAAGAACCCTTATTGTTCTGCGTTGGTGTGATGTTTGGGTGTCCGTACTTGAGGCTGTGCACTTTATCAAACATCGCATTAGAAGATTTACAAAACACTGATCTGCAGTTTGTGTTTAACAAAACTTAACAACCTAATGTATTCCCTGAGCATGTTCTTCCATACTGTATGTATCATATACCATAAAGTGTATTGTTATTTGTTACATGCTCCACCTTATAAGACTAATTCTTATTCCTGGCAGTAAACATTTGGTGAGGCAGCATCTTGAACCTGCAGGTGAGATAAATCCAAGCGCTTCCCCAGCAGTGTTTCCGTTGATGCGCGTCTGAGTAATAGCAGCGAGACCCTGTCAGTGTCAAGCTGACTGTTTATCCGGAGAATATTCGCCCAGATAAATGAATTCCCTCACGGCCTCCTCGTAAAATGTTTTCAGCGTTAATGGCTTGTGATGGAAGCTGTAAATTCATGTTAAAAGGAAGCGGCCATCTTGAGGTTTTGGCATTTCAATTATCCACAACACCCTGCGCTCTACACTCTGTCATTCTGTCAACTTTAATGTTTAAATATTCTGTTTTAAAAGCCTTCTCACAAACACACGGCGATGCATGCCGAATATAGGCATTTAGTACAATCGCACACACACAGACACAAACACACACACACACACACACACACACATGCGCATTTTGATTTATGGTCGGAGCTATACCTCAGTGACTAAGCGGAGTAAAATATTTATGTGAAGCCAAATGAGTGACGTTCTCATATATTTTTGAGTCAGTGTGTGAAGAGGGATAATTTACTGTAGTGGGTAATCATTTGATGAGGAGCAAGCAGGCGTTCAGGGGAGCATGCATCATAATGTTGATGCTGACTGTAATATGTGATTATCGTTGATCGACATGACACCGCCTACATCTCAAACACACACACACACACACACTCACACGTATATCGGATTTTGCAGCGGTGGAGTTTTATTTAAGTAAAATACACCAATTTAAAAGTGGAAGTAGATCAGATAAATGCTGCTGTGAGCACTGAGTCCTTTTGGAGAACCTCTCGTGTTACTGCACCTATTTCTAATGTGAACGTGGATCATATTTGTTGTGGTTCTGGTCCACATCTCTCCATCGCTGCAGCAAAGTCACAAGAAAACCGTACGGGAAAAACAAACGCCGACTTTATTGCCACAATTGAGGGACGTGCTTACAGGCAGATGTACTTCAACATTAATAATAATAATAATAATAATAATAATAATAATAATAATAATAAATGCATTTAATTTTTATTGCACTCTTCCTTCAAAGAATCTCAGAGTGCCACACAGATAGCGAAAAAACAAATAAAACCGATTAAAACATAGTTAAAGCAACTCATAAAAAAAAATACATTTAAAAAAAGAAGAATGTAATAGCTGAAAATAAATTAACTTAAGGTAAAAAGAAAATGCCTTCCTGAATAAAAAGGTTTTTAGGCCAGTCTTAAAAGAGTTCATACATTATGGGGCGACTGTGGTGAGCAAGTTTGTCCTTCCATCAGAGGATGGGTGGTTAGATACCCGCTTCTGCTAGCCCATGTCAATGTGTCCTTGTGTCCTTGTGTCCTTGGACAAGACACCTAGCTCCAAATTGTGTCTACGGTGTATGATTTTGTTTTAAGTCTCGTTGGAAAACGCGCCAGCTAAATGAGATGTGCTCTAGTTCTAATGTAAGGCAACAGTATTTTAGAAAGCAGAAGCGTGGCTGATTTTATTGGCGAGGACTACGCCGAAACCAAAAGAAGAGGCGTTGCGATCTTGGGACCCAAATGACTCAGTGAATGAATCAGATAGGTTCAATATGGAAGATGATGATTTATGATTTATGTTTGTGTTTTTATTTTTGTCCTTGTCTGATTGTTCGTATAGTTGGTTGCTATGTCATTTTTATTTATTGGTTGTTGTTTTTGGTTGTCTGGTGTAACTTGTAAAAACTTAAAATATAATGATTGAAAGAAAGAAACATGGCAATAAATAGCGACATTGTAACTTTGATGATGTCACAGGGAGTGGAAACGGACCAATCGTATATTGCAGGGCTGAGAAGGGAAGCTGGAAACAGGTGAGCAGGTGGAAAATATTATTTTAAAAACTTTATTTGAAGCTCCAAAACCAAGCACACTTTTACACTTTTTTCAAGAAATAAGGCTAACTGGGATTTGTTTAAATTAGTTTTTCAACCACCTTCCATGATCTCTGCAAATGTGAGTGTGGGGTCATCTTTACAGATATACATAATGAAAAAACCTACCATAATAAACTGTCCTTTCTCTTCATGTTATATGAAAACATGCATACCAGAGTTTCCATCGCGCGACAAACATTGCAGCTCGGATGCTGGTCCCACCTCTCACAAAAGGTGAGAAAGGAACTCTTGTTAATTCATTTACATGAATGCATACATCACACATTGTTACCACCTCCATAAGTCATGCTGCAAAATGCAATTAAAAGGAGAAAAAAAAAAATCTCTGATCAGCGAGCGGAACAGAGTGATGACCGGCCGCAGAGCCAGCGGAGGTGTGCAGGAGAAATGAGCACGATACATCTCCACCTTCAGCCCCTCCAACGATACATTAGTCCTTAAAACAAATGAACATCACTTCTTGCCCTGAAACTCCCATTAAACTAAAATTCCACACTTTGGCTTCCTCGTGTTCTCATTTGCCCTCGCCACTTTCTCCGTACCGCCTAACTTTGCAGTGAGAAACAATGTGGGCGCCATGATGCATATCTGTTGCATGAGGGTGGTGCAGAGGCTCGTACATGGCGTACGGCTTGTTGGTGGCAACATGGTGGGGAAACGACCAAATGTAGAACGCAGCAGGAATGCTTTCCACTCTACCTGAAAGTGCAATGCAACAAAATCCAAAGATTGCGGCAATTTGATTGAACTCACACTGAAAAGGGGAAATGTTGGTGTGACCAGGCCTTTGCAGTCGGCCTAAAGGTGCGTTCACACCAAAAGCGAAACTATTTTTTCGCGCGACCGAATCCCATGAAAAGTCAACGTATAGACTTGTGGCTGCGATAGACGCAATATTTCCCCGGGCGAGGCTTTTGGGGCGACGCGATGTGGGCGACGCATTTACAGCGGCGCATTTTCAGAGGCGCAATTTTTCGCCCGAGTTGAAATATTTCAACTTTGAGGCAACTCGGGCCAATCGGCTCTCGTGTTCCGCTCTCATAACTCTGGAAGCGGAAGTCTTTCAGGCGTAACGGTAACTTCATCGGTGAAAGTGACGGAGCTGAGTGAGCCTACGGGTGATGTCATGACCCCAAACATGAGGGCGTTAGTGTGTGGGATGTCCACAACAAGTATAAAGCAGAACTAGCGGTTAGTTATTCTGGTGGATGAAGGAGATGATAACGGTCTCTACAGAGACGAGACACAGAGATAAGCCCCGCCCCTTGATGCTTATGGCGTGAACACGATGAATGGTCGAGTGAGTAAACTCACGCGTTTTGGAATAGTTTCGCTTTTGGTGTGAACGCACCTTAAGTAACAACGGGCTAAGAACAAACCACACCACAGTCTCATAAGTCTCTACGAATAATGTCGAGGCGGACGAGTCGGCGTGATGACGTGTTTGTCATGATGCATAGTATTTTGGGGTCTTATTTTGAAATCCCTGTCCCCAGACTGTTGTTCTGCTCGGCTTGATTAAAGATTTTTTTTTAAAGCTAAACCTGAATCTAATCCTGCGTGTTGCTTTGGGGTCCACGTCCTGTACTGCGTACGCCCAGTCTGTCATATAAACATGTTTCATGTACATCATTATTATGTTTGCCAAGTCTGTTTCCAACCTGTTTTTTTTTTTACCTTCGCATTGAAAATGCGGAAGGTAATGTTTTGATCGCCGTCTATTTGTATGCATGCGTGCGTGCGTGTGTGTTATTCGCATAAGTCAAAAAGTATTAAACCATTTGATAAAAGGTCAAAGGTCAAGGTCATGAAAAGGTCAAAATCTTCTTTGAATCGCATGAAATGTAGTGGGATGATTGGGTATTATCCGGGGACCATTTGAGTAGATTTGGGGATTGATCGGGTCAAAGGTCAAGAAAAGGTAAAAATCTTCTTTTTACCACAGCACAGTCAACTTTTTATGTTCATAATGCAAAGCAAAATCTTGTGATATGCGAAGGTATGCGCTCTACCGAGTCCCATTCTTGTTTTATTTTTGCATGAATCTTTTAGCAATTAGTCAAGCTTAAAAACATTGTTGCAATATCTTTAATTGGAGGGATAGATGGGGTTCAATTTGCCACACATAGCAACAGACGGAGGCTAAACCATAAAGTCCCATAAGATGTGCTCCATGAGGCTCGAGCATCACACGTCTGCACGTCTCAGCTGAACTGTGTCTGTTTCTTCACAGAAAATACCAATTCAAAACTGTGGAGGGAAAAAAAAAACTTGTGTGTGCAATATAAATAGTTTATTGGACAGAAAGCTTTACCATCTGCCACGAGAGAACATTTGGAGTGGTTAACGATTTAAAATGTTTCTGATCACAAAATCATAACTGATTCGCCTTTTCCCCTGAGACCTAACAGCAGCGGGAGAACATCCTCTCCACCTCCATCGCTCTCGCTCTCTCTCTCTTTATCACTCCGTTTCCTCCAATACAGAGACGATAAATCAAGTGCCATGAGTCCTTTGATGTGAGGGGGAGTGGATGCGGGCCGTTTGTTGACAAAACTCATTTTCCCACTTCCAGGTAATAAAGTACAATGTGTTGCGTCTTCTCGCCTTCCCTACCGTGTCACTCGTTTGTCTTGACAAACGAGTGTGTTTGATAGCAGCCGGTCTCAGTGATTGGACCAGCACACACACACACACACACACACACACTCGTGTTCAGTCTGGCCTTGTCTGCCACGAGGCACCTGCTGCAGCCCGTGAACAGGTGCGCCCCTGCTAATAAACTCGGCAGGGGCACTGAATCTGCTTTTATTTAGCCGTCTCTCTTATAACTCGCCCGATCTAGCTTCAGTTTCATCCCTTCTATTTACTCCTAACCAGGTGCATCAAACATTTCATCAAATCCTGAGCCAAAGAATATGCATGAAATAGGAACACTGGCTGTAAATCAACGCAATAGAAAATGTCCGGACAGAGATTAAGCTGTAAGCGAGCTGTAATTAACGCCCACGAGTATGTCATCACGTCAGTGTGTGCACAGGACGTACATTTAACCAACCCCTTGCTGCCTTAACCTATTAGTTATACATATATATCGGCTCTCACCTGCGGGGACGGTTTGACTGAACGTGTAGACGTTTGCCGGTTACGCCACATTGATCACTGCTGGGTTGAAGAGTCTCAGGAGGGAAAAGCTTCAGGCTGCTGGATGTCTCTCTTTCCGCTGTAATTCAATTTGCTAAGAAGCCCCATGACAGGAATCCAGTTTTGAATGAAGCTGGATACATTGACTCTCAGCAAGGATTTGGACCAGAGAGTAATAAAAATGAATGACTCAAGCATTAAGTCTCCGAATTTAAAACTAAAACGTATGAATAATAAAGGAGAGAGCAGCTTGTGTTGTTAACGTGATCTTTTTTAGTAAAAGATACTCTCGTGAAAGATGTTGTCAACCTCTTCTTGTACTTATTCTTCCATCTATCCTCATCATCATCCCCAGATAAGTGACGGATTTTCTTTCTTAAATTCACATTAAATCAAGAACAACACAAAGAAGTACTTAAATAACTCCCCCGTAAAATATAAAACGCAATTATTTTAGTCACCTGCTGCCTTCACAATTAGGTTAGCTCACCTCGAGCATCGCTCATGGAGCCGATCTGAACTCTCCAGCAGGTCGGACCGCCTCAGGCTCTAAATCGTTGTTCTCTGAGCTCTCGCCGCCACCTACTCAAATGTGTTGGATGCATATTGCATTTCTACAGATGGTTACATGGGTAAAACAAACACAGACTGTAAATTGAAATGTGACATTTTGTGTCTCCCAAGTCACAGTTTCACATTTTACACACAAACACACACACATGCACGCCTCTGCCTCATTGTGTAACCATAATGCAAGATGTGCCTTTGTATGCACTTATGTGAGCACCCCTACTGTATTCAGACGCACATGTATGCATGCTGTGTGTGTGAATTGTCCGACTGAGTGTTGCATATGCATCTTTGCCAGGTCTTAAGCAGAGCTGCAGGAAGTGAATGTGCTTTTAGGAAAGCTTTCTCGCACCAAAGCATTACCGTTAGTGAGTGACTGAGTGCACTTTGGTATTGTCCACGGCTAAATCTCACATTCTGCTGCAGCAAACTACTCAATATGTTGACCTCTCGTTGTTTTCGGTCACTCACACTTTGTGCAAACACTTTGTGCAAACGCTGTTTTATCCAGCCAGCCGACTCCCTCCTGTTAACGGGCTCCTGAGTGGTAGCGGCTGTGTGTCTTGGAAGGTGGGTTCAGCTAACGGCTAACAGCGAATGTAACTACACCAATTGCACAATGGTGACTTTCTGGGCATCAGCCTCGCATTTACACCTGCATTGTTTTTTATTTTTACTAGATGTACCAAATTATTTTTTGTGTGACAAACGTCCGATACCGTGGCAGTCTAGACTAACGGATAGCCAAACACACAATACAGAGCGCACACTTTTAGTGTGAATACATCTATATAATAGAACAAGGGGTGCTTCAAATGACGGCGAAAAGTCACAAACAAATAACTAAAAACCAAGGGAACACGATTTTATTAATTAAACCTCAAAGTACTTTTAAATAATCAATTAAAAAAGTCAATGTCATGACGAATGACTACAAATGATACATTAAACCAATACGGCTGCTATTGCTGGTTACATATAAAGTCAAATTAAATGTTATAGAATCTTGTCTGTTTGTAAAATGTTACTTGTGAATGATAATAAATATCAAAGCTTGTTTCATCTGCTGTGACTGGGCTAGCAGGCTAGCAGTAGCGTTAGCAATGCATCTTTAAATAATGCATGAAAACTCCCAAACAAGATCCACAGTAGTGATTTTTTTTCTGTCCTTTACATTCAGCCTCCATGACGTGACTATTATGACGTTAGCCGTGCTAGTGTTTAGTTAGCTGTGTGCCGTGTTGCGTTAGCTTGATCTACCAGCGGCTCCACATGTGTTAGCTTCTCGTTAGCTAACGTTCGCAAACTAGCGAGCCGAGCGTACGCGTGTCAGTCTCTAGTCCTCGTCTCCTCCAGCAGCTTCCACAGAGGGGGATGTTTCAGGGTTCTGCCAACAGTGTAACAGAAACATAATGCGGCTAATCACCGCCTACAGGGAGCCAAAAGAGAAGCTGATAATCTTACTTTTCAAATAACTCGAATTCAGCTAAGAGGCAAACGTGCGAGCAATCCCGTGAAGTCGGGTGAGCAGCAGGTTACTGGCACGGCCGCCTAAACTTTCACATCACACCTGAACTCACACTGAACTTTTCTCGTTTTCCCCTCGACGCTAACTCATTTCTCTTTCACAAACTATGGATTTTTGTCTTTCCCTGGTTTATGAATGAATCACAAGACAGTGACAGAGGGATGTGGATGGACGCTAACGGACTGAGCGAGGAGGTACTCGGCTGACTTTCCACTGGCCTGTTTAAAATGCGGGACGCCGGGTCTCAATCACAGCTGTTGGCCTAGTTGTACGGAACATTGAGAACGGGATTTCTGTGGCTGTTTCCCTCGATCCCTTTTCTCTCTGAGAGAAAACAGCGATAGGTCAATGTGACATCGTCAAAAGTAGGTATGTTTTAGCTGACTGTCCCAATAAATGTGCCAATATATTTGTTGGAATAAGGCCACATTTATACAAAGTATAAAGGTATTTACAGAAACAAATATTAATGCCCCTCCCTTTTCAAAAATAACGTACACACAAGGTCGTTTTCAAAAAAGTTTCTGTTTATATGAACCCGCATAAATACGACGCTCACGTGACGTGAATCACCTTTAGTCGCATACTGTGACGTTTGACGACCTAAAACTCTGTTTGACCTCGTTCACACGCAAACACAAAAACAGAGTTTTCAGAAATCTCCACTTTGGCCGGAGTTTTTAGAAATGATCGTTTTCCGTGATAAAACCTCCGTTTTTGTGTAAATGAAAGGCCAAAAGGCATGAAAATATATGCGTTTTCCCATTGTGTAAACGGGGTCTAAGAAATGTTTGGCATCATTTGCAAATATTTGCGTCGCTCTCATTAACATGACTTTGTTAAACATCCCATGACAGCCAGAAGACGCTCAGTGGAAAGACAGTCGACACTGTAAAGTATGTTGAGTGCATTCCTGTGTATAGATGGCCACAGCAAAGAATTGGAAAATGCAATGTGCGCACTAACACCCTGACACACGTTGACAAGGACTTCATATTGTTTATTTCAGAAACCTAAATATACAGGATGAATGTATAAGAAATTGTTGCACCAAAGGTTACGAGAGATCCCCCTAAATATCTCAAATGAGGCTTTCAATACACTTTGGGTATGCCTTGGATGAGCATTTTAGGCTACTTTTACAGGGAGTGGGAATAGGTTGGATAAATATAAGAACTCTATTGTTTGCGATACCAGAAGACGGGTTTAAACTTCGCCTGTTAGCTGTTCATTAGGACTCAAATCTTTGGAGAAAGAGAGAAATGAAGGCCATTGATTGAGGTTCAGTGTTATGGCAGCCGCTGTGAAGCCCTTTTTGTTCAACGCAATGATGAATACACGTGTTTCCTTGCAGGTAAACATGGTTAACAGAGAAAGAACATTGAGTTTCCTTTTAAAGCTTCCAGTCTGTTATTCAAACTCAATCAGCACGACGGAGTGATCTCCAGCCTCGTCAACGCTCTCATCTGCTGATGAGAGAATCACCGACATGATGTGAGCTGGTCCTTTTGTGGCAGGGATGAAATGCAGTGCAACTGGCTTGGAGGGGATTTAGTTCATTTTTAAACATCTCCTTTTTTCTGTTTTTGTTTTTACATGCGACTTCTCACTTTAATAATTTTCATTTCCAAATTGCTTTACATTACCTAATGGATTAATGTAATCAATTATTCATATATACCTTTCTGTACATTAATATTCTACTGTTTTTTAATGCTTATTTATATTACTTCTTTCTATTATTATTCATTTTGTATTCTCTTGTGAGCAATGCCACTGTAATCCTGCAATTTCCCCACTGAGGGACTAATAAAGGACTATCTTATCTAATCTTATCTTATCTTATTGTTTACATTTTTGTCTCCTGAATGTAAACTGAAATTACCTGAATGTATTGTAAAAGGTCCGTAGCCTGTAACCCTACAATTGGTGGGTGGGGTGAGGTGGGATGGGGTTTTAATTTTTTTTAAATTTCATTTGTTTAATTTGTTTTAAATTTCAATCTGTAATTGCCCTGATAAATGTGTGAATCCTCTTCCCTAGTGGGATAAAAACTGTGAAAATCAATAAAACATATATTTTTTAAATCATTCACTCTTCATAACATTCTGGAATATCTGCAAAGTACCCCTGAAAATGGAGGATAAATAATCACAAGAGTGATTTGATGTGTTTTCCTCAGCAAGGACTTCACTGTATTAATTTACAAAGGAAGAGATCCACAGGTTATTCGTTGTGAGGGTGGAAGGAGTAAAAATAATTGCTAAAAATGCAGGAGAAAAGTTGAGAAAAAAGGTACGGATGGTACGTAATAAGGATCTGAAGCTAGGTTTATAGGTTTAGGTCATGTCTCGCGCAGGAGAGCTGAGCTCCACGAAACTACCGCGAATTTGAAACCCTTGAAACCCTCTTAGCTCAAATAAAACTCAATGGTACTAATAGTGTTAATGTTTCCTGAATTTGGTGATTTGACTCACCCCATCAAACTATTAAAATAAATGGGAACGGCAACATGTGTGCCCGGCCCTGTCGCCCGTCATCTGTTGCCAGACGCTCCGGTGCTGCTGGCGGTGAACGGGAGCGAAGCTCTGCAGCCAGAAAGCATTTCCAGTAAATGATGAAGACGATGTGGAACAAGGGGACTCGAGGAAAGGAAGAGCGGCTATTTTGTGTTGCCTTCATTATCAGAGCGACAGGAAGATCTCAGAGCTGGCTGTAAATCTGATCTCATGAACGCCTCAATATCCTTAAACCACTTTTTCTTTCTTAAAACTGGTGCAGCTAAAGCATCATAAGTGTCCCTCAGTGTTCTGTGACTGATGCCACATACATGACGTAGTTTGATTACATTTTATTATTGCTCTTTTCATTCCTGGAAATTGTTGTCTTTGAAATCAATAGGAGTAATATGTTTTTATTTATTATAATTTTAATGTTATAGGTCATTATATCAAGTTAAAATTGCAGGACCACTTGCATTTAGGATCTTCACAACTCATAGTTGTGAAAATAAGTAGAAACAGGATTAATCACATTAACCAGAATATGTATCAGAAACAAAAACACATACAACTCCTGCAAAATTAGAAGATGTACTGTAACTTTGTTCAATAATCACTTTACAGAAACACTTTATTTATTTATTTGCTGTTTTTCAGTTAAAAATACAAATACAGGCATTTCAAAAAGATTAAACCAACAGCTGGATTTTACAATGACTTTCAGGCAGCGCGTGTGTACGTGTGTGTGTGTGTCCGCGTATGTGTGAGTGTATATGACAACTGATAGAAATGCTGAATTGGACTTAAAGCTTCTCAGACACGTTGGATTATCTTCCTGTAATTTCCCATTTTATTCACTCAGAGCGCCCGGTACTCGAAACATGATCTACTACATTACCGACATTGTTTATTGATTATTTTCGGACCTTGTTTGCATTTTACTGGACAAACTATCACACGCCCACAAGTTTTCCATTCGGTTTGACTTGAGTTTAATTTCCAGGCGTCAACTATTTACATAACTCCCTGTAATTACTTGTCAAAATGGCAGCTGTGAAAAGGGCTGTGAGCACTTAACGGCACTAGTGTCCCGAGTTTAGTGAAAAGTATCAGACAAATTACATTTTGATGGTCAACAGATTACAATCCATCTTGGGGGCGTACATGAACATCTCACCATTCAACAGTGTTGAGACGTTTCAGATAAATCTACTATGGTCAACCTCATGGTGGCGCTAGAGGAAAAGTAAGTGGACCGCCAAAGGAGGTCTGACTCATCATGTTAAAGGTTTCATTAAAACTAGTATCGCTGTTGGGATACGTCTGTCTTCACCAAAGTGGCTTAACCAACGCAGCGAAAGATATTTCCCGATCCACTGACGACGAAATGTAAATGCACTCCAGAGAAAGAAGGAGGAGCCTAATGGACAAAAGGGCTCAGACAAAACGAATCTCATCCATCTGCACAGGTCAGATTTCACACAGGAAATGGGTTTCTCTCTCTCTCTCTCTTTCTCTCCATTGATTCTTCTTTCTCGTTCACCTTCTCGAGTTATTGCCATCACTCCCACTTTATTCCCTCCTTCACGTGGACGAATCAATGGATGGGAAATGAAAAAGGAAGCCGCATTTCATTTCCAGCTATGAGGAAAAACACTCTGCAGAGCAGCAAAGAGTACAAATAAAATATTAGTGAGCAGCTGGTTTCTCTCGTTGGAACTAAAAACGCTGGCGATATCGGATAGTTTTTTTTTTTTTAATGCGTAATGAAAATAAAATGTATAGTTCTGTCTAAGCGGGCAGAAACCAAACCAAAAAAAGATGAATATCCTCCTTGATTTCCTGCGACTTTCCATTCATATTAACAATAATGGCTCCTGTCTATTATTTCTGTGACGCACGGCCTCAGCCTGAAGATGAAGTCGTTTGACATTCTCACCAGAGCAGATGTCTCCGAGTTCATTGATTTCCTCCTGAACTCTGAGGAGCAGGAGGTCCTGCCAGAGCTCCTGCTGCTGCTCCTCCTCCTCCACGCCGAGCAGCTCCAGGTGATGACCCTTTAATCTCAGCAGCGCGCGGCCTCCAGGGACGAGTGAGCACGAGCGAGAGCGAGATCACAAAGAGTGCAGCGCAGAAAAATCTGATTTAGAATCAGACTAATAATAAAAAAAAACGATGGAATTTGAATGAGATGCGCGAGCTGTACCTGATATGGCGTGCTTCGTGACGGCGTCATGGACGGCGCCCATGTGGCCCGGGTGCTGGTCCTGAAGCCACTCCAACACGTCCTCCACCGACCACATCAACACTCGCTTTGAGGGAACCATCACGCGTCAGCAGCTGCACACCGAGGAGACACCAGCAACAAAGATAGATAGATAGATAGATAGATAGAGAGAGAGAGATAGATAGATAGATAGATAGATAGATAGATAGAGAGAGAGAGAGATAGATAGATAGATAGATAGATAGATAGATAGAGAGAGAGAGCGATAGATAGATAGATAGATAGATAGAGAGAGAGAGAGAGAGAGAGAGAGATAGATAGATAGATAGATAGATAGATAGATAGATAGATAGATAGATAGATAGATAGATAGATAGATAGAGAGAGAGAGAGATGATAGATAGATAGATAGATAGATAGATAGATAGATAGATAGATAGATAGAGAGAGAGAGATAGATAGATAGATAGATAGATAGATAGATAGATAGATAGATAGATAGATAGAGAGAGATAGGATAGGATAGATAGATAGGATGGATATAGGATAGGATAGATAGATAGATAGATAGATAGAGAGAGAGAGATAGGATAGATAGATAGATAGATGAGATGAGATGGAGGATGGATGGATAGGATAGAGAGAGAGAGAGAGAGATAGATAGATAGATAGATAGATAGATAGATAGATAGATAGAGAGAGAGAGAGAGATAGATAGATAGATAGATAGATAGAGAGAGATAGAGAGAGATAGATAGATAGATAGATAGATAGATAGAGAGAGATAGATAGATAGATAGATAGATAGATAGATAGATAGATAGATAGATAGATGGATGGATACTTTATTAATCCCGAGGGAAATTTAGGTCAACCAGTAGCTTATACACTTAACTTAACTCACAAACATACATACACAACTTCCAGTAGAATCACAGTATGACAACAACACACATAGGGGGGACATGTTCACAGGGAGTAGGGTGTAGACAGATTTTTACAGATATTAGTGAGCATTGATTGTGTCAGTGTTGATGTTGGTATCCACGAGGATAGTGCAAAATAATATAAATAAACCAGTCTGTGCAATGGGCTAGTACAGCCAGGAAAAAAAGTAAAAAACAGTAAAAGAGTAAAAAGAGTAAAAAAGAGTTTAAAAAAATGAACAGTGGGATGGAAAAATAAAAACAAAAATAGCTGAGAAGAGGAGAGGAGGGGAGGCCGGGGTAGACTCATGCAAAGAAGTCCCTGGGGTTAAATCAGGGGAAGAAACAAGTTGATGAGGGATGTCTGTGTTTCCAGGTCTCAGTAATTTATCGGGGAAATAAGATGACGGGATAATAAGAAGAATTTATAGCTAAAGGTACAAATATTCCGTGTTTAAATAAAGTGGACTCGTTCTCGACACTCCAGTCACTTCTTGTGTGAGCGGCTAAAATTAAATGTTATTTTCTGTACATCAAAATTTGAAGAAAACCGAGGTGTGCTAGTTTTCACCCGGCACGCTAAAACAGAGCAACGCAGGAGATCTTATAACATTCAGTTTGGCTTCAATAATTATTTATCTAAATTTTTAGCGATTTTCTGAGTTTTTTTGCCAAAAGAAAAAAGAGAAAAAATGATGAAACGTTCTGTTTTTAACGGAAAGAAAAAGAAAAAACTCTTGCTCCAAGTTATTCCTCCAAAGGGAAACATTTACTGACAATTCCCGGTTGATAACTTTAATGTAGTAATTCATCACTGGGCTTATAAGCACATTAGCTGAGAACCCTACACGTGAGGAGATGTCATGTCACCTTGACATGTGGCGCCTCGGATTAAGCTTCCTTCTCGCGCCCTGTCTCCTACTCCCTCGGCCTCAGCCTGTTTTCCAGTGACTCATTCAACACACCTCGGAACACGATGACAAATAGCTGCTTAACAGCAAGGTGAAAACTCCAACGCCTCGGCGGTCCAAAAAGTTCTGCTGTAGTCAAAAAGAAAAACAGAAAACACTTTCTCCTTCGCCCCGGGTTCTTTTGGCTCCGCTCCCAGCCCGATCCTCCTGGGCCGCTCTGCCATTAGGCGGAAACTGCTAAACTGTTGTTGTGACCTTTCCAGCGAGGGAAAATTAGTTATTGGGGTATAAATATAGGAATGTAATTGCCTGTGTTAATTAAGGGCGGCGCGCGATTGGCTGTGGGAAGTAACGAGGTCCCGGCGGAGTAACTGACATACACAGAGAGCGAAGACCTTTTGCACTGGAAGACGAGGAGGAAACTTCCCTTTTCAGAGCCGAGGATGAAGACAATCTCGCTGCGGTCTCTCTACCGTTGGACGTATGCCTCGAGGCAGAGTTTGTCAAAGTAGAAGACTCCGAATCTGGTCCGTATCTGCAGAGAGGAAGTGACTTTATCCTGCTGGTCTTTTTTACTGTGAACCATTTCATTCACGTCCGCACTGCCCACTTACAAGTGAACAAAAGCAATTTACAGCAACACGCAGGCTAGAAAATTGGCTTTCTACACCGACTGAAACTGACAAACCATATATATATATATATATATATATATATATATATATATATATATATATATATATATTGATCACATATATATATCAAATGTATAAGCACATTGGACAGCTGGACCGAAGTGCTTTAGGTGGTATTAATCCTGCTCTCACTTCTCGTCTTCTCCGCTGCTGCCTCTAGTTTGACAGTTTCATTTGAGCCTCCGGGGGGGCGAAGTTGACGTTAAAGCGTAGGCGGCTGTGTTGATTTTACTTGGCAACTTGATTTAATCTACCACCACGGCAACTGTGCTGCAATGTGCGATGCAGAGGAGTGGTCACAGAAAGAAAAATAGATTGTAAACAGAAAGTGCATCAATATCACGGCTGGAGATACAGAAAGGCGTTTTTAAAGATAGGGGGAGTGTGGGGGGGTTATATCCCACTTCAACATGGCATTCCCCTTAATTTGATTGTTTTTGTTCTATGTGGGTGTCAATACATGTTTATTACCGATAGCAAAACTGTACCATCTCTTAAAACTTGGGGTGAGGAATGCTAAACATGTTTCCATCCAAAGGAAAGATGCTAAACTTCTCCTCCGGGCCGTAAGTACCACACAAGCCGCCCCACAAATGGGCTGACGTGAAGCACAGGGATTAGGGAAATGAAGACGTAAACCATGAAGGTTCAGAACAGAGACTTAGTAAAGCACCAGCAGAGCTCATGTGAAAGTATCCTCACGTGGTACAACAAACTAAACTGAACCCAAGCTTCAAAAAGGGGACATTTCAAAGTGTCAGATTGAGGTCATCCATCCTTTACACACAGAGGTGTATATCCTACCATCGTGTGGTTCCCTTTAGAATTACGTAATCATTTTGAATAAATAACCTGAAAATACGTTGTCCAGCTTTTGCAAGACCTGGTTCAGCTCTGTGATCTTCAGCCTCTCTCCACTTCGCATGGTGCACTCTAACCTCGGTGCATTTCTTTCTGCGCGGTTGTGAAGAATACAATATATTTTATGTTCCTAATTCTAACAAATAAAGCTCGCGTTTGTGTCTTCTCTTATCTGGCAAGACATGAGACTATCACGTGTGACGTTTACGAAGAAGAGTGTGCACATCCAGCTTCATCACTTCATCGACAACACCGTTGCCTTGCAGTCACTCTGCAAGGCAACGGTGTCGAACTGATGTAAACATATGAATATACCATGGACGTGGAGGAGAACATCGAGAGATGAGGAAAAGTTTTCTTTCTACTGTAACAAATCAATAATAGCTCACGTCATCACAGCCTGCAGCTCAGACGGAGCACTGACAAGTTTACAAACTTTCCACCCGTTATAGGTGTAAAGTTAACCTACGGTTAGAAGTCATATTTACCTCCGGTCCCGTACCTGTAGGAAATGAAACGTTACATTTCCGGGCTCCGCCCACTAAGCGGGCGCGCGCCCGACTCACCTTATGGGCCCCGGGGGAAGTGATCCCTTCAGGGCCGTCGGAAATATTATGTATCTTTCTGAATTCAATCAAACGAGCTGATTCTTACGTAATCATAGCATAGGACAATAAAACATATAGTTTTGCGAGAGAGCTATGCCAGTGTTATGTGTACATACTGTTATTGACTACTGTAATGTGTTTTAAATGTCCTATTGTGTTGTCATTTGTTTTGAACCTACAAATAATTACCGGCAAAAGAAATACTGATATTGAGTAGATTTTATTTTGTGTGTGTGCGCATTATTAATTTAGTTTAGTTTATTATATGTTACTATATGTGTATTATATGTTATATGTATATAGGTTAGTATTATATGTATAGGTTTGGTATATGTCTTGGCATGTTGTATTGTATATTATCTTGCATATTTAGTAAGGTTATTATATGTGTCAGTACTTGTACAGAGTCTATGTCATGTTATGTTATGTTGTATTATGGCTGTGTGTTATGCTATGGTAGTTGTTGTGTGGTCCCTTGTCCTAAGAATTTCAGTGCCCAGTCTGACCCTGTGTCATTCTGTGCATCTGACAATAAAAGACTTGAAACTTGAAACTACTTATATTTGAGCCCGGTATGTTTAATCCAGACTTGTTTTTAACGTCTTGACTTAGTTATCGAGGCTTTCATGAAGTCATCATCTAATTAAGTGTAAATTAAAAGCATGTATACTTGTTTTCTCTTTATTTAATATGCATCCAAATCAAGCCTTTTGCGCTTCTTCTCTGCTTCTAAATCAAAACACTCATCACACAATCAAAACTACCCAGTCACGTGGTGTACCGTCTGCAACCAACAGAGGGCGCGCGCGCAGCACGGCGCGCTACCTGCCCTTCACCTCGCTGCTCTCCGCCAGCTGCTCGGCGGGCTGAGCGAACTCCAGCTGGAGTTGTGTGATGGTCACATGACGATGTTGTGGATATATTGTTCCAAACGTGTTCGCCTGTGCAGAGCTCTGCAGCCCTGACGGAGACCGCTTCCTTCTGCAGGACTCTGACAGCTGAGAGGCAGCCTGGAGTTACAACTATTTCAAGAGGAATTAAGAGAAACGTGGAGCTGTGCCTTGTATTTAGAGTTGACTGGTGGAAAGGTGAGCTGGACGCCAGTGTGCTCCTTACTTTACTCTGTTTAGAGTTTAATGTCTTGCAGGTTTATCATAGTCTAACACACTATAGTGGAACATGCATGAATCCTGCAGTGACTGCACCTGTTTTAAACTGCAGCTAAATGTCACCTGTCAAACTTTTTTAATGTGTTTTTATCAAATGTACTAATGCACATGTTACATGCAGTTTATTGATAACGGGTTTTGATTATGCATGTTGAGTTGACATGTTATTTGTTCAGCAACAATCTAACGCTCTTTTTAAAAAGGGGCAAACTGGTTGACATCTGTTCCATATTCGTTGCAGTTGTGTTGGATGACAACATTTAACAAGCTGATGTAGATGTTATCTGTTAGGGTGGAGGGCCCGCAAGGACAACGGCCCGGAATGCACGTTTAATGCAACTCATCCGTGGAAAACTTTTTCTTTTGGTTTCATGGATGAAGTATCTCTGCCTTTAATTAACCGAGAGTCATGTGTTATTGTTGCACAGGGGTGACTGAGACAAGAATGTCTTTGCATATATACAAGAGGGAGATCGTCCTCCATCTCAGCTCCCATACGTCTAATATATTAAGTTATAAAATCGACTTGCGAGTCTTAAGGACTTAATTAAACGGATAATTTGTAGCAAAAACAACCGTATCAGAAATGCACTGAAATCGTCCACACGTGTGTCTCCCCCTCTATATATAGTTATTTATATACAGTATGTATAAGTGTGTTTGTGTGCATGTGTGTCAGAATGTAGTCCTCTCTCCTTGCCTCTAAGATTAACACTCAGGACCTCTTAGATGTATCTGGTGTCCCTTCGGCAGGACCCGAGCCCTAGGTTGGGAACCTCTGGCCTGAACCATCTGCCTGTATAAAGATGTTGAATACTTTCTACACGTCAGTCACCTCGGCTCGATACAACAATACAATGAAAATTACACTTGATGCTTCATTATTAACAATACAATGGTGTAATTGTACTGCAGAACAATCCTGAAAGTGAAAACATGCTGAGGCTTTGCTCCTCCTTCTTATTTTTCTTCTTCTTGGCTAGTTGCCGCGCTGCATCTTTAACTTCTTGTTGTGATTGGATGGAGCTCCAAGAAGGAAAGCCTAATATCCACTTCAGCCGCATGAAATCCACAGATTTCCCTCAGCTCTTCAACACGGTGACGAAGAGCCCATATTGAGAACTGAAGGAACTTCTTATCGAGTTGTGCGTGTGACGGTTTTGAGCTTTTGATTTATTGTGAGCTGTGGTGTTCAAAGCGAGGCCTTTTGTAGCGCCTGGTCAGAGTTGCTGCTTAAAGATGCACAGGTGGAGTTCACCTGTTCTGGTTGTTTTGGGTAGTGTGGCCCTTTAAATCTGAGACGTAGTTTACAGACTCAACCGTTTCACAAACTTTATTAAGAACGTTTTTCATTGAAATTTAAAAAAAGTAATTTCATGGGGCGTTTCTGCTATTTTGTCCACAGTTAGAGATGACTCTGCTTTCCCACCATCATCTGTTGGCACTGACTAACAGAGACCAAGCAAGTGTGTGATGAACTGTAATACCCCACCCAACCCAGTACAATTAGAAGATCACTCACACATATGCGGAGAGTTTTGTGGGATCTCCTAGCAGTCTAAATGTCAACCTCACCCCTCCATCCTCTCTGTAATGAGAAAGTCCAGACTGAGCGCTTTTTAACGACTTTGTCAAACACCCACAGATCTCGCTGTCGGTGCTCTTGGGAGTTTGACACCCAGCGGCTCCCGACTGCAGCAGATTTAATTTGACTCCTCAGAGACGTCCATGCAACCTTTTTATCTATTTGCTCTGCGTCCCTTGCACTTTGTGCATATGCGTATAGGTAGTTGGCTTGCATCACGAGTAGCGTGGGAAACTCTCCCCAAACCAGAAGCGCAAACGCTCAGCTCATAGTAAATAGTGCGGTGTGCGGCTGCAACTGTTTGCAATTCATTATTGATTAAAGTCTGACAAATAAAATGTGAAATCCAATGTGCATGAAATTTAAAAATTTAAAAAGTTGTGCCAGAAACAGTAGCTCATGAAAGGATGCAGCTGCCAACGTAACCGTTGACCGTGTGATGAAGATGGCGTCACGTCCTCTGGTGATAAATGACCTCCGAGACGCTCTCCTCTCCCAATGTTTTCGTTAGGTTTCAGGTTGTAAGAGGAGGACGCGTTGGCATTCTGCCACAACCTTACCCGTCAAAGCTGTGGCCATTCTTCACTTCTCCTAAAATCACACAGGGTTAAAAAAAAATCCTTGAGTTATGGTTCTTGAGCGACTTTAGGGGCTTTTTAAAAAAGTAAATTGTGAACAAACAATGGGAAATAATTCAAAGGTTACACTTGTGTAAATGAAGCCCTGTGATGTTGTTCCATTAACATACCTGAAAACTGGACATGAGAGATGCGTGTGTATATCTATATCTGGATTAAACACAGATTAGCACTTCAGTGGCTCTTAAATAGCTCTTATTATGGTGATTTTGTAGTTCGACTATGTTGAGGAAATGTTATTTTCTGTATTCTTGTTGTTCTTAGTTTGTACTCTAGGTTGATGCACTTATTGTAAGTCGCTTTGGATAAAAGCGTCTACTAAATGACGTGTAATGTAATGTAATATATTCTTGCCATAGTGTTGCTAGAATATTGGATGCAAGTGAGGTTATGATGGAGGAGGTGGTCAACTGGAGGGTTTGAGCTGCGATAATACTGTTTATAGAAGATGTATCAGCTTTTAAGCCATATTGGATTTACTGTAATCACACTTTAAAGCTAATCTAACACGCCTCACCTCCTCAGAAACATCCAGACTTGAACCAAATCAAATGGATCTACTGCTACAGTATTTTTAACGCACAATTCAATCACACAACGGTGCAGGATGTCCATGCTCACTCTGATGGACAGGATGAGGAGCTCGGACATTCTGCAGTAGCACCTGTTCGTTTGTGTTGAAAGGTCCCCGTTAGCTAGTCTGGGAACGCCTCGGGACCCCCCAGTCAGTGGCTATGCAGAGGGACCCAAGGGCTACTTTGCTTACTGTGCTGCGACCTAGATGTGTGAATGGACGGGTCCTCCACGCTAGCCAGCTTTCTATCAGCTAGCTGTTGAGTAAGCAGTTCCATTCGGACTGACATTCAAACACTGGAGCATGTTTTTGAAGAAAGACATGGCAGAGCATTTGCAATATGTCGAGTGTCAGATGTTAGCGCTTTAATGTTGTAGGACTGGGCTCGTAGTGAATGGTTGATGTGAGTCATTTCTTTCTTAACCCCGTGATAAACCGGTCCACAATGCGTTTTTTTTCTGCCTTCATTCACCGCTTCATCTCTTTAAATACCCGGCTAAAAGGCAAACGGATGTAAAAACACGACCGCTGTCCACGGAAAAACCAAACGAGGAGGAAACCAAATCATCCAGCGCTTGTCTAGAGTCGGCCACAATCCGCCCAATCCTCTCACCACAACCGTTTCCCTCTGTTTGTTTAGAGCTGTTTGTCTACATTGTGCAACAGAAACGGACAAAGCTCTCCCAACTGGTTCACCGGAGTTTCTCAGTTCTAGTCTAGACAACACCAATAGAAAACAAAACACCAGCATTTCAAACTCTATAGCTGTGTGGATCCTGACCGACGACCCAGACTTCAATTCACGGCCGACCAAAACAAGGTGGCCTGATGAGACTGTTCCCATCACGTTTTAGGAAAGGATAAAGTTGATAACTAATGAGTACGTATTAATTTGCCAACCTAGCTGCTGTAAAAAAAAATTGCATTGAATGTTACTGCAGACCACAGGTTTAGGGTGAACCGTGACTATTCTGAACCCCAAAATACGATTAGTGAGTATGTTTCATATCAGCATCACGCTTGTAGAAAAGAACTTTGTCAACACTGAAAGGAGTGGTTAAGTTTAGGCAACACTATTCGCTTAAGGTCAGAACAAAGATCACAGTTTGGGTTAAAATAAAGTAATAACAAACGAGTGTAACAACGTAACAAGCCTAAATGAACAACCACTCTTTGTAGACTCTTATATAACGTTAGCTAACATGTTCATCAACTAGATAAAAACATTTAAAGTAAATACAAAAAACGGTGATGTTCAGCAGGTGCTATAGCAAACAAGTCAAAACGTGTCCAGTGGATCATCCTGTGTGTATCTTCTCTCCTCAGTCGGCAGGAGATGGAGAACAAGGCCATGTATCTGAGCACATACGAAGAGCGAGAGAGCGGCTCCATGTATGAAGAGGCCTACGAGGGAAACACGTTGTCCAAACTCAACCTGTGTGATGAAGGTAAGGAGGGCAGATGTGTGGCGGTTACAGGTACTCACTCACAAGCGCGACTCGGAGGCAGAGGGACAAGTGGAACTCTTTTACTAGTTTCAGGATTAAAAAAATCTGAGAAAGGGCAAAATCCAGGGTCGACAGGACGGAAAGATCACGTGTGGGACAAAGATGTGCGGGAGAGTTTGGCACTGAGACCCCGTTTACACGACGGGGAAACGCATATATTTTCATGCGTTTTGGCCTTTCATTTACGCAAAAAAAGTTTTTATCACGGAAAACCATCATTTCTAAAAACTCTGGCTAAAGTGGAGATTTCTGAAAACTCTGTTTTTGTGTTTGCGTGTGAACGAGGTCAAACAGAGTTTTAGGTGGTCAAACGTCACAGTGTGCGACTAAAAGATGCTTCACGTCACGTGAGCGTCCTATGGGACGTATGCGGACGGCGTATTTATGCGGGTTCATACGCACAGAAACTTTTTTGAAAACAACCTTGTGTGTACAACGTTATTTTTGAAAACGGAGGGACAGAAATATTTGTTTCTGTAAATACCCGGCTATGTGTAAATGTGGCCTAAGACACAAGACAATGTGGCAGAGGACAAGTGACGGGACCCAAGTAGTGAGGGACTAACGAGGAAACGAGCAACAGGTGAGACGGGCGAGAGGACCAGGTGAAGGGAATGAGGGTTGATTAGGTGTGGTGGGCGGGATCTGAAACGACATGAGAGTTGCTTAACCAGGCAGACGATGCAAAACAATCATTAT
Source organism: Liparis tanakae (assembly GCA_036178185.1). Lineage (NCBI taxonomy): Eukaryota > Metazoa > Chordata > Actinopteri > Perciformes > Liparidae > Liparis > Liparis tanakae. The sequence continues at coordinate 4,115,791 of CM070101.1, read as the reverse complement.
GATGAGTAATTTGTGACAAGTTGAGACAAAAAACCCAGAGCTGAACTCTGACTTGAGAGGCGTGAAAGCTTTAACCAAAACAAAGATGTAATCTTCCTCTTTTTTGTTTACATAGGAGCAGATTAGTTTAAACTGAACTGCATGCATTCTTATGGTTTAATGCAAGCAGAGAAAAAAGAAAAGAAACTGTTTGTATGTGTGTGTGTGTGTGTGTGTGTGTGTGTGTGTGTGTGTGTGTGTGTGTGTGTGTGTGTGTGAGAGAGAGAGAGAGAGTGAGATTGATGCAGATCTTCATAAACCGTGATTGATTTAAAAAAAGGGACTTTCTACACAGAAATACACCCATGCTCACACACACACGAATAACAAATACAGACGCACAAGAAGACCCGGTGCTATCATCGCTTGGCATCCGCTCCACTCTCACTACGGTCATCTGTGAAATATGTGCATGTGTGCGTGTGCACGTGCGCGTGTACAGGTGCAGCTGCAGCAAGTCCACAGTCGACGTCGTGTTCTCGGGTTTCGACCCGAAGCGCCGCGAGTTTGGTGGGAAAGTCTCAGCGAACATTAACCGGGGAATCTGTTGACGTTTTGATGGAAGGCGGACAATGGGCGCACACATCGGGAAGACCGTCCTCGTCCAACTTCTCAAATCACAGGACATTTTTCGCACCTCGTTGATGACATCCTCGACCACGGGGCAGTGTTTTTTTTCGATGGGGTGATGTGGAAACGAGCAAAACAAGAGTGCCATTCACACACATTATGAGGTACTGTGGCTTATGGGTAATAAATACGGTTTATCCGCAGAGTAATATCCGGGCTTTATTTGGGCAAATGGGGTCTAAATGTTCTGAACTGAGCTGTATGAGTTGTCGAGCGACTCCACCATGGTGCAAATTACAACTAATTTGATAATGATATGTCAATGTTTAACACGCGCATTATGCTGCTTTTGTTTGGGAAACATCTGTTCACACACACGTCACGTTACCACGGGCACCAACCAATTACTGAGATGGGGCCTGACCGTTGAGGAATCTGCGGCACTTGCCAAGCACCAAATGTATTGGATTTGGAAAGTTAAAGTAAAATGAACAAAGCCCTGTCCTTGTAAATCCACTAACTTCACCAAAAACAGTCGAATACACAGACGGTGCCAGTGACTGACTCACGACGGCTCGCCTGGAAATAAAATGTTTATCAACAGACGTGTCAACTTTTAAACGTGTATTTATTGTTGCACCTCCAAGTTTACCAGTAAAATTAGTCTCCGAATGTGCTAATCCATGCCTCATCTGTTTATTAAATTCCCTTTCTCTTTGTCTAAACATCACGGTATGTTGACAACACAATCACCAGATGGACACGAGTCCGTTGTGTCATCGCTGAACTTGTTTACAATCGCGGAATGAATTTATGAATCTTCTGTCGCTCTAATGTCGCTTGGAAAAGGTGCACTGACATTTTTTTAAGGGTAGACCTACATTCTGTTAACAAATTGCTCAAGGACTCATCTATATAAAAAAAAATATGCATATACAGATGAGAGCATTGACCCCACTTTCATGTTTACACGTTTAGTACGAAGCTGGAGCGAGGATGGGATTGGCTTAGTTTACCGTTGAGACTGGAAGCAAGGGGAAACAGCTGGCATGGCACAAGTGTCCGGTCATCCAATCCACGCTAACTCCTTCTTCCGTAAACGTCTCTGAAGCTCGTGGGAAGCCGAGTGAACGTCGGCACGCGAACCTCCATCGAGCTGACCGACAGCACGCCTTCACCCGAAGTGTTGCTTTCATGGGGAGGAAAAATCAACAGTGTTTTTATGCATTGAGTCATTGGTTTTATTGGGTGTGGGGAATCTGGCGGTAGCGAAACCGTACACTGTTAATGAGTTCGCAACGCGTATAGACGCCTATGCAGATTACACTTCTCCAAACGTGACACAAATAGACTTGAAGCAGGAAAGACCCTCCGTCTGATCGAACACGCGTTTATAAATACTCCCAGTGGAGATTGGCTATTACAAGGCACAATGTCCACTTTGAGTAATAATAATATAATAATAATAATTTTATTTATATACCACTTTTAAAAACAAGGTTTACAAAGTGCTCTACAGATAAACAAAGCATAAACACAACTTAAATGGCGGCAAACAAAAAAGACCATACCATAAAAGCATTGAATACAACTAAAACCAAACAAATAGGCAATTAAAATAAAAAACATTAAAGGACGAGTGATAAACACGCCATGCTAGTCACATATTTAAACAAGGACCAGACATTAGAGTGGTATCAAAACAATCTTCTCATCTAATGCTTGAGATAAAAGCACATGTGTGCTATACCCTGTGGCTCGGAAGACACTATACCATCATTTCCCCCTAAAATGCCACATGGGTTTAATTATGCCTGTTTTTTTCATGTAGGTGTTTGTATGCTGTGCAGTTTTTGTTTTTTTCTCAGTTCAGCACGAGTTGAACTCCAGAGGAGAAGCAGCTTCGAGTGCAATTTCTGTTCCTATACATTCCAGCCATGTGACACATCTGAGCCAGCTGTATTTGTCTTACGCTGGAAGAGTGTGTGTTCTTCATCATAGGGAAGTGTCTGTGTGTGTGTGTGTGTGTGTGTGTGTCTGTGTATGTGTGTGTGTGTGTGTGTGTGTGTCAGTCAGCAACAATCCACCAGTGTCCACTGACAGATTGTCACAAATGAAAGCGTAATCTCAGGAGGCCGTAATGCAAAATCTGTTTATATTCAAAACCCCGACTCACGCCCAAATAATGACTGTTCACAAGAAGATATAATCTCATTGTTACGTCATCATATCCAGCGGGTGTAATATTTATCAGAATGTTTTTCTTTCACGTTGTCTCCTAGGATGTTAAAATATCTACTTCTAGTCCAGTTTTTCCTCCAGGTCATTTAGACTCGAGTTGTAGCTAAAATCCCTAAACTTGTCTATTATTTCGGCAGATTTGTATTGACATTTCTTTATTTTTTCCTTTACCTTGGTCCTTTTTTGTTTTGTTTAGTTTTCCAATTAGCCATATATCTTTGGGATTAATTCAGGGTTTTAAAAATATATATTTGATGTATTTCTGCGACATCAAACAGTTGTCCATTGACCTTCACTAAACCCCTCCCTCAATTCAGTTATACTGTAGCTCAGCAATCTCGACTAGACGTTAGAAGAGTCAAGCTTTGGACTCTTCTAAAGATACGGAAGAGGTTAGCAATAGCAAACATTCGCTTACCGAAGACTTTTGAAGGTAATGTCTATGTCTTGCCTGTCCCGAACCAAAAGCACAAGACAAAAGCGTGTCGTCCGTTCCGATGTAACCTCCTAACATCGACTAAGCATGCTAGCTAAGTTGTGTTAGCAACCTAGCTTTTCTTCCACGGCTTAGTGTTAGCATATCGTTAGCCCAGTAAACATCATTCAGGTGGGTTTAGTGTGAGGTTAACGTTCAGATAAGACCACGGCAGCTAATCACAATGCTATCCTTACGTTGCGCGGTAGCAGCTGTGTCCTGTTGTGTATTGGATTTGGCAACATTTAAACTCCTTGGTGAATTAATAATAATCCTCAAACCTAGAGGCCATGTAAAAGTGAAAACATATTAGAAAGTACTCAGAATATAACATGAACATGACTTGTGTGTGCACATTTCTTCTTGTAATAGTGTTAACTTGACAAAGCTTGCTGTACAATAACAACAATGTTGCTTCATTTATATTAGATTAGATTAGATTCAACTTTATTTGTCATTACACATGTACAATAACGGAGCAACAAAATGCAGTTTGGCATCTAACCAGAAGTGCAACAGAAGTATCCTAATAAATCCATGATATACAGGTTATAAATAATGCGCATATAAATATATTCAGGGATTCATATCTGTAGTATACATGCTTCATGCTTAACATACTGTATATGTAGCATTATAAACATACATGCAAGTCCTTTTTGGAGGGATCTTTTCAGGCCAATCGGGCGTGAACATAATAAAGTTACAGCGTCAAACTAATTCTTGAAATGAATTGAGATTTGCTCAGCAGCTGCTAAAATCCGCCCAAAACTGAGACTTTTGCCTTCGTCCACTTCTGTCAGAACTCGAGAACTTTTTGTTCCAGAAACTGTGGAAAACATTTATTTCTTGAACGTTGTTGAGGGAAGTTATTCACAAACAAAATACGCTCGATAGCTGATGCCTCAAAACATTTTCAAAGTAATATCGCATTCCTCTTCCAATGACAATGGATGATGGATGTGAACCCCGGAACAAAAAAAACTTCAGAAATCTCTTCATCCCCTTGACCTCCTCTTGGGAATGAGGTCCCTCAACATCAACAGCCTGATCTCTGCCTCCTGCCAAGCTAACACACACAAACACACACAAGCACACACACAGACACAAGGAAAGAACACTTCATCACAGCTCGTTGTCAGTTTCATCAAGAGTGATCGTCTAACATCTGTTTGACCCTGAGAGGAGTGTTAAGTGGTGACATGAAGGATTGCAATAGCTCCGTGTGTGTATTTGTGTGTATTCTGTTAAACAAAAATATGTGTGTGTGTGTGTGTGTGTGTGTGTGTATATTTTGCTATAATGTACAAGTCATTTAGCTCTGCCAAATACAGACCTCATTACATATCTAATGTATATTTATTTTACGGATATGTTATACCAGTAACCTGAGAATGTTATTTGATATTGCTGCGTGCTTATTCGTCATCAAGTTTACGTTCTCACGGTATGCTATGAACAACAACAACAACAGCAGCAGCAGCAGGATGTTGTGCTATACAGTCATGATGAGGTGTTTAGTGTCTGATCTCACTTTATGTTCCCAGTAGGTTATCGTACCAGTAAATGTCTGGCTTTAATCTTTTAAAAAGGGGGGGGGGGGGGGGGGAGCGTTGGAATGATCTGCTTAAGCTTCGACCACCTGTCCTTATATAGACTTCTAGGTAATCGGAAAACATGAGCGTTGTTGTTGTGAACGCCGTCTTGTTTTACACTGTGCCAGACACTAATCGACACACTTTGTTTTTAAAAATATTGATTCCAAAATTCTATTTTGTCTTGCTGTTGTATTCATTCGAGAACCTGGCGTATGTTTTAGCACATTATTATTCTCTTTGGACGTCTGCATTGTTTTCGGGTCCTCATTTCGGTGTTTGTCCCGGTCAGGTTCTGGTAAGCGTCGCAGGAAGCAGGACCAGTGCTGCGCTCACATGAACTCCCTCTCAGCCATCAAGTACGCCATCGTCTCCCTCTACATCCTGGTGTTCCTCACCATCTTCGGACTCTGCCTGGCAGGTAGGGCGTGACTTTCTCTTCCACTAGCTGCTAATGTCTTTGGCATGCGGGAAACCTAGTGGGAATTGTGGTAGAGGGGAATAATAATAACACATTTATTTACTACATTTTGATGTTTTTAGTGAAAAATACACATTTTCACCATATACATCTGTTTATACATTAGCCCCAAAAAAGGGAGACAAGTTAAGATACATTTATGTTGTTGCTGCAATTTGATTATTTACAGCAAGTATTGGATGATATGGAAATGTTGCAGTGATTTTGGTCGATGATGATCGTGACCTCATTACACTTATTGTTTATGTCCGATGCTTGCTGATAGGGAAGATTATAAGAAAACTAAAAATTAAAGTCTGCTATGTATATATTTAGGTACACAATAATAACATAACCTTATACTGAGACAAAAAAGATGAAGAAGCAATACCTCATACAATGAGATGAGGAGGTACCAGAAAGGCAGAATATACAGTATATACAGAATATATGTGCTGTATAGCCCATTTAAATGAACTACGGTATCTCCGAAGTATATTTGGCAACCCATTTTGGTATTTTCTTTTTTAATCCGTCAAAGAGATTTATCGATTGAACAACCTCCCCTAGAGAAGAATTCAACTTAAATCTCATAAGTTAGTCACTCTATTTTCTTGGGACCCAACTCTTCAAAAAACATTATTAGCGAGGATGTAAGGAGCCTAGCTGGTAAATTGAGCTGTAAATTAATATTTGAATCCAGCTGGGTTGTATGCATGGCTGAACACCATAGACTATGATTCACTGGCTCTTTCAGCTTCTCCACGGGAGTTTCCTTAATCACTAGTTTGTCTAGCCTCTTTCAGAGAGAGAAAGAAGGAGTAAAAATAAAGAAACACAGGAAGGTGGACCGAGAGGAGAGACATATACGAGACACACTGAGAAAGAGAACATAATGTCCATATTTTGTTCTCGGAGCTCAATCGTGCAGATGACATCAGCCATTCCTTAAGGTTGAATTGTAATAAAGGACACACACACACACACACACACACACACAGAGACATGACCCAAGTATTTAGTCTAAGGTAACACTGTGGGGACGTGGTCTGAAACCGTACCCCCCTCTTAAACTGTCTGTTCTAGTTTAGCTTCGAGAACACACTCACACACACTCACACACACACATAAAAATATAAAAACAATCATTTGATGTGTAACCTGAACTTTGGTCATGTGAAAGTCCTGCTGGTGATTTAATTGACTTTATTCACTTGGGATTGTTCCTGCTGTTGCTGTTGAGAAGTTTATAACAATGTTTCGATGCCAGAAGCCGCGCGGCTTAATGCAGCTTCACTTTGTCCCCGGACGCTTTTCTAATGAGTTTTCCGAGTGTGTTTGTGCGACTGACCTTTGTGCGTTCTGCCGCTAACGCACAGCGCTGCGCACGTGTGACCGGTCTGAGCTCGACTCCCACATGTGATGTCACGTATGTCACAACATTCTTGAGCAAGTCTGACTTTTTACACTGAGAGGAGATGAAGGCTGCTGGTGGCTGCTTCCTTTGTCCAGCGTGGTTTCCATGCTCTGGCTGGGGGCGTACCAGGTTTCAATATCCATGGGGGGGGGGTGGGGGGCTATAGAGACCGCTTTCCAGCAGGGCTTCTCGGGATGACGAGAAAAACAGCATCGCCCTTCGCCTGATTGATGGGTTGGCATCACGATTGATTTTTCTGCAGGGAGCTCAAGGCCACCAGAATTTGGCTCAGTGGTCCAGGTTCATGCCGTCTTTGAGGATTCGGCTCTCAGCGTTGGGCATCTCTTATGTGTAGATCAAGTTTCATCAAGTTTTTTCAAGTTTCAAGATCAAACAGGTTTGATGAACGATATGCATGTTAAGCTTTCAACTTAGGCACATTTTGCCCCAGATTTGGAGTTGTGTGTTTTTGCAGACCCTGAATGCAGCACATTAGTTCACAGTAACTTCTCTCAAATGCTACTGCAGACCTTGTGTGTGACATCACAATGCAGATATTTATACTGCATTTCGTTGCTCTGTACTTGTACATGTGTAATGATAATAAAGTTGAATCTAATCTAATCTAATCTAATCATGGACCTCTGGTGTTTCCACTCAGTTTTAGCCAAATCGATGCATTCATACAGCAAAAGATTCAATAAAGGTCTAACCCAAAAGACATTGAGCGGGAACAAAAATCAACAATTATTGGGGTGGGTGGCTTTTCTCACCTAGTTTAATGAATTTAAATATAATATGTTGGTCAGTTTATTAATTAGACAACATACTTGGTAAATTTCCACAAAAAAAAGACTTGTATTGAGGATACAAGACACCCTAAAGGAGAGGACGAATAGCGACTGTAGATTTAATACATCACAAAGTCAAAAGCCAATCGCCGTCCAATTCACCAACCGGCACATGGACCGGGAAGCAGTCTGACACAACAAAGAAACCCGAACGCTGCAGGGCAGAGCGTCTTGGATAGAGAGCAAGAGTTTACATAAACATAGTCAAGGCTTTTCACATCAAACATAGAGTTTCCAGTTTGGGCTTATTTTTCACATGCTGTCCTTTTCCATCACTATTGATCAAAAACATCTCTCAAAATGTTATAATGTGTTTCATAAGCAATAAACACAGTGTCAGCCACATAAACAAATGAAAGATGCAGAATACAGTGCTGATTGTGAGCCGGCCGTAGGCTCAGCGCCGCCGTCTCCTGTGGCGTCGGGGTTCCCAGTTAGCCAGCGGATCACAGATAACACAGATCAGGGCCAAGACTTCCTCTTCCATGCGCCGGTTATTCTGCACAGTCCCATTAGCAACTCAGACATGACGCGTACGACCGGGTTGTAGCCAGTTTACGAGCTTATTTCAAAACGATAAAGAAACTAAATCATCGACGGCGGCGACGGCGGCGACGGCGGCGGTGGCGGCGGTTTCCCAGATTGCATTTCGGTGGATGCCTTCCACCTCCTCTCCTCTCCAATTGGACTGTTTACCGGCATTCAACCAACGCCGGCTCAAACACGATTACTCAATGATACTCGGACATCTAAGAGAAAAACCACAATCCAACCCAGGACAAATCTGATCCCATCACTGATAGATTCTACATTCATACGCATCTGTTTATAGCTATAGTAAAGCTCCAGTGCCTTGCTCAAAGACCCGGACTTCTCCCGCTATAAATCCTTTTAAATACTTGCTCCCCAAGCTAGATGAGGCAAAAAGAATGTACTTTGAATGTCTTGATGATAGGCACAAAATGTGTGAAAATGCAATGTGGAAATGTAGTGAATTAATGAATGTGTGCGTGTGCTTGCGTGTGTGTGTGTGTGTGTGTCTCCAGGTTTTTACGTCTATTACTTTCTGCAGACCCTGTGGCCTCCTTGTAAAACGCCAGCTCTGTTATTAGAGTCGAGGAAGACAAAGAGAGGCTGACAGAGACAGAGAGCGAATGAAAGAAGTTGAAAGAGGAGAACAATTAAGGAGGACGGAAGATAAGCGACGGTCCCGGAGACGGGTTTAAACGATGCCTGGCTTCAAACCCGCGTCCTGGAGGAATCCACCCGCTCTAATCCTAAATTCATTTCGAGCCTCCCCTGCTCACGGCGTAACCACGCGGCCGACGCCAGCGTTCCCAGGCGCAGAGATGTAGTTAAGAGTCTGGATCGACTTCAACGTCGTCACAGAGGTATTCGGTTCTTTAAGGCCTGTAGAAGAAGTTGTTTTAGAAAAGCAATCAAACCGGGCTTTTCAACCGGCCTCTCTTAAATTAAATGCTGGCCATCCAAAAGCTAAGTGGCTCCAGCATAGCTGTTCGGGAGGGCCCATTCGCTACACACACACTCACAGTGGACGCACAAACACGAGCAGCAGCTGCCAGTTTTCCAACGTGGACACACATTCAGCTCTGTGTTATCCACATTTGCTTTTTTGTTTAAATTCTCACTCTCACTTTTTTTGTGTTGCTCTTCCAGCTCTTGCGTTGCCTCCTTTGGCTTTCCTCCCAACTTCAGGGCTCGGCCAACGTCTCCCGTGAATTCAAACGCACCCATACATCATGTCACATCTCGGTTTGAAAACATCTGCATGCATGGCAAGATGACGTGCGGTATAGTGTTCTCTAGTCAAGACATCTGATCCTATATCGGAATTTTTGGAAAGGTGAAGGTGGGGGAGGGGTACAAGTAGGGACTGATGGGACCAAAAATGTCTTCTGCTCCATTGACCATGAGGTTAAGAGCTGCCTTATCAGTCCATTATTACTCCGAGCTTATCTCCATGCCGATAGGACGCGGCTCCCACAGCTCTGGCGAGGAGCGGCCCAAAGTTCAAAGGTTGCGTGTTCCATTCCCATTGATAGCCAGGAGCCAGAACCCAGACTTTTATCATCTCAAGAGGCGCCTGTCTGTCTTTGTATACTCACTTGTTTTGGCAGACTTGGCTCAAGAGGAGGACCATTACTGAACCGACAGGTTGGGTCTCTTCGGCGTGGAAGCTGTTCCTGCCGGTTGGCGTGACGCGCCTCTGTAAGACTTGGCGTCCCAGGAAAGCCAGCGGCCCGGTTTGCCTTTGTACGAGCGAGAACGGTTCCCCTCCTCGCTGCTTGTTTACGTGTCCAGACTCGGAGCGGCAGACTTTCCTCCGACCTGAAGCGTGGGACGCGGAGGGAGTTTCCGTGCATCGTTTTCCTTCTTCGAGTCCCGTTAGCTAGAACGGTGAAGCGGTGGACTGCGATAATTGATACGATATTGTACTTCTTCTTCTACTTTCTTTCTGTTTTAAGTTGAGCATTTCATTGTTGAGATGCTGGACACTCTTAAGGGTTTTTCCTGCAAGCAGAGAACATTTCCTGTCAGTGATAATTTCAGCTAATTATTTAAACATTATTAAAGTCTTGCCCAATGTCCTGCATGGTATTGAAAGTCAGGTTAGGTTCAAATTAAAATACGAAAGAACCCAGAGTAAACGAGTAGGGAAATATTATGTTTATAATGATATTTGGCTAGTATATACTACAAATCTTCTCACACCTCCTTCCTTCCAAAAGGGAACATCTGTTTTCACATATTTCCATTGTTAATACTCTGAAACCAAAAAGCGGAGACAGAAACTTGTAGCCAGTTGTAATTCTAGTTGCCTAAATTCTAGGATTAAAAGTTGGAAGCTGATTTCGGCGTCTCTTAAATTATCTTTATTCTTCAGTATCTGGCAACATTGCTGTAAACCACACCTCCTATTGGCTGTAATTGGTCCAAATCACACGTAAAAAAGAGTTTTACATATCTCAACTTTTGTAAAAAGTAACCAGATGCAGAGTTTTATCTGAATGAGCTGCTTTTGTGTTTCTGAATTAACACATATAACAAAACTATCAGCATCAGAATATTATATATATACACATATATACATACACATATATATATATATGCATACAGTATATACACATATATATGTAAATACATATATATATATATATATATATACACACACACATATATATACATGTATATATATATATACATATATATATACACACACATATATATATATATATATATATACATACACATATATATATGCATACAGTATATACACATATATATGTATATACATATATATATACACATATACACATATATATTCACATATATATATATATATATATATATATATAGAGAGAGAGAGAGATGTCTTCACATGTGGCTATAAGTGTTCAAATTAATTAACAATCCAGAGCCAGTTCTGATATATTAATTTAATTTGAGTCATGCACCCAAACATAGAACGATGGATAATTGTCCAATGTTCCAGCAGGTTTAAGATTTGAAATTTTTTAAGTAGAGTACCATGCATGTTGCAATGACAATTCATTACCACAATTATATAAACAATTTGGATCATGCAAAAGGTACAAGCACTCTATAAAAAAAGTGTTTTGGTTCTCTTACAGCAGAGCAGAACCATTGTTTTTTAATGGTCTTCCAGCATAGTGCTCACATGATAACGCTACGGTCTATTCCAATAACCTGATTACATTCTCGTATTCCTGTGTTGCTTTTTATCCAGAGAGTGCTGCCAACACCTCGTGATACATTTTACAGATACGGTTGATGAAATCGTCCAGTTTCTTTCCTCCCACGTGCCGCGGGTCTTGAAGCGCTGCCTCCCGGCAACTTCCACGGCGCTGTAGGTGCAGCTGAGTCATGTTTTCCAGCAAACATGCTGCTCACGGGTTTGGCACCGTTTTTTTTTCATTTTCCTCCGCCAGTTAACTGCTGGAAAACATGATGGGTGGGTTTGTTTTTTCTCTTTGAAAGCCATGACATCTATGAGCTTGAGTTTGTGTGTTTTAGTAATAGGCTACAGAATTGTTATTGCCAAGCAGAAATAGGGAGTCGGCCGCGAGCCCTGAAACAACTTGAGGTTATGTTGGTCTCCTTTGTGGTAACTGGATAACTGCATCTGTTAGCATTGTTATGGTTGTGTTTTACATCAACTTTTACTGCTATAGTTAACGTGTGCTCTGACCCTCGCAGTTGGTTTAGTTAATATTCTGAGAGAAAGAGAGAGAGTTGTAGTCATGAGGCTACGGCTCTGGTCTGGGACCCGGGTCGTTACCGAGGTCCGGCCTGGATTATCTGGGAATGTGCTTCTACCGATCCAGTCTGTTCGCAGACTCAACGGGGCCGCCGCATGCATGTTTGATTCATTTAAAATATTCCACATTATCTGGATGATCGCGTCAGTACTTTCCGAGTGGGATCACAGCGGAGTGTTCCAAGGATGATGCCTTTTAGATTTTTGCAGACCCCTACGTATCTTATTCAGGAAGATGAACACGCTTATTTTCTCTAAGATTGCATGCAGTAAATCATCAGCATGAAGTAAAGAGTCCACGAAACCCAATGAACCCAATAAACCCACTACAACACGGTGTCTTGAGGATGTAAAGGTGGACTAGTAATATCATTCTGCCACTCGTTTGCAAACTACTTCTTAAAAACATCTATTACATCATATTTTGCAGTGTGTGACGTACCATTCTTCTTTTTTATATTGCAGTGTGTGGATGTTTGAGATCAGACAAAAGAACATCTGTGGAGTTCCTCCTGATGTGTTTGATGCCAAATTCAAAATGTTAAAACTCCTGCAGTCTAGTGAGACAAATCATCATCCATTACAGCATTCCTTCTTAAAAATGTAAACCTTTGGCAAACAAAGCACATAAAACTACAACTCACGTTAGAATGTACATTGTACAACATTGGTTCCCATGTTATATTTAACCAATAGAGCACATTGCATCTGCCCAGCTCTTAAAGGAGACCCACGTATGTTTGAATTAGTGGACTTGCTCATGGGTTTGTCTATTCTGTTGAGGTTTAAGGTCAAGGGCTTCTATAAAAGTGTGTTTTCTGATGCTAAAGACTGCAGATTGCAGGCTTGATAAATTATAATTCAACCCTAACCTGAACCTCAGTTTTGGTTTGGTGGTCAGTTCCACTTGTCTTTTTAACATTTATTCTTATTTCAAGGACATGCTGTCTTCAACCTGTTTTTATTAAATGATATATCATCGGTACAGCCCCGGAAGATGTTTTTTGCTGAATACTTACTCTCCCATTAAAAACCTCCAACCATTGGGTCTGTGGGACACTGGCAGAGGGGCAGAGACATTGACATACTCGACCATCAAACAGATAATTCAGACAGATTTGACCACAGCCACAGCCTTTAGATTACTTTGATGTTATTCCAGAAAGCACAGGCTCTTTCACAACATGTCTTTAATGTGGACCAGATGTGTCTGGCTAAGTTTGTCCTCGGAAGAACGCTCAGAGGATGAACCTGACACCGTGAAGTGGCACTCCGAACGGCTCTAAAGGCGAACTTTAAGAGTCTTAAACCTCCTCCGTGGAAATTATCAACATTTTTGCAAAGTGTTTCTGATCATGCTCCGTTTGCATTACATCAGACATCCTCCATCATCCACCGGGAGCATGCACCAGAAGAAACACTTTTTTTCATGCCTCTATACATACAGAGACACATAATCCCTCATGCATGTGTGGAGAAGTGCGAGCGTGAATGCAAATAAAAAGCAAAGCACACAAGCGTTTGATTATACGCACAATCGTCGAAACACATCCACACTAAATGCTTACATCTGCATACTGTCAGGAACGCAACACAGAAAAGACACACATTCCTCCCGACACAAGCCCCCACACAGGGATTCATGCACACAGAGAATACTCAGAGACCACATTCATGACTGGCACAACACACACACACACACACACACACACACACACACACACACACAGATGTACACAGAGTCCCAGGGCCCCTAAATTGACTCTCCGAACATAAAGCCTGTTCTAATGAGTTTCTCTACGTGGTCGTCGTCCTTTCTGTAGAAAGGAGTCTGGAGAGGATCCTGTGTTCCCATCATAAGAGGAACACACACACACACACACACGCAAACACAGACACACACACACACACACACACAGACAAAAGTCAGTCTTTTCTTCAACAAGAGGGGTCCTAAAAGTCAGGGCACAGCTTCATTCAAGCTGTCAAAGTCAAACCATTAACATGTCAAGACTAATTGGACCTCTCTCTCTCTCTCCCTCTCTCTTTCTCTCTTTCTCTCACCCTCACTCGTCGATTTATATTTTTGCTTTATATGCGTTTTTTGTATCCCCTGTTTCCTTTGGTACCTCTTCATTATAAAGAGGTTGTTATTGTATCGAGCCTCATTTATTAAAGAAGCTCCAGTCCTGCTTATGCAAACTGAATTTCTAGAAATAGAGTGCAACAAAGAGTGATGACGGGCGTTAAATCACACTTCTGGTAAATTTAATAACCATATCCCGATATGGCTCACAGGTAGTTTGATTGGATCTATTCTGATGCAACACCTTATCGAGGCCAGCTGACACCCTGGCTTTGAAAAGTTGTAAACATGCTGAGCAACAGACATCCAGCGCCGCTTCAAGCCAAACGTGTTCGTGAGGTTTAATAAAGTGGAACACTGCCGTGCTTAAACAACTCAAATAAAAGCAGCGAGCCTCAGCGATGCAGCTCTCCATTAAAAGCTTCAGCTTTTTCCTTTTAATCGGTTGGAGGGGCGTTTTAGGCTTCGGGGATTTCAAGAGCATGATACGGGGCACCTAAATTAGTTTAATTTAGGATTTTACGAGCAGACTAATTAAGCAACAACAGATTCCAGAGACTGAGCTGGAGTCTGATAAACACACACACACACACAGACAACTCACACACACCAAGTGCTGTCCAAAGAAACTACTACATAAAATTAGTAGAGCCGGCATCTCGGTGTTTAGTGGTTGCCAGTGTCCAACTGGGTTTAATGGGGCAACAACTTGGACAGTGGATTAGAGATGTGAGGGAAACAGTGATGTTTACGTCCGTAAGGTCACAAACTGCTGCGTCTGAAGTTCTTCCTGTTCAGTGGCGCTCAAATACCAAATCTTAGCTCCTTACATATTTGGACAGAGTGTCTGAGTCATTATGTTGGTTTCTTGATGCTAAATGAACCTTCAACTGCTTTGTTTGCACACGTTACAGTTATCTAGACCGTATGGTTGCTGTAAGCCAAGATTAAATAAACCTTTCAAGGCACAAACAACCTCGTTGACTGTATGAATATGCTCAGTGTCGGTACAGGTTTTAAAAGACCGTGAAGTCCGTCGAAAAACTATCGTTTAAGCATTTATTAATCTAAACGTAGGAGGGATTAAGAATTTTGGATTTGAGAGATGAAAGTCAGTTGATCCGTTCATTTAAATGCCTCCGACGCCACTCCAGGAAACACACAGACGCCCCAACGAGAGGCAGAAAACAGGTCCTATTGTGTCTGGTACACACACACACACACACACACACACACACACACACACACACACACACACACACACACTGGCAACCCGGGGAACTGGGAGGCAAGATTCAGAACAAAATCAGGAGATTCAGAGACAGCATAACAAAAAGTGTCCTTTTAATAAAATGCATATAGGGGAATGGGGGGTGGGGTGTGTGTGTGTGTGTGTGGGGGTCAACCGTCAACAAATGATTCCTCCCTGTCGGGTTCGTTGGCCTTCGGTCGTCTCACGCCCGCTGTGAGACGGTTCCTTTGTCCCGTGTGGGCGGAGCAGAGGAGAGAGGTGAGTGTGCTTGGCTCTCTCCTCTCTCCTCTCTCCTCTCTCCTCTCTCCTCTCTCCTCTCTCCTCTCTCCTCTCTCCTCTCTCCTGCTGCTTCCCAGTGCGGAGAGAAGATCTGTGTTACACTCTAATTACCTGATGAGCTGCAGGTGTGACCACTCGCATAGACCGCAGCACTGGGAAGAACACTCCCTTGATCACCTCCCCCAACCTGAGCTTGGGGATCCACACACACACACACACACACACACACACACACACACACACGTATTAAGGCATTGAGCCTCTCACAGCAAGAGCCTCACTTTGATGTCTGCCACATCACACAGGGCCCACGCTTACAAATCGAACAAAAGCCGCCGCCGCCGCCGTCACTTCATCCGGACATTCCTGCAGCTGAGTTACAACTTGAACTTCGCGCACACACACACGACCTCTCCCAGAGAAACACTTCAACACGACTGCAGAAGAGGAGACACATTATTGTTTAACCCTCCATAACATGACTTAAACAAACAAAAATATGACTTGTTCTTCTTCCTCCACAAACATCTGCTTTGTTGAATTTTCAGTTGAAACATTTCAGCCAGTAAACTAGAACTCAAATTCAACATCTCTGTTTAAAAATCGCATTCGTAATACATGGAGCGTAATTGCGGTTTAACGGGGACGTTTGCTGCAGAGCGATGACGAAGCGTTAACCCGGAGCAGCGGTCGGGTTGCATGCAGCGGGTGGGTGAAGCCAGACATGTGGTCCTGGTGATGGTGGCACCACTCCCAGAGAATCACAACCAAACAGCTTAAATCTGTTTTCTTCAGATGGAGCCATATTGCAGACAATAACTTTAAACATTAATGCATCACTGTCAAAGACGTTTTAATCTGCGTTTATATTCGCTGAAAAGCAATGACGGATTGGATGTGACACCGGCGGTTTACCGAGGCCACAGTTCCCGCAGTTCCCATAAAACCTCTCTTCACCCTCCTCCTCCTCCTCCTCGTCGGTGGGGGTCAAACTTGGCAAGTTACTTTTTCATTTTAAGTTTTTTGCTCATTGAACCATCGATTGAACCAATAGCTTAAACTCAAAAAGTTAAAGAGACAAAATGTTAGTACTATAGACAAAATACTTTGTTTGTCTCACACACGTGTCTTTTAACCCTTTGATACCCAACATGGGTCAAAAGTGACCTGACGGAGTTTTAACCGTACATATCTTTGCAAGAAACTCATTTTAATCATTCAGAAATCCAGGAAAAATAACTTGTTTTTGATCATCACAAATTCTTATTCTCATTTGTCCTTTTTTATTTTTATTTTTTTATATATATTTATTTTGATTTGACAAATTAGCAAGACAGGACATTAAGGATACAACACAAAGTGAAAAGAGAAATAAAAGGGTAAATAACAACAAAAAACAGACACACAATTAAATAGACAATGGATACAAAATAATTAGACAACCAACAGCACATTACACATTCGCACATCACCAGTACAAGTACATATTTAAAGTCACATCATCAAAAAATAATGTTCTGTATCACTACCCTTCTAAGGCACAACACGGGTCCCAAAATGACCCGTATTCCTTTCACATGTCATGTCAATGCGGGTCATTCTTGACCCGTATTGTACCTTTAGAAGTGGGTTTGCATAACTTGTGTATCAAAGGGTTAAAGCAGATTAATGGTATTTGAGCCTCTCTCCGGATATGAATCTCGCCTTCTGCAGTCGTCCATGCAAAATGACATAATGGCTGCCTTTTGACATGTGATCTCAAGAAAAGCAGTTTGCTGCCTGTCTGATTTCAACGATCCTGTAATTTCATTCTCATTCACTGCTGGAAGACTTTTGACTCTGCAGTTCACAAAAAGACTCTTTCTTCTTTATTTCCTCCCCTCCTTCCTGCGGTTGGCATCCCCTCAAAGTGAAGTGGGATGAGGGTCGATTTCAGGCCGGTGGAAGGGCGACTGGTATCGCTGTGTCTCTCACTTACCGACAGTGGTGCCCATATCTGATTTGTTATGTACTCTCATTATTAGAGGCGTATTAAAAATGGTTGCCAAACCCCAAAAAGATTGTGTTTAGAACTTTAAATATACGTTTGAATATTTCTCCAGGTTGTTATTTTTCTCCTTCTCCTTCCTGGTCAGATCTCTTTCAGCTCTGGCGGGTCAGTTATGAAACCTGCACTAAATTGGATTAGTACTTTAGAGTTACATTACATGGTCTGCGAATGTTGAAGTCATTTCAGCTATTTCACAGACACAGGGGAAGTTGTTCAAGCCCGGGTCCAACATTCACGGACGAATATGCAATGCACAATATATCTGTCCTGGGCCAACGCTCCGTGCCAAGACAGGAAGTCGTCTCTGCAGCAAAAGTAGAGGTGGAACTCGTGTCTGCGCTATCGCAACAACATGCGCCTTGTCCGGATCGCATTTAAAGGGGACATATTATGAAAAGTCCACTTTTTTAGTGCTTCTATAGGTTAATTTGGGTATCTGGCATGTCTCCCAACACACAAACTCTGGAAAAAAAACAACTCAGGCGGCTTGTTGTGGTTCCTCTATGTCAGAAACGATATGCTTGAGTGCGTCCAATGGGATCACCACCAACGTCTACGTAGATGTTGAAGCACGCCCATTCAATTCAATTCAATTCAGTTCATTTGTATAGCCCAGTTTCACAAATTACAAATTTGTCTCGGAGTGCTTTACAATCTGTACACATAGACATCCCTGTCCCAAAACCTCACATCGGACCAGGAAAAACTCCCAAATAACCCTTCAGGGGGGGAAAAGGGAAGAAACCTTCAGGAGAGAACAGAGGAGGATCCCTCTCCAGGATGGACAGAATAATAGATGTAATGTGTACAGAAGGACAGATTTACAGTTAAAATACATTCAATGAATATAACAGAGTTTATCAATAGTTCATATTAGGCATATTCCACGATGTAGGGAGTCTGGCTACATTCGCCTTGGAGGGGGGAGCTGGCTCATTAGCATTTAAAGGAACAGGCACTCAAAACAGGTCAATCTGTGGGGAGGTGTTTCTGACAAAAAGGCTGTTTGAAATTATTCTTGTGGTATTTTGACCAAAATATGTTACAAACATTACATTAAGACCCCAAGGAACCATATCAACTTGTGTAAAAATGGGCATACGATGCGTCCTTTAAAATTCGACCCAGCAGCATTCCTCCTAACGTGATGCTTTGTTCAGAAAGGTCGCTCCAGGTACTCCACAAACCAGACCCCGGCTCACAAGAATGTTTGCTCTGGCTCCTCCATTGTTTCTGCGTTTGTGTTGGACAACTGGACGATCGCGGCATGTTTGCAGAAGCTCTGTTCCAACGAGATGTTTTGGATAAAGTCGAGTCAAAAACATCTCTGTTTCACTCCTCCGGAGGTCAACATCCAAGGAGGAGGAAGCCGGGAGAGCTCGGAAGTCGTCTCACAAGTTTTTTTTTCCGCCATGTCTGACGAGTTCATGGAGGTCCAGTGATTAAAGACGTGTGTACACACGATGTGTTCTGCTTATTTACGCTTCTTTATTGTGGTGTTTTCACAGGTCGAACCACAAATTGTACAGCGTCACGGTTAGTTTACGGTCGAGCATTCTAGACGACGGCTCCGCCGACACGCGTAATCAAAGTAACTACGTTTACATTCTTTCATTCGTTCTGGGAGCCACAGCTGTGGTGAGGTCCGGGTTCGCTTTCGCGGAAAATGTTTCTAGATCACAAAAAAATAGAAGAATATACATGTTTCAAACACTATGCTGTCAACCATTACCACATGCAGAGAAGATGGAACTGACCCACCAACATAAGCAGGGTTTCTAAATAGCACGGATATTTTTTCTGGTGGTCCTCGAAGTCTGATCCGTGGTTTGTCATTCAAGAGATTTCTTCCTCTCCAACAGCGCATTGAGCAATATTTACATGTACATAGCAGGGTTCCTACGGTCATGGAAAACCTGGAAAAGTCATGGAATTTTAAAATGGTTATTTCTAGGCCTGGAAAAGTCATGGAAAAAAACTCAAATCATAAAAGTTTTGGAAAAGTCATGGAAATGTGTTATAATTACGGGTTTAGGCCGAGTTTGAAATAATGAATATGTTTTAGAAAGAAAGACTCAAAATATAAGCCGGCATACGCTCTCATACTGGCGGCGCAATTTTCTTTTTTTCCCGCGTTGCAAGTGAACGCACCGTAACTGGAAAGTTCGATGGCCATAGCTCGGGAAGCAAATGTTTATTCCTTAAATAAAATAGTGTCTCTTATTCATTTGTTTCATTAAATGTATACTGTATGCTTTGGAATTCACATTGTTTAAATACTAAATATTCTTACTTTTTCATGTATAAACCAAGATTTCAGTTTGGTCATGGACATTTGGTTTAAAGTCATGGAAATGTCATGGAAAATTCATGGAAATCCACTGGTCAACATGTGTAAGAACCCTGCATAGCCACGCTGCTTGTCCAGAGTATGCATTTACAGGCTGTTTATGCATAGTGCAAACAAGAGGAGAGTAATACCGTCTTTGACGGTGAGAAGACCCCTGCACTTCTCTGTGGACAGGTTCTACTTGTACTTTGGGATTTATTGGTAATCCTTGCTGATGTAGACTTCTCAGGCCAACCGTCGTATTCTAGTCGGATATCGGTCCACACAAAAGAAACTTGACTTCACACATGATGCTTATTTCTGTACTTGGCTACACACACACAGGTAAACACTCCTATGAGGTCACTTTATTAAAGAGCCTGTGAGAGCTGAAAGGGGAGATTAGTAACCATGGGTTCAAGACCTGGCCGCAGAGCACTGCAGGATATTTGACTTGTTGAACATTTTATAAACGAGACGTTGTTTACACACACACAAACAATCCGTACAACGTCTCCTGTCCTTTTGTGGAACTAAGAGAGAATCAGTGAGAATGTGTGTGAGTGGAAACATGTTCAGATCCCAACCACACTCATATACATACCGACGATTACCTTATTAAATCATACGAGATTAGAGGAGAGCATTGTGATCCCATCAAAGAAACGCAGGATGAGTCACGTTCATCCTCATGAACTCCACATGTTTAATATGCTCAATATCCGTACAGAGTTCATGAGGCATAACACAAAAGGGACCATGTTGTGGTGGCTTTGCCCACAGAGGAATGCATCTCCGATAGACTTCCCTCTGTCTCCTCGGTCTGCCCTTACCGTGACACTGAGCAGCCTTTTCTGTTCCAGTGTGTGTGTGTGTGTGTGTGGGGGGGGGGGGGGTTACCCATGTTGTGGAGACATACGTCTGTTCACAGAGTGACATAGTGCATGTTCGCCTTCTTTATGTCGACACAATTATTACCTTTGCATTGAAAATGCGGAAGGTTATGTTTTGATCGCCGTGTATTTGTATGCGTGAGTGTTATTTGTATAAGTCAAAAAGTATTAAACCGAATCGCATGACATTTGGTGGGATGATTGGTTATTATCCGGGGAACATGTGATTCGATTTTGGGATTGATCGGGTCAAAGGTCAAGGTCATAAAAAGGTCAAAAATCTTCTTTTTACCATAGCGCGGTCAATTTCTATCCAATTGACATGCAACTAATGCCAAAATGTTCATAATGCAATGCCCAATCTTGTGATATGCGAAGGTATGCGCTCTACCGAGTGCCCCTTCTAGTTACATTTTGTGGTGAAGACTTGAGGGCAAGGTTAGGTTTGGGTTAGGATTAGGATGGTAGCGCGAAAGTAAAGTTACGGTGAGAGATTCCAGTTCATGTTAAATGCACTAAAGAATTTAACCAAATTTAGTCTATATTAGGAAAGTCCTCAAGAGTATATCAAGATATGTTTTATGTGTGTGTGAAAGATGGACTTTACTGAAGCTCTCTGTACATTTACAACATGCTCTTGGTATCAAACGTTAACCAAGTAATTGTGTCGCCTCATATTTTTCATGTAAGTGGGCAGTTGTTGCACTTTCCTTTAAATTAATGTTTTGTTTGTTTACTGCTAACTATATTAAATACAATTAAAACGCCTGTAGGTCGTGTGATCCCCCTTCAGAACTGAAGCCCTTCAGAACTCTTCAGGTCCAGCTGTTGAGCTGGACCGCTCTCCTAACATTTGATTCATGAATGTCCTCTACTCCAAAGAAGAACCCACAGACCATGAAGCTGTAAATCTTTTAAATCTCTGGACTAATCCGTTTAGAATATGCCATCGATGCCCGTATATGTGTGTGAAATAAAAAGGGAAGAATAGGAGCTAAGTGGGAACAAGAAACAATGACTTTCCCATCATACGAGCGGCGCTGAGAGGTTTGAAATGGATTCGTCAGACATGTGGATCTCCTTTCAGTCAATTTGTCATCATCCTGGGCTGAAGTTATATAACACCCGCTCATCTCTCCCGTTGTTACGCAATAGCAGTCTGACACCATGAGAGTTGATGAGTTCAGGAGGATTAGTTATATCTGCCTTTTCCCTACTCTTCTTATACATTTGGAGCGGCTGCAGTTTAATTTACAGTTCAAGACGCTTCCCCTGCTTCTCTGAACATTTACATTTGTATAAATGTCAATTTTTTGTCTTTTTTTCTTCTTTGTTGAATGATTAAAAATACCGTTAACTTTGCCCGAAACAAATTACAATTGCTGTAACTTATAGCAAATGTATAAAGTGTTAATATCTCACTTTCTGCTGTCCTCAATTGGCCAAAAGAAAAAAAATTGACTGCTTTAGTGATGGGTGGAAATAGAAAAAGCTTGAATCACAACTTTGTTCCCTGACCCTGACCTCTGTGGTCAGGTTGACGGTATATGCAGAGCTCTCCATGTTAACAACGCTGCAGTTCCACCGACATTAATTAGGGGAGAGGGATTTCTAATGCCGATTGATACTTCCTTCAGGCGATGTAATCAGCGAGACATGAGGAGGAAAGTCTTTTTAAACGCGCTCTGGCAACAAGAGATGATAATAATGTAATAATGTCCATGTCTTCACTCTAATAGCACACAGTTGTCCTCAACTGTGAGAACCCACAGCCCTGAAACACTTTGCGGTTAAGAAATGAAATTCTGCACCTAGACTTAGAAAAAGCCACCTTGCGGTTCCCTTGACGAATTTCGGAACATTTGGAAACCATTGTTGGATTACGTTAACACTAATCTCATCTCTAACTTTAAAAGTGCCATTACAAGATTATCTAACAGAAATGGGGTATCCATCTATGTATGTTAGGATGCTGTTGGGAACACTGCTCTCCAAAATGTCAACAATTCATAAATTAAATTAAGAAAAACTGATTTCATGCTGACCACGATGTTTTTCATTAAGCGTTTTCAAGAACCCCCAAAGTGGTGGTGTACCCCTCTTCTTCTCCACGCCCTTCTCGTTTTCATCCTTCTTCTTGTTACCTTTCCGACCTCTTTAATGCCAAGCTTAAACAACACAGTATTTAATCTGCTACAATCGTCACTGTGTCAGATTAGACGGTTGTAGATGTTTAGAGGTATGCCAGGAAAGGTGCTAACAGTGCTCCTATTGGTAGGTATTCAACATTCAAATAACAGCCTCTTATACGTCATGATGAGTTAATTGAGTCTATTTTCTGTGTGTTTTCTTACTGTGACTGTGAGACAGGAGTGTGTTGAGAGTGGGACGGGTGCATGCCCTCCAGCAGCTGGACGTCCCGTACGATCCACTCTTAAGCCTGAAAAACAAAAAGGCAATTTTCTTTTTTGGCTCTTTCCTGTTCAAATCTGTTTGTCAGGTTACGTTTCTTTTTTTTTTTTTTTTTTGGGGGGGGGGGGGGGGGGGGGGGGGGGGTTCAGTGATTATATGAGCGGATGCTTCACATAAAAATAATACCCACTACTCTTTCTGTAGAGCGTCCCGGATTGATGCACACAATCGGATGTCGTCATGAGGCCCATTGTTGTACCTGATCTGGTTGAGACACCCTGTATATTATTTATTATTTGAAACTTATTTAACCAGGAAATGCCTCATTGAGATTAAAAAATCTGCTTTACAAGAGAGTCCTGGCCAAGACAGTAGTAGTAGCACGTCACACAAAGTTTCAGACAATATAACATAAAAAAGCGACAGACAATATAAAAAACAAAAAACAAAATCACAGCATGAAATAAAACCAAAACTAAGACTCAAGTCAACGCAACCCAGCTTACACAGGAGCATACATCCGTCATAGAAAACATTCACAACTAGATGCATTTCCCTCCAATTCTTTCAATCTATTTTTAAAAACACCTAAAGAGATCTTTGGGGATGATAAAGTCTAAACATGAGGAGTTGCCCTTTTTTTTTTTTACTTGCGGTAATTGCGAGTAGTCCCTGCGATGTCTTTAAACTGCTGCAGTGCCCCCGTGCCGGTAACCAAGGCATGGGTAGGTTTATTGTGCCAGTTTCAATTTCCACAAGCGGAACAAAAAAGTAGGATCAACCATACAGCATTACGGTCTCAAGCAATAGAGACAATAAAGAACAATAGAGAAAGAATATGCGTCGTTTTTCCTTTCCTCTTCCCCCTGAAGCACCAGATCTGCTGAGAAACTCATCCGAGGTTCTGGTTAATCTCGACTTTGCGCGTGTTCACCGATGTTGACAGGCCATCATTTAGCAATGAAGCGCTCTGTTTAGTGGGCAGATTTGGGCTTATTTTGTTTTTCAGGTCATTAGGAATAAACCGAACACAGATCATCAGCAGGAATTGAGATGGCTTGTTTGCATCACTGTGGCTTTGCAGCAATTCAAAGTCATTCTGAAGTCATGCACACGTGTCTCGGTCTTAAAGCCACAAGCAGATGTCCACAAAGAAACGTTCAGAGGTTTTTGTGACACGGGACTTTTGGGGGGCATCGCCGCGTCGAAGAGCATGCAGCATGCGCGAGGGGAATTATTATCCGCTGTTATTTCCTCCGTTTCGAGGACTTCTGCACACATCGGTCCCGGCTGTCCGAGGAGAGAATGTCGTCATGGCGTAACGCTGAGGATCTGGTTTCAAAATATCTCCCAGGCTATCGAGCCGTTACCACGCAACTCGCTCTCAACATAACATGAAACCGAGGAGCTTTTTCTCATTAGCGACAGTGAAGTACATCGAAGGAAAAGTGTCCTTTATGCCACAGCCAATAGAGAGACAACAAAGCTTCATCAGTTAGATGTTAACTGTTGGCAAATGTGGTGTAACTAAGTCAACGTGTGTAATTCAAATCATGTTGTCCACAAACTCTTAAAAGTGTCTGTTTCGTCCAGATTTGTGTCTTTTCAATTCGTTGTCAAAAAGTCCCTCTAATTGAATCTATATTTTAGTTATATAGTTTTATTTATATTTTAGATACCATTTTTATTTTACTTTAATGGATACGTCACAGGGCGATTAATATGAACCCAATAGCACGACTCGCCGCAGCCACTTTTTTGGTACATGTGAACATTTTGGCATTAGTTGCATGCCAATTGGATCAAAATTGGCCGCGCTATGGTAAAAAAGAAGATTTTGACCTTGTCATGACCTTGACCTTTGACCCGATCAATCCCAAAATCTAATCAAATGGTCCCCGGATAATTACCAATCATCCCACCAAATCTCATGCGATTCGGTTTAATACTTTTTGAGTTATGCGAATAACACACAAACATAAATAAATACAGAGCAATCAAAACATAACCTTCCGCATTCTCATACATAAATAAATAAAAGTCTGTTCTAGTTGGGCTTCCTCCATAGAGTGACAAGATAAATCTAAAGATAAATTGAATCACTTTCGTTTCTGATGTAACTGGAAAGCATAGTTAAAATATGAATTACGTAATTCATACTTCCCAATGGAGTATAAATTGTGCGTATAGTTCCTGAGTAAAATTCAGTCCTCCTAGTCCCATCACTGGGAATCTATACGTCTATTTACAGTGAGACAACTCTGGAAACTAGTTTTGAAGTCATCAAAAATATGTCCGTCATAATTTGACAAAACAATACATTTAGCTAGAATAGACGGTCAAAATTAGAGCGAGCGACTTAATGGACATCTGCTCTGCGTTAAAGTGCTGGCTGGGTCCAAGCTGACAGTAGTGATGGATACTAAATTATACTCGATTTGGGGACCCAAGGGATCGTTGAATCAACACCCAGAACAAATCTCTCACTATCTTCTCTTTCTCTCTCCCTCCCCAGTCTCTCGTTCCCAGGTGTCTTCTAAGCGGCAGGAGGTGCTGATGGAGAACGTGACCCGGATGTCGGAGCGCTCTCGGCTCCTCCAGCCGACCCTGGGCGAGGCGTCCACCGAAGCCGACCTGCTGGAGAACATCTGGAAACTGGAGAATCTCTTCCAGAACCACAGCGACTGGCTGCAGAGGCTGGAGATCCTCATCAAGGTACGACAGAGAGCTGACAGAAAGGGAAAGAAGAGCTCCTCCAGAGCAGGGTTTAAGCCTGGGGAGTGTTCCGGGACACGGAAACTAAATACACTCTAGAAATGTTATTTTTATTGATGCAGTGAGAGCTGTTTCTTTAGGGTTTTCATGCGAGTACTTATATAGGGTGACCAGATTTGAGTTTGTGAAAGGACACTTCGGCATAACTCCTTCATGATGCTCCCCCCGAGATAGGAAAGGGCTCCCCTGGTTCTGCCTGTTTTGTGATATACAGGACTGTCTCAGAAAATTAGAATATTGTGATAAAGTTCTTTATTTTCTGTAATGCAATTAAAAAAACAAAAATGTCATGCATTTTGGATTCATTACAAATCAACTGAAATATTGCAAATAATGTCATGCATTTTGGATTCATTACAAATCAACTGAAATATTGCAAGCCTTTTATTCTTTTAATATTGCTGATAGGATATTTGAGTTTTCTTAAGCTGTAAGCCATAATCAATAAAAGGCTTGCAATATTTAAGTTGATTTGTAATGAATCCAGAATGCATGACATTTTTGTTTTTTTAATTGCATTACAGAAAATAAAGAACTTTATCACAATAATCTAATTTTCTGAGACAGTCCTGTACATGCCTAAAAGGGGGATCATTTTCGTGTATCTGGCAACACTGTGATCAGTCGACCAATGACTGTTCATTCAGAGCTTGTGGAAGAAGGTGAAACGTAAAGGGAGATACCATTTCCAAAACGTGTAAGGGGTAAATACTAGTTTGTGACAACCCAGAGAAACACAAATATCCGACAAAGCAAAATCCCGGACGTTTTTGGAATCCCTGCCGGACGCATTTTTAAGGTCTCAAAAACAGGACATGTCCGGGGAAAACCGGAAGTCTGGTCACCCTAACTTATAGGTGACACTTTTGATGAATTACCGTGATAGTTAGGAGTTATTTGACCCACAGGGCCTGGAGGTGGAGCTGAGGAGCGGCCAGGCCCACTCCCTGCAGTCGGAGGGGTACCTCGTGCAGCTGGACGATCGTCTCTCCTCCCTGAGCAGCTCCACCGGCAGGAACCTGACGGGCTTGAGCGAGGAGGTATCCCGAGCCTCCACCTGGCTCCACGACCAGGACCTCCTGTTCAGGTACACATTTTGTCACGACTCAAAAACAGGACCCAAGAGCACGACTCCAAAATTCAGAACAATCAAAAAAGGGTTTATTTAACCCTCCTGTTACCTTCATATTTACTAACATGATTAGAATTAATATTGTTTTCCAAGTTTAAGTGTCAGGTACTTTAAGTTTGTTTGTTGACTACCTAAATAGCCCTTTAAATAAATAAGTTGATATTTCTTATGTTTTACACAGCCAGGGGTCAAATTGACCCCAAAGAACACTGATGCGTAGAAGTTGTGTACAGGACATTGAAAACATATCAATGTTATTTTTTATGTTTACACAGTTGTCCCCAATAAATTAGGACCAGTCATGAAACATGAAGGAAAAAAAATATGTAAATCTTTTTTTTTTAATGTTAAACATTGAATGGGGTCAAATTTACCCCAGAGATAATGGAAGGGTTAAACATAGGAAGTCCCCAACAATTCCAAAGAAACAAAGTACAACTTAAAGATGCTGCTGAGCAGGAAATTAAGACAGGGTTTAGAAAAACAGAAAATCACAGCTATGCTGGAAAAAGACGATCAAAGTACAAACAAAAACACAACTATGCTGGAACCGCAAACCAGGACAAAAGACTAACATGAACAACATGTACTTAGACCAGAGGGATCAAAAGACAAGACGATCTGACACGAAACACAGGTAGACACCGGCTTAAAATACATGAGGAAACGGGGACCAGGTGGACACCATCAGGGGTGGAGCAGACAATCACACTAACGAGGAAACACCGGGGCAGGAAATAAAGTTTCTGAAATGAGAGAGGACAGTTACTACAAAATAAAAGCGGACATGGAAAACAGGACTTAAACCTCAAACTTAACCCAACCAATGAGACATGACACATTTCCAAAGCACGGGGGGGGGTAATTCCCTCCAGACAGCGACTGTGTAAAACATAATAATTTTAATTAGAGGAATAAAGTTATTTTTGTTCGTGTCGATTCATCTTTAAGGGAAACCTCAGGGCAGGTGAGCCGGCTGAGAGAGAAACTGGACGAGGTCAATTGGACGGTGGGAGCTGTCAATCACACCTTCAGCAACGACATCAGTATTCACCACCTGAAGATACAGGACTTGCAGGTGCGTCAGTTTACACAAACGCGGCCTGTAAATTCAATGTGACGACATGCTGAAAGCCCAAGATTAACATTTATAAAACACAGTGACGAACTAGTGCAGCTGGTAACTCTCCCACCGCCTGTCCTCCCGCTGCAAAGATCCAGATCAGCAACATTACGGAGGACACCAGCAGCTTGTGGGTGACCCACGTCCACACGGAGGCCCAGCTGAGGAACGAGATGGAAATCCTCAACACGATCACGGAGGACCTCCGCCTGAAGGACTGGGAGCACTCCGTGGCTCTGAAGAACATCACCGTATTTGAAGGTCAGCGAAGAGAAAGTTTTAGATTTCTGACCTGAGTGCAAATAATACCCCCCCCCCCATCCCCCCCTCTAATTGGCCTAAATGTTCCTCCGAAGTTTCGCTCTAAGACCCCGTTTACACAATGGGAAAACGCATATATTTTCATTTGTTTTGGCCTTTCATTTACACAAAAACTGAGGTTTTATCACGGAAAACGATCATTTCTAAAAACTCCGGCCAAAGTGGAGATTTCTGAAGACTCTGTTTTTGTGTTTGCGTGTGAACGAGGTCAAACAGAGTTTTAGGTTGTCAAACGTCACAGTATGCGACTAAAAATGCTTCGCGTCACGTGAGCGTCCTATAGGACGTATACGGACGGCGTATTTATGAGGGTTCACATAAACAGAAACTTTTTTGAAAACGACCTTGTGTGTAAAACGTTATTTTTGAAAACGGAGGGGCAGAAATATTTGTTTCTGTAAATACCAGCTATGTGTAAATTTGGCCTGAGACTGAGAAGCAATAAGTGTGTGACGTGCAGGTGAAAAGGCGTCAATGTGTTCAAACTGGGATATATTTATTTGAGAAGTGAAGTCTGATCATGACAAAAAAGAAACTATGCATTTCATTGAGAGAAATTTACAAAACAAGATATCGACACATGAGAACTTGAGAATGTAAAACTCTTAGAGTATTGAACCCCTCAAGGTGGAAGGTCGTGCTCCAAAAAGGTCGTTTACGATATCTGAGCTAATACCCGTTAGCATCGTGATTAGTTGCAAGTCACCGTAGCATGCTAACGTGATTTTGCACCGTGGGATTACCGCCCCCCGGGGTATTGAGCAACTCGGGGAATGTTCCTCCTCCAATCTGTTCGGGTCTGATTAGTCCCGACGTGGTACCACTCGAGCTGCCAGGGCACCGAAACGACTTCTCCGGCTTGTTAAAAATCCGAGTACGTACGCTATGACGTAGCGCTGGCGCGGGACGAGGCGCGAGCAGATTGATGGCGACTCCAAGCGAACAGGACCCCTGATCCCACGTCTGCTTCACATGTGGGTGGGATGCTGTTTCTCCTGAGCCTGGAAACAATTGTGGGTTAAATTTAGACTCTAGGTCCAGAGTGAAAACTCAACCACTCAACTCTGTCATTAGTCTTAGCTCCCAGCCCAGTTGTTTGTTGTTAGCTTGCAGGCACCTGAGCCAAGAAATGTTTTACATTTCAATCCATGTTTATACTCATATTCAGGTCATCTGTCTTTCATTCCTCTGTGACTCACGCAGGGAAGTTAAAGACACACATGTTGTATTAATGATTAAACAAAGAAAAGAAAGAAATTTACACTTTTATTGATCCCCGCGGGGAAATTCTGCTCTGCATTTTACCCATCCTTAGTCATTAAGGAGCAGTGGGACTGAGGAGCAACTGGGGGGTTAGAGTCTTGCTCAAGGGCACTTCAACACGCAACTATGGGGAGGAGAGCGGGGAATCGAACCGACCACCTTGTGGTTGCAGGACGACCACACTCCCCCGTGAGCTACGGCCGACCCCCAAAAAAGACACATGAGAAGCTGTTTTAAAATATCGCCTGGAGGCTTAAATGGAACCGTAGTCGGCGGATAAGACCGTTATATAACTCTGTCTCCTCTGCGTAATAAAAAAAAAGAGATATTTAGTTTTTCCATAATCTGAGGAAATGGAAGGACTTAGATCTTGAACAAGAGGCCAGAGAACGGCGCCGTGGTGACCTCTGTGTTGTTGTTGTACCCTCATGTGTGTGATTACCAATAGACACAAAGTTGACCCAGGGCTTTAAGTTTGAGTTCAACCAGTTTTTACCGCCAGGCCGAAAGGTCTCACCTCGACTCTGATATTTAGTGTCTCTTTCATTCCTCCTTTTCTCCACTCCACACAAAAGTGTTTTATTGGCCTTCGTCTTGGGTTTCACAACTATCTTTCAAAGACAACACAGCAGTATATCTGTGTGTGTGTGTGTGTGTGTGTGTGTGTGTGTGTGTGTGTGTGTGTGTGTGTGTGTGTGTGTAAGTGTGAGTGTGAGTGTTGGACATAGAGTGGGAGAGGCTGTGTATTCACATCCTTTTGCGCTCCATCTATTTGTGTTTGGAGGTATCTGCTGAGGTTTATGAATCGGCCCACACGCTGTTACACCAGCACAGCAATAAGAAACGGGTCCTCTGTGGGGCCTTTGATCTCTCACACAATGGTGAGGCTAAAACGCTTACAGAGCCAACAGTAACTATGAAAACATCAACTCTTGGACTACAGTGCATTACCTAGAGTGAATCAAGACAGTAAGATAATAAACACACAAATGTGAATGAAACTGAAGCCGAGGGGAGCAACAATACAAGAGATAAGTATCTGTGTGCATCGCTCTAAGCAACCCGTGAGACTATAACAACACACGGTTATTATGAAAAAGATTTAATTCAGCTGCCTACAACTTTCCAACCTGTACTTTAATTATTGCTGATGTTGCAGAGTTCACAGGGGCTTGAAGTCTTATTTTATGGTGACCTATATATGAAAACAAATCTATCATATGAAGCTAATGAGAGTTTCACACAGTACTGGACGGGTCTTTGGTCTCAAGCTAATTCACAGAGTTTGGCCAAGTTTCGCAGGAAGAGAGGAAAACTTCATACACAAGTGATATTAAAATCCAGATTGCAGTATTACAGAGCGTGTTCATCCAGCAGCGGTGACATGCACAGGCTGGAAACGTTGTGTTTTGACCATTAATGCCCATTTAGAGTGGCAAGTTAGATTTGCTAGTGAAGAGTCACTTAGCTCAGTTGAGGCTGGCATAAACTCACATTATTTTAGTTTTCTTCCTGCTTATTTTTTAATGTAACTTAAAAGGGCAACACAACTATACTGGTGTCCTTGTTTGCAGTGAAAGTGATTAATGTCACACATTTTCTGGAAAAAGCCTTCCTTTATTTTACAAAGCAATGTCAGTTCTCAGTTTTCCTACACATATACATATATATATATATATGTATGTACTATATATATATATATATATATATATATATACAGTACATACATATATATATGTATATATATATATATATGTGTAAATAAATATGTATGCATATATATATATATATATATATACAGTATATATCTCACTATGTCCATCCAGACCATTGCACAGACTAGGACGTTCCTTTATCTACCAGATTTTAGTAATTGGGTGTTATTTATAGCCAACAAGGAGAATTTTATGTCCAAGAAACAAAACATTAGTCAGAAACTCTCATCACCGAGAATGTCTCTCAATGATAAATGGGTAAATAATATCTTCTTGGACATCATCTCTGTGTAAAACTATCTGAAAGGCCAGAGCACTTTGTGGACCAAATCACTCAGAATAAATCCCCCCTGTTGAACATTTCAGCCTCTTTTTGAACACACTTTCCATCTGTTCTCTGTTAAAATGACTGTATCCTCGTATCATTTGTCATTGTCAATGCCCTGTATTTCACAACACGCTCTGTATCTCCCTTACGTTCAACGTACACGTCGTTCCATCATAGCTCGTCGTGGTCTCAGCTGAGACCGCCTGTCTGAAAAGAAAAGACAAGCTCCCGCTCGGGTTGCTCCACCCTGCAGTAGATGTGGAGCACAGACTGGATGTTAAACGGAGGCGCCTGAACTCCACACTTGTGTTACAAGCTTGGACTCCGTGCTGTCAGACGTCTGCAGGCCGATCCTGAAGGGGCCGTCGGGCTTGTTGTTTTTGAACGAACACACAGGACTCTGAGGGCCAGGAGATTCATAATGTGAAGCTCTCCTAAAACAAACTATTACCAAGGACACCATTTCTACAGGACCACCAGGGTGAACTGTACCAAAGTGGAGGCTTGTAGACACAAACATACAACTTCAAAAAGCAGATGATTTAATGTGTTGAAAAGGGTTCAGGGATCAGTAATGAGTAGAGTCTTCTCTCAATGACGTTGAAGAGAAATCTTAAGATTTTATCTATTTTTTCCTGTGACCAAAGATTATTTAATGTATTTTATTATTATTTATTTCTGTGACCAAAGATTATTTTATTTATGTTATAATTATCTATTCCTGTGACCAAAGATTATTTTATTTAAGTTATTATTATTTATTCCTGTCACCAAAGATTATTTTATTATTATTTATTCCTGAGAAAAGATTATTTTATTTATTTTATTACTATTTATTCCTGTCACCAAAGATTATTTTATTATTATTTATTCCTGAGAAAAGATTATTTTATTTATTTTATTACTATTTATTCCTCTGACCAAAGATTATTTTTTATGTTTTTATTCCTGTGACCACGGATCATGTTTCCACCAGTGTCCAGATACTCATCATCGCAATAAAATAAAACTCTTTAAAAAGAGAAAAGGTCAAACTTTAGTATCTCGATCAGTTGAAAAACGGAACTCGGCATCTTTATCACCCCCGAAATGTGTAGCGGATGTCTGACATGACCTGATGAAACTCTCTACACCTATTGGCTGTATTACCATTAAAATATATCAATTAGATAGATGACCAAGACATAATTTAGTATAAATATTCTCGTGCCCCTCATGATGAAACATGTATAGGAATGCCTCCATAGTGACATTTATTGGTGTTGGCTAAACCCAATAAAACCATTAGATACAAACAATCGCCAGAAAGGATGACTATTAACCAAAATGCATCTTTTCTGAAGTAACAAGTACAAACACTCACACGATGAAGCCCTTTAACCCAGAAATTTAGATTTTAACTGACGCAGCCGACTAAAACGAGCAACATCTGTTGTTGGTGTCATATTGTTGACTGCTGACCATTCATGGGTCCGTGGGGTCCTGTGAAAAGTTGAGATCTGTAGCAGATTAAGTCTGCCCAGAACTGACAGGTAACTACGAAGGATCACTCAGGTCAGGTGTTCAGGTCAAATCTACAGAAACGCTTCAGATATTTGTTTTTTAAGAAAGCAGAAGCAATGGAAGGGGAATGTTTGGCATGTCATAATAATGAGAAACGTTTCAAATCAACAACACATTCAAATAGTTGCCAATTGTTTTCTTTATTGATCAAGTATGTCCTCACGAGGATACAAATACAAGAACACACACACACACACGCGCGGTAGTAGACACACATCCTCACCTCTTAACGGGACCTTTTCACGGGCTCCTGACCTCTGGTCACCCGTTAAGCGTGTCCAGTTGTGAAGCGGTTGGAGGCAGATCTGTTCCTCGGCATCAGAAACATGCAAGTCAATAACATTCGGGGCTCTGGAGCATCAGAACCCCCCGGACTCTAACAAGCCCGGGATTGTAAAGCATTCCCACGAGCGGCGTCCTGGTCCACCTTGTTAGACATGTGGCTCCCATTGTGGCCAGGCCTCTCTCTCCCTCTCTCTCCCTCTCTCCCTCTCTCTCTACGTGTCTTTCTCTCGCCCTCTTTCAATCACTATTTGGCCTTTTTTTCAGTCGCTCTCTCCAAGTAAAACAAACTATTTGGATTGGATCCGTAAACCAATTGCATGACCCGGTTTGTCCGACAGCGTGCGTACGTGTGTTTGCTTGTGTGTGTGTGTGTGTGTGTGTGTGTGTGTGTGTGTGTGTGTGTGTGTGTGTGTGTGTGTGTGTGTGCATGTTTTCAACTGCCATGATGAATGAGTAATAGGGCTGGGGTTTCCTGACGTTGATGAAAAATCATTATGGTGTCACGTGTTCCCTTTTCATGTAATAATCTGCATGATTCCAGCCTCCCTTTGATGATAGCATTCCAACATGCTGTTTTAAGTGTTATTAAGTACCTCTAATATTTCCATCTTTTTTTGAAATTACTCACAAACCCCTGTTGCAGCTTGTATTTCTCTCCATGAGAGGTACAGTAAAGAAAGATATATATATATATATATATATATATATATATATATATATATATATATATATATATATATATATTATTTTTATGTACATGTTTTGAGTAATATACACTACCGTTCAAAAGTTTGGGGTCACCCAACAAGACAATTTTGTGTTTTCCATGAAAACTCACTTTTATTTATCCAATGAATTGCAAAATGAATAGAAAATATAGTAAATACATTGACAAGGTTAGAAATAATGATTTTTATTTTAAATATGAAATGTGTTTTTCAGACTTCAAGCTCAAAAGGAAGGCCAGTTGAAAAGCTTCTCTGACCAGCATAACTGTTTTCAGCTGTGCTAACATAACAAAAGGGTTTTCTAAAATTCTAACCCTCCGTTAGTCTTCTAAGGCGATAACACAATGTGCCGTTAGAACACTGGAAATGGGCTTCTATACAACCGTGTAGATATTTGTATATAATGTGTTAATAATGTATAGAGTGCATTTCTTAATAATTTAATGTTATCTTCATTAAAAAACATGCTTTTCTTTGAAAAATAAAGACATTTCTAAGTGACCCCAAACTTTTGAACAGTAGTGTATATAATATATACTTCAAGTAAATAGATTAAAGACATATTTGTGCAGCTATTGTTCAAATCTAAATGAAATTGTGCACAGCTGTAAACTTGACTTTCACTAAATCCTCGTTCTCTTGTCATTGATGACACATTCTGCATTAGTATTTGCATCGTTTGCCGAGTATCACCGAATCCTTTACGTCATCAGTCCGTGAGCATAATTGTGTTTTCTTTCTACAGGACCTCCTGGGCCAAAGGGGGAGAAGGGGGGCACCGGCCCACTGGGGGCCCCCGGGGCTCCTGGGCTGACCGGTCTGAGAGGTGAGTACAACCTGACCACCCGTCCTTATTCTGTGAATTACATACAAATGTCTGAAGATCTATGCTGTGATCTAAAAAAAAAAATCTTTATTTTTATACTGTCTGTCACTGTTTTATGTTGTATTGTCTGAAACTTTGTGTGATGTGCTACTGCTGCTGTCTTGCCCAGGACACTCTTGTAAAGGAGATTTTTTTAATCTCAATGAGGCTTTTCCTGGTTAAATAAATTAAAAATAAATAAATACAAATAAAATAATACTTAATTGAAATACCATATTTTTAAACTAAAAGGTGAATCCTCAACTTGTTGGAAATGCTTTGAAATTACAGCTTCTGAAGTATTTCACTTAAATCATGGTCATACATGTAAAACAGGAAAGAGCAGAACGTTCTGTAGTAAAACTATTTCTCATTGAATTAATGTGAAGAGTGACTCGAGCACAGTGTCAAATAATGCCGTGTGTTTTCGGACTGGCGTGGTTTTTAGATGATTCTTACAAGCTCATTGGTCATAAAATGCTCTCGCCCTATACACCTCCAACGTAAACACTTAAACTCGGTTGTATTAATGATGCAGTTAGCACGGAGAATATAAAAGGTCGTATGAATCCGATGTGAAAAGGAATCCCCAGACTTTGGACGGGGATGTATTCTCAGACGGGGCGTGGATGTGGCCAGAGGGACGAGGCATCTATCTTTGTCTCGTAGGTAATTCCACCAAAAAACCCACAACATGAACCATCAATCCAGACAGAACCGGCACCTCAGAACCAACGAATGTCCGTGTGTTCATACTGTAAGACACACACTACAACAACAACGTGAATCCAGATGTTTCTGGGACCCTTTCCAGCTTGCTACCTCTTGAATCATCAACCCAGCTCCTCCCCATTTCATTATCCACGTTCGCTGGCCAATAAAGTGCAGCTCTCACTTCTCCAAGAAGCATTATCCTCCCCCCCCCATCCCCCCACCTATAAGTCCAGGAAATAAATAGTGGATGAAAAGACATTCTCACCAGAGGGAAGAGGAAACGGGCCAAGAGCAGTCGTCTACAAGCGAAGGGGAGTTTTATTTAAAGGTCTCAATGGTGATGGTTCAGCTGACAGGGGTCACAGCTGCTTTTCTTTTAATGCGTCCAATATTTCGAAGAAGAACTTAAAAACATGTTTGGAGAAACACAACAACGATTGTGATGAGTGAAACGTATGCGATCAGAACTGATGAGTGCTACCGGATCCCCGGGTGTTTAAGAAACCTCCTGCAGGGAAAACAATGCGGAGGGGGCCTTGAAGATGCATTATTTCCGTTTGCAAAATTAAATCCAATTCTATAGAGGAAATAAGAAAAAAGACCCCACTTCTCACTTTACCTCGGGAAACAGTGTGAACATGAGTTTATGGTCTCGCTTGTTATTTTCAAGACTTCTTCAAAACAGCACTGTCCATGCAGTGAAGTGTGTTTCTGTTAGGTGATTGACAGGTCACCCCCACAGTGTCCATGGAGTTGTCTGTGTTTTAGACTTACAACTTTAATCCTTTCACAGTGACTTTCAGCTTATGAAAGTAACATTTTGATGACGTAACATGTCTCACTCAGCGCTGTGCTTAGCTCCACCATCTGCTGTCAACTTATTACTTGTGGACTTCATCCATCAAACATCATATTAGAATCAAACAACACTCTCTAGTCAGTATTGTAATATATCATATATATTGTTCTCAGCCTGGACAATGTTGCAGGTCTATTTTAGGTGGTACGTTTATTTATTTTTCTTAAATATATTGCATCAAACCATCCTGATATGGGGGGAATCTGGGTTTTTAGGATAATTAAATTAAATTGCCTACTTAATATAAAATTCAGTTTATGAACTTACACTTGTGTTTTATTGAATATTTATTAAATAACTATTTTTAAAAGATTTTTTAATGGATACTAATTTTAAATAGATTTTTTTTAAATCTCACATACCCCCTAGGGTACGCGGACCCCCATTTGAGAACCACTGCATTAGAGAGACAAATTAATTGTCTTTTATTTCACACCACCAATTTAAATGACACTTCATTCATCGGTAATGATTTAACATGACGGGAACGCGGTAGAGAGCACGCTGAGGGGCGTTGTGAGGATGTGTGTATTTTAGTGTGTCTTCCATTAATCTAGGAGAGCTGTTATGTCATCAGGTGAGGATACACTAAACAACACTAAAGCAATCTTCAGATTATTTATTTTCTTCTGACAGTTGATGATCCGTAATCCGTATGAACTGCACCACGTGTGCTCCTGTTACTCCGTCTCTTACATCATCACGGCGTCACACTGGACCGTCAGAATCCGTTTGGACTCGTTGAATGATCTCATTGGACGTTCCTGCCCAACACGTTGCTCTCCTTCCAGAGAATGATTGATGGCATGTTCCCAGTGGGCTCTTTGAGGGGGGAGACATGACCTCATCCGTCTTCATTTCATGTCTTTAATGCATTCGGTGTGATTATGTCATTCAGACGAGTCGTCACAATAATGTAATCGGAGCATGTCGGCGTAGAGCGACAGGATCTGGCCCTCGTGCTTCAGCTGATCAATGAATGAGTCATCGCCACCGTGACGTCAGTTTGTTTACTGTAAACAGAAACACCGTGTGTACAGAAAATATGAATCGGATTGTTTTATCCGACAAAAGAGTGTCGGCGAGCATTCAGAGGTGTGAAGGGTTGGCAGATGGTGGAAGAAGAAAATCTCCTATAAATGAAGAAGAAGAAAATCTCTTATAAATGAAGAAGAAGAAAATCTCCTATAAACAAGAACAAGAAGAACCAGAACAAGTGGAGGAGGAGTGTGTCTCCTATAAATAAAGTCAGGGTGGGGAGACGATAAGCAATTATAGGATTCTTGTAAATGTGTCATAAAGTTACATTTTATTACTCTTTTATTCAAATTGCAGTCGGAGTTGCAATGATTTGTTCAATGAACCTGAGAAATATCCATAAAGACAAAGTCCTTTTTAAATAGTTGTTCTTCATGTTGCACCACAGCCTCTGATTCCTGGATGATGTTTGATTGGATGCTCTTATCTTGAAATGCCACTTAGAAGGAGTTTCCTTTAACATTTATCTCTAATGTGGAACATTAGCCTCTGATCTCCTCGGCCCTTAACAAAGACGTGTTAATTACACTTCACGTGATTTACTTTACAACAGCTAAGTGTGTCATTGCTGATGAAGAGGCCGATGAAGGATTTTTTAATCTATCAGGAGCACGCAGTGTTTCTATTCGACGCTCATCACCCATCTGTTTGTGTTTCAGGGTTTCCAGGAGAAAAAGGGGTCCAGGGAAACCCGGGAAGTCAAGGTTCTGAAGGGCTCAGCGGTCCTCGGGGGGAAAAGGGAGACGCCGGACCGGCCGGTCCCCGAGGTACGTCTTTTATTCCTCATATGAATCACTCTATAGTCCTTCATTATAGCTTATACGCTAATAACAGTGGATTTTTGCTCATTTATTAAGCATTGAAAATGCAGAAGGTTATGTTTTGATCGCCATTTATTTATTTATTTCTGTATTTATTTATTTATTTCTGTATTTATTTATTTATTTATTTATTTATTTGTATGAGTGTTACTTGCATAACTCAAAAAGTATTAAACCGAATCGTATGCAATTTGGTGGGATGATTGGTTATTATCCGGGGACCACTTGATTCGATTTTGGGATTGATCGGGTCAAAGGTCAAGGTGAAGGTCATGAAAAGGTCAACATCTTCTTGAATCGCATGCAATTTGGTGGGATGATTGGTTATTATCCGGGTACCATTTGATTAGATTTTGGGATCGATCGGATCAAAATTTTCTTTTTATCCAATTGTCATGCAACTAATGCCAACATGTTCATAATTCAATGCCCAATCTTGTGATATGAGAAGGTATGCGCTCTACTGAGTGCCCGTTCTAGTTTCTTGATGCATTGAGGTCAAGGGCAGAAATATTCATTTAGAAAATATATAAATTAGATATTATAATCGTAATAATATATGAACTACAAAGCTGTGTGCTTTATGGGGTAACAGCAGCCATCACTTCCAGTCACTCACTCACCCGACAGTAGAAGTCAGTAGAAGAAGCGTTTCACTCCCTGCAGCCTGTTCAGCAGCGGAGTCGTGTCAACGCTCAGCGCTCACATCGTTTCAGACCGCTGGAGATTTGGACTTTTGTTTGGAGTATGTTCTTTAACAGGAAGTCTTCAGCACGACCAAATCCTCACACATTGTCCATCACTGACAGGTGGTTTATTTTAACATTTATAATCATTACAAATTCTGCTTGATTGCCACTAATATATTTGACTGAGTATCATAAACATTGAAAATAACTTTAACATTTTTTTTAGACTGACTGAATTCGAGGCAAATGTTACACTACTGTGTCTTCATTACACATAATGCAAACACATAATATACATAGATAAATAGCTATATTGGAAATAAAATAATCCATATAGATATATGTCAACACGCCTTAAATTAGTTCAAACACTATTTGGTAGTAAGAGTCAAATAGAAAGTTTATTTATATTTTCCGGACAAAATAGTTACATACAAGGTATTCATCTATAAATTTGATTTTATAAAAAGCTCAATTCTTCTTGAGGACTTGAACTAAGCCAATCAATCTCGTGATACACATTTCATAAGAAGAATTTAACAGCTGAACATACAATGATGCTCTGTGAGAGGAATTCAGGAAATTATTCACCGCTCCGTATTTCCAGTAGTTTGACATTGCACCCGATAAATCTATATTTCTTTGGCGTGAGCGCTCACATTTTAGTAGACATGAGTATAAGACGCCAACTTTCAGGATTTTAAATATTCCAAACACACCATAACTCGATGGCCTCATGCTACAACTTCTCTCTCTCTCTCTCTCTTTCTCTTTCTCTTTTGTGTCATCGTGGCATTGAGTATGTACATATATATATATACATATATATGTGTGTGTATATGTGTATATATATACATATATATATATATATATATATATATGTGTATATATACATATATATATGTGTATATATATTAATGTGTGTATATATGTATATATATGTGTGTATATATATATATATATATATATATATTGTGTCATCGTGGCATTGAGTATGTACATATATATATACATATATATGTGTGTATATGTATATATATATATATATATATATATATATATATATATATATATATATATATATATATATATATATTAATGTGTGTGTATATATATATGTTCCAGTACATGTTGAAGACGAGCGCTTTAAAGTCTTTACTGGAAATCCTGAAACAGTATATACTAGCTGTCAAATGAGCTCACTCATGTGAGGAATAACCTGAATGGCTTCATCACACAATAAGTAATATTTGTGTTGCTTTTCACTGTAAACAATGTTTTATCATGCAGACTTCCTCTATGCCTCAGGGGCCTGTCTCATTTAAAATAGTGGAAGCATCATATTACACTCCATGTAAACTTGTGTCGGGTGTTTGTGACATGAGAAGAAGCGAGAGGAGATGTTCTTTTGTCGTAAATCATCGTTTGCGTGTTTTGATTCGCTGAAAGCAGCTTCTGATTAGTTTGGAGTGACTCGGCTCGGCAGCAGGATCCCCCCGGTCCGAGCAGACACGGGGAGAGGAGCACGCTCAGGAAGGCCCGGTGCCGCCACGTTGTTTGGTTGATTGTGTAAATATTTGAAAACATCACGCATAATTAGTATTTTTCAAGACAAATGGGGAGAATATGAAGAAAACAAGGCCCTTTGTTTGTCGATCTACTCTGTTTACAACGCGTCTGTCGATGTGTGTTCGACAAACCGGCCGAGATGAACAGATGAACGGTGGATAGACTAAGCAGAGAGGGCATTAGGTGTTGGTTTTTCTTCGTAAAGCACCATCAGCATCAACTGAGTTGCCAAAATAGTGTCCATCATTTTGTGTTGTTTAACCCTCCTGTTACCTTTAGGGTCAATTTGACCCCATTCAATGTTTAACGTCGGTGTTCTTTGGGGTCAATTTGACCCCAGGCTGTTTTTTACTGTGTCAAACATATAAGAAATATTACCTTTTTTTATATTTAAAGGGCTATTTAGGTAGTCAACAAACAAACATAACGTAACTCACACTTAAACTTGGGAAACAATATTAATTCTAATCATTTTCTGGAGGTTTTAATTATTATTCCTCATATGTTTTACGCAGGGAAAAACAGCCTGGGGTCAAATTGACCCCGAAGAACACCGATGCGTAGTTGTGTACAGGACAGTGAAAACATATCATCATGTGAATTTTAGGTTTTTCCAATTGTCCCCAATAAATTAGGAAAAGTCATGAAATATGAAGCAAAAAGAAATGATGTCAATGATTTTTCAAGACGTAAAACATTGAATGTGGTCAAATTGACCCCAAAGGTAATAGGAGGGTTAAGAGCTAAAACATCCCACGTTTACTCCTAACTTCTATTTGTCGCCACCAGCAGCTTCACTGGTCCTCCGTTGTCTCCTCTGGCTCACCGGGAGCTCGGCACCAGTGTGTTTGGGTTTTCCTGTTATTTAGTTGTTAAGGATGCGGTCACGATGGAGGACACTGGCAGCTGAGCCCCGTTACAGGCCGGGCGTGGCGTTTGATGCTCGCGGACACACGCACACACACACACACACACACACACATGGGACTTAGTGCCACCTCGCCTGGCAGCCGCCACTGTAGTCTTGGATGTGAAATTAAAATGAAAATGAAGGGTGGGATGAATGCCGACGTGAAGCGGATCCTCTTATATAGCTTCGTGGCATAAACACACTCGTGGTTTCTAACCTCATGGCGGACAATTAGCAAGAAATGGCACGGAAATAAACCCTCGCCCTTTGGCTTTAGACGGTATTCCCCCAAAGTTTGAAATAGAATCATATTTTGAAATAAAAACAAATGAGAAACAGATGTTTCCAAGATGCTGATTGGAGGAAGGTGTCATGCTTCAACATACCGTCATTTAGCGGAAACCACAAATGGGAGGATTTCTTTTTCCTCACATTGATTTTCAAGTAAAGACACTCCTAGAAATGATGCTGACCCTTTATTTCACTTCTACTGTCCACTCTTTTTCGGCTTCCTCTATTTCGACCTCACGTAAAAACAACATTTAACCACGACTCTTAGAGTTAAAATAAGCACCGGACGCCCGAGATTCTTCAGATTTTATGCTTATATCGCAAAACGAGATTACAGGGCAGAACGGTTTCCTGTCCTGCCATAAAATCTAAACCTGTGGACGGTTGAGCTGTTTCTGTCTTCGTTCACATTTCTGCCCCCATGTGTGCGATGTGGCGGTTGCCGTTGTCTGAAGACGGTACACATTATTGGTTTTGGTCATGAGTGTCATGTTCAACTGATGAGTAGGTCCACCGTTGTTGGCTTTTTTTATTCGTGCCCTGCTGTTAGTTAGTTGTTGGCTTTTCTTTTTTAAATGTGATGACTCTTTTTTTATTGAAAGTATAGGCATCAATTCAACATTTACAGATGTCTTTCAGACAATGGACATTGCATGTGCAGATTTTCAGATGATGCTCATTTAAGTTATACATATTAATAGAAAAAAGTGTAAAACATAGGATAAATAACCAAAAATAGAGAGAGAATTTAAATAAAAAAACTAAAATATTTTTTTATTTTTGTGTTTCTTTATGGCCCTTCTAGGCTGGATGCATGTTTACTTTATTTTTTATTTATTTTTATATATTATTATTACCATGCATTCTTACTTTTGAAGGTTGTATTTCTGTAAAAAAT
Source organism: Liparis tanakae (assembly GCA_036178185.1). Lineage (NCBI taxonomy): Eukaryota > Metazoa > Chordata > Actinopteri > Perciformes > Liparidae > Liparis > Liparis tanakae. The sequence continues at coordinate 4,072,655 of CM070101.1, read as the reverse complement.
ACCTTAATAAAATATCAATTATAAAATAAATTCAAAAAGAAAAGAAAACAATACTGCCCCCTAAACTCACATTGTAATCACGTGTTAAAGTGTTATTGACATTATGTTATCACAAGTGTAACAACCTAAATATAATACACTCGTCCTGTAACGCCTGTGTGATTCCCAGTTTGTCTTTCTGTTTGTCCTCAGGTGACAGAGGAGAAAGAGGGCCGAAGGGCGAGAGAGGAGACCGAGGAGAGAAAACAGGTGAGAGCTGACGTGTGAGGCTGTGAAGAAACAAGTGACCAGCAGCTAACGGAGGTTTTCTACTCCAAGTCTAAACCAAGGTTGATTTATCTGTCATTGTGAGACACAGGGTTGCACTATCAAAAGTAAATTGCAAACAACTGATTTTCAGTTAGCGCATGCACAAAGGGTCGTCCCCAATTAAACACATTCATTTTGAGTTGATATGCACACCATCTAACCTAAATAAATCTAATAAATTAGAGTATTCATACATTTTGTGTCGCACCCATTAAATATAAATATCTATGTTTGTAATTGATTTATTTAAATGTATCAAACAATATTTAAATGCGTCCCCTCTAAGAAGGCCTTGAAACGTTTTTTGAGTGGGCAACAAGGGGCTGAAGGAAGCTTTTAGTTCCTGAAAACAAGTCCTTCAACCTGAATTACCAGGAACTTCTTCATGGCTTAAGGAATTCCAAGTCTCTCTTTTTTTTCTTTGGTGACTTCATCAATGAACCGCAGACCGCCGAGTACAGAGTCAGTTCATCCAAAGTGGTTCAACGGCAAAGTGAACATGGTCTACTCAAAGATTCAACAATTAAGTGTTCTATAGACTTTTGTTGCGGGAAACTAAGTCGTATACCAACTTAAGTTACAATGTTTAATTTATATGCTTTCCACCAGCTTCTTATTCCCACTAAACAGCATCAGTAGAAAGGTTTTTATTCTCATGATGCTTTGATAAACTGTCATTCAGCAATACTCGCACACACAGAAAATGTCAACATGCACTTTGAAATTAAATTTGAAATAAACGAAAAGCCACTGCTCACATTTCCACGTGGGCACCTGAATATTTGATAATCACACTTTTGTATTCAAGTATTGTGACAAATAACATGTTGTTAATCTCTGGAGAGATTTGTGATCCGCTGGTGCAGAGAAACAGATCAATGTAATAATAATAATAATAATAATAATAATAATAATAATAATAATAATAATGCATTTCATTTTTATTGCACTCATCCTTCAAAGAATCTCAGAGTGCCACACAGATAGTAAAAACAGATTAAACCGATTAAAACATAGTTAAAGCAACCCATAAAAAAAAATTAAAAAAGAAGAATGTAATAGCTGACAATAAATGAACTCAAGGTAAAAAAAATATGCCTTCCTGAATAAAAAGGTTTTTAGGCCAGTCTTAAAATATATCAAATGTTACTTGCATGAAGCATCACTCTGAGCTGTCAGGAGACATCAGAAGTGTTCGGATCTTCATGTAAACGACAGCAACACCAGATTAGAAAACTGATTTCACATTTAAAATGTTTTAATTGTACACTTTTACAAAAGGAAATGTCTGAAAAAGTGTAATCAAATAAAAACAGTAGATACAATACATATATGTTCTACTCTTATTGGCCACGCAGTAAGAAACCCTGTAATACAAGCCCATATATCAGCGCACATAATACAAAATTGGCAATATGAGTTTAGTAAGTTAGGAGCTGAAGACTTTATGGGCCTCATTAACTCTGCCACACCTGATGTCCTGCACAAGTTTCAGAGATCTGCTTTTATTATCACCGTAATCTCAAAGTGTCCAACACTTGATGGAGAACCACAAAGCTAAGTGTACATGAAAACCATTACACATACGTCCTGTACGAGTAACCCGAAACCACCAACTTGGGAGAAAGAAAAACACGTTAATGACCCGCAAAACCACAGACGTTTGTTTATTAGCCACGAGTGTTGTTCTTCCTTCGTAACATCGTTTTTATTCTCAAATACACACACGGACCCCCGCCCATCTAAATACCTTTTTTGTTCTGCCTGTTAGAGAAACGTCAAACTATAATTCTTTCCTCACATCATTTACAAGACGCGCAGCTTTGAGGTTTCGGAGAGAGGCCGGCCGAGCGAGGCCACATGCTGCCGGCTGTCAGACACACGCAGAACCGCAGCCTCCCCTTCTCGTCACGAGCCTTATGATGCATGTGACTCGGATCTTTTTACGCTTCAAAGCATACGTTGCATACCGATATGAAGGAGCACCAAGGTGAGTGACCCAAAGCCACTGAAGTTTTGTCTGTGGGGGGAAAAAAAGGACGGTTCGTCCACACGTGTCGGGCGTTAGCACAAAATGAACCTGCCGCTAGGGAAGTTATGTCAGAGGGTCATAATCTTTAGAAAAAACCCCAAAATGAGTATTTCTGGGTAAAACATAGAGTGTTCCAGGTGTTACTTTTTCCTTTTTGTTTTGATCGAAATGTAAAAAGTACAGTGGACGTACCATATGAACTGCTTTGCTACGTATTGGCTGCATGGCGTCTATCGTCATGTATGTGCTGGGTCTCAAGAAGCATCCAATAAATCTCTTAACCCGCTGCTCACATTCACCTCCTAGAGCACAGGCGTCAAACACATGGCCCGCGGGCCAAATCCGGCCCGCCGCATCATTTTATGTGGCCCCCGACGGCTTGAAAGACACGTGATAACCTTTTCTTAAAGAAATTGAAGAAAAATGTCCCGTGCTTTTATTTTGAAGGTTTCAAATTAAATGGATTTACCTTTTAATATAAGATACATCTTCTTATGAGCAATATGTCTACACTCAAATAAACAATAATCAAATGCAAAGAGTCATTTAATAATATGTTCGAGGAGTTTATAAAGTGTTTCCGGCCCTTTAAGAGGGCAGTCATGCATGTGATCACCTTTTCTTAAAGAAATTGAAGAAAAATTTCCCGTGCTTTTATTTTGAAGGTTTCAAATTAAATGGATTTACGTTGTAATATAAGATACATTTTCTTATGAGCAATATTTCTACACTCAAATAAACAATAATCAAATGCAAAGAGAGTCATTTAATAATATGTTCGAGGAGTTTATAAAGTGTTTCCGGCCCTTTAAGAGGGCAGTCATGATGCTGCGTAGCCCTTCAAACTAATGCACCCGAGGTGGCCTGGATGTACGCTGTAGGTTTGAGCCACCGAGATGGACATACTAAAGACGATGGCTTATGTTAGAGCAGAGATTCACACTGTTATACCTCTTTAAATGTTTCCTGAATTCAACACAGAGGGATGAGGATATCATGTCCTGTTCTGTCTGAGGGTATGACATGAAATATGTCTGACATTAGTTGAGGCTAAAGTCCAACAATTTCCCTATTAGAATTCCTCCTTTTTAATTTTTTAGCTATTTCATGTAATTTCTCTCTTGACAGTTAACTTATTTCAAGAGCTGTTGGAAGTGATGCTCACACACACAACCACACTCACACATACATAAAGCTTACGCAGTTTGATCTCCAGGGTCCAACACTCAACCGGCTGTTTTTACAACGGAATTGCGCAGCTACAGGAACCCGAATATAATGGATTTTGGCTCGGGGACTAATAAAAACACAGTGTTATTATTGTTTTAAGCTAAAAGCTCTCCAACATCCCCGCTGAGGAACATAATCAGAAATTAGACGATACATATTAAATTACTTACCACTCTTCAGTTCGCACGTATTATTTATGCTCCATTTTTATTTGCTGAATTCAATTATCTGTTCGCTGGAACAAAACAACCCGGCTCCCCCACAGTGTAGTTTAATCAAATTTTATGCACTTCTAATTCGCAGCTACAGCTAATCAAACACACATGCAGAACTACTCCTGCTGAGAACACTTTAAAACAGAGAGGTCAGTGTTTGATTTGTTATTTTACATGCGTACCTGCAGTATCAGACCCAATTCACGCTTTTCATTTGAATGATCCAATATTGATTCGATCTTTAAACCCGTTGGTCCTGCGTGGCCCCGCCCCCTGGTCAAGGTTATTATGACGGGAGCTGCTACACCGTACCGCCCAGCTTTAAGGCAAGTCTGGTTGCAATTTAGATTTAAAAACTATGAAGACACAGCAGAGCTGGATGTTATATCTGCAAAATATCGTGTAAATACCACACATCTTGAATACTTATTTTTAATAATGCTGGAGAGTCCCTTGTACAGCTGCTAATCTTTAATATTCAACTAAAACTGTAAATAGTATTCATAAATTAATCGATATTGAATCAAATTGGGAAATCCCCTCGTCATTTTTTAGTGAGCCGTCGGGGTGTGTTCAGGATAACTCGTTCCAGTCTTTAAGCTGAGCGGTTTCTGGCTGAAGCTCTTGTTAATCAAACAGATGTGAGAGTGGCATCATTCTGTTTAAATGATTCTCATCTGGAAGGTAAAGTGTTTTTTTTCTCGAGCTGTCAAACCATTAACCTACCCCCTTCAGGTCAGAGGCTCCTCATTGATGAACACTATTATAGTCGGCGCCTCTTTTAATAGCTCGTGAATCAGACACGCTGCATCAGGTATGACGTAACACGGCAACCATCGCAAATCCGTCGAGAGCATCTCAAACCTTTAAAGCATACATTGGGAAAAAACACAAGTTCTTTTAAATTACATTACATGTCATTTAGTAGACGCTTTTATCCAAAGCGACTTACAATAAGTGCATTTCAACCTAGAGTCCAAAATAAGAACAACAAGAATACAGAAAGTAACATTTCCTCAACATAGTCAAACTACAAAAGTACCATAATAAGAGCCATTTAAGAGCCACAAATCTGTGTTTTAATCCATTATATCCTTTCAGTTGCCTTTAAAGCAAATAAGGGTAGTTCCAAAAATGTAAAACTAATGTTTTAAAATGTAAAACACAGACCATGTGAGAAGCACACACTGGTTTAACCCTCCTGTTACCTTCACATTTACTAACATATTTTACCCTCGGGGTCAATTTGACCCCAGCTATTAAAACCTCCAGAAAATGATTAGAATTAATATTGTTTCCCAAGTTTAAGTGTGAGGTACTTTATGTTTGTTTGTTGACTACCTAAATAGCCTTTTAAATATATAAAAAAGTTGATATTTCTTATATGTTTGACACAGTGAAAAACAGCCTGGGGTCAAATTGACCCCAAAGAACACCAAAGTTAAACATTGAATGGGGTCAAATTGAGCCTAAAGGTTACAGGAGGGTTAAAAATCCACTTGCATGGTACACCACATTTTGAGAGTGCAAGACTGGCAAATCAAATCAAATTAGAAGCACATTAACAGGAAGGGAAGTCAAAGGAAGGAAACACACAAGACACAAGAGGAGCAAACAACGTGAAAGACCACAACGAGGAGGAGGCCATGTTCAGAGCAGCTGTGGCTGGTTATCTGTCGTCCTGAAGACATCCAGTCCAGTCCAGATCCTTCCTGCCTGCCAGATAAACATTAGCAATAAGCGATCACTCCCTGTTCTGGAGCTCTTCACGCACCGACAGTCTGGTGTTGGAGGTGATGTCGTGGCCTCCGAGGCTTGAACCCCCAACACTTGAAGCTGGCTCATCTACTTTTCCCAGGGTCATTATCTCTCATGCACGAGAAAGGTAGAAGGCTTCTTGTCCGAATTAGCGAGTTTGTGGAGAACTCCTTTGTTTGGTGGCCTCAGGTGAACATGAGTTGTCGGACCGTAAGGAGACAGGATGAGTTCATCCTCCAGGATTCACCATTCTTTTCACGCATTATCACTTATATAAGTATTTGTTTGGGTTGCTAACCTCACTCTCCCATGCATGATTGTGCACACGTCTGTAGTAACTGACTTTTAGACTTTTAGTCTACATAAACTTGAGGGCTTATTTCTAAGATTAATTCAGCTTTTTGTAGTCTTTTTTTTCCATCCAAATAATTACATTTTTGATTTTGACATTGTTGATTTTCTATAAGTTTGGAAACAAAAGTGAATGACGCCAGAAAAGGGTTTCACCAAACAATGAGCAGCCCTTAGCCACTGTTGCTGTTCTGCTATGGTATACCCATTGTGATGGTGTGTGTATGTGTGTGTGTGTGTGTGTGTGTGTGTGTGTGTGTGTGTGTGTGTGTGTGTGTGTGTGTGTGTATGTGTGTGTGTGTGTGTGTGTGTGTGTGTGTGTGTGTGTTATTTGTCACTTGTAATGTCTCTAAAATGTCTTTTAAAAAGCCTACTAATGCCCAGCAGGTGTCATTATTCAATCTGAAAAACATGCATTCACATAATAAATAGCGAGTAGGAGAGACGGATGTCTGCAGTAAATGACGCAGCAGGGAGCATCCTGACTGGGCTACTCTCCTAAAACCTGGATGCAAAGCCGCCGCTCTGCTCACTGTTGATTCCAGGCTTGTGCATCCTATCACATAATATTAAAGAGTATAAAGGGATACCATAGGCTGCAACAAACACTTCTTTATTTCATTTCAAGCACTCAGTATTTTGCTGACAGACTGATGCTGAAATTGCATGTTGATCCACGGAGGAAGAATAAGAATAAAGAAGCAATTTTTTTTTTTTTTTTACTTTAGTGTTATAGCAGAGTACGATGAGAACATGTCTGATTATTTGGTTTGAACGTCATCCTGTTTGGGTGCATAGCTCACGCAAGTCAATCTTGCACGGAAACCGTGCAAGGAAAAAAGAGTACTTTTATAAATGAGTGGTTGTATATTAACTGTTGTATTGGAAAAGTCTTCAAGGATAAGGGTTAACCAGCTGTACCTAATTTAAATCATGCATTTATTAACAGTCTAGTAGCAAAGTCCAGGGATTGATTATTAGTATTCTTCTTTTATCTTATTATCACTTAATAAGGGTTTACGGTTCAAAGACAAGTACATTGGAAACTCTGACGTGCCCTTATAGCTCAGTGGTTTTGTGTTTTATGTAGTATTCATGTTCGGGAGAAGTGGTCACATGTGTGACTGCATCATAATTATAAGTGTAAATACGTTGTTGTCGGTATGTAACATGATAAAAACAGTTCATTTAAGTCTTTTTTCAGTGACTTAAAGACAAGTTTTCAGGGTAACTTCATAGCACCATCACAAAAAATTACTATTACCAAAAAATATGCATCAAGTCTGCAGAAAAAGTTTTTTTTCTGCTCCTGTTGGAGCAGATTTTGTGTGTGGTGGTTCATTTAATGACATTTAAAAGTAGAGCATCCTGTGAAAAAGAGTAGTTCACCATTAAAAGACGTATCAATAACTGTGATACTTCTTCATCTTTATGCCAGTAGAGTCTTCCAACTTAATAGGAATTTAAAAAAGAGTGTTTTGTATTTGACGAGTTAACAAATGGTTCAAACATCTGCTCCAGGTAATTGAGTACTCAATTACTCATTCCTTGTTGAACGTATGAGCTATTCTAGCGCTCATTCCTCTCTTTCCGTCACTTTAAATTTGTCGAGAAAAATACCAGCAGAAGGTTGAAAGTACTCCTAATTTCTGCCTTCAATTTGCTGATTTTCTGCAAATATGTGCTGCAGATATGATAGTAATAGTATGATGTTATGGGAGGTATTAAATGATGGTGGGCTAGTGAGCGCAAACCACTTGGCTGTCTAATGAGAGTTAAATGGTTCACAATCCGAATTTATGATGGTCTGATGAGCCTAATATCCTGTCCAGATAATGTGTCTGGTTCTACTCGCCAGCACTCTGTGTGTGTGTGTATGTGCGTGTGTGTGTGTGTGTGTGTGTGTGTGTGTGTGTGAGAAAGGTGATACGTCAAGTCAATTATACGGCATAATATTATACGTTCCTGTAGGCAAGTTTTTGAGCAAGGCACTTTAACCCTGAATCCAGCAAACTGTCTCAAACCGAACACAATAGAGGGTTTCTTGTCATGTTGCATTTTAATAATTATTATATTTGACTGTTCATTTGTTTTTTAGTACCGTGATTTATATTGGGTTATTTGTAGAATGTGTCTACATGGCAAACTGATATCAATGTAATTGCTGCATGTTTCACAATGAAAGAAACAATAAAGTGTTTACCAAGTTGTATTGATTCTAGAATGTAGTAGCACTTTAAATCAAGTGGTCTGTGACACTTGTATTGCAATAGACAAGGTTCAGATTTAGAAATGTGTATCTCCCAGCTGAATAGGCTGGAAAGAGAATGAAGGTGAGGTGCCACTACATCCCTTATGCTCACCCTGAGCAGGTATGTTTAATATACACCTGCTCAGGGTAGTTTTCCACTGTACAGGTCTCTGACTAGAGAGTCCCTTTCTGTCCCTTTCTGTCTAGAGTCTCTTTCTGTCTATAGAGTCTCTTTCTGTCTAAAGAGTATTTTTACTAAAAATAGTCTCTTTATATCTTTCTGTCGAGAGTCTCTTTCTGTCTCTTTCTATCTCTTTCTGTCTCGTTCTGTCTATATAGTCTCTTTCTGTTTCTTTCTGTCTCTTTCTATCTCTTTCTGTCGAGTCTCTTTCTGTCTAGAGAGAGTTTTTCTGTCTAGACTCTAGACAGTAAAATAGTCTCTTTCTATCTCTTTCTGACTAAAGTCTCTTTCTGTCCTTTTCTATCTCTTTCTGACTAAAGACTCTTTCTGTCTCTTTCTGACTGAAGTCTCTTTCTGTCTGGAGTCTCTTTCTAACTGGAGTCTCTTTCTGACTGGAGTCTCTTTCTGTCTCTTTCTGACTAAAGTCTCTTTCTGTCTCTTTCTGTCTGGAGTCTCTTTCTGTCTCTTTCTGTCTCTTTCTGTCTGGAGTCTCTTTCTGTCTCTTTCTGACTAAAGTCTCTTTCTGTCTCTTTCTTACTAGAGTCTCTGTATTGGCTTGCTGGAGTTTTGTCCAACAAGGTGACTCGTTTACAGATGCATGAAGTTTAGAGCTGCAGGGAGTTTCAAGACTGAAGTTTTTAATTTAAAAATCCTTCAACCGGTACTCCAAACTCCAGTGAGTATTGTCAATCTATAGGTCAATATGTTCAGATGATGGTCAACAATTGCACAAAAATGACTTCCAGTTCCAAATTCTTGTAACGCTAAACTTTTTACGAGGGGATTTTACATCAGAGGAAGAAAGAAAAGTGACTTCACATGGGAATCATTTTCTTTATTTTCTTTTTTGGAATCAAAGACTATTGCTGTGGTTTCTGGATCTTAAATGTATGTAGTGAGAATGTTAAAAACAAGCTAGTCATCATCTCATGTTGTCATATTGGTTTGATTTACAAGGCTTTATTGAACTCATAAACACTCGCAATTAAAATAATCATGCCAACAAGTGATAACTAAAGAGAGTCGTGTAGTGGTGTTGGAATAATAACGAAGACTCATTTTCTCTGCATGCTAAGGAGTGTGATGTCCACCACAAACCTTTTATCTCTTGGAGGCTCCAATAAACACATTCGATTGGAGAACAACATGTGGATGGATGGCAGTTCATACACATCTCTTCACATATGTTGTGTGTGTATATATACATATTTGCATATATGTTGTGTGTATATATACATATTTGCATATATGTTGTGTGTATATATACATATATATTTTATTTTGTATTTTATATCTCACTTGTATAGTTTATGCACACTTGTTCTTCTTTCTTATATGTATATTTTATTATTGTGTGTTTAGTTTAATGTTTATTGGTGCTACTGTGTCCGCAAATTTCCCCTTGGGGATTAATAAAGTATAATTCTATTCTATTCTATTCTATATGTATTTGTATTAATTTTACCAAACTTCCATGCAGATCCTGTATGTTAAAGATATAAATAGGACAGTCTAGCCCATTGCACAGACTGTCCTATGTATATCTTTTTGCACTATCCTCGTGGATACCAACATCAACACTAATATCTGTAAAAATCTGTCTACACCCTACTCCCTGTGAACATGTTCCCCCTATGTGTGTTGTTGTCATACTGTGATTCTACTGTACGTTGTGTATGTATGTTTGTGAGTTAAGTTAAGTGTATAAGCTACTGGTTGACCTAAATTTCCCTCGGGATTAATAAAGTATCCATCTATCTATCTATCTATCTATCTATCTATCTATCTAACGTTGGCTTGTGTCTGCTTGTGTGTGTTGCAGTGGAGGACATCCTGGTGCGGCTAGTGAACGGGTCCGGCCCTCACGAAGGTCGCGTGGAGGTTTTCCACGAGCGGCGCTGGGGGACGGTGTGCGACGACGTCTGGGACAAGAAGGACGGCGACGTGGTGTGCAGGATGCTGGGATACCGAGGAGTGGCCGAGGTCCATAAGACCGGACGCTTCGGACAGGGTACGAGACGGTCCACACTCAAACACGCAACCGCCGTTGTTTTCCCGCCAACCGTTGGATTCGGCTTTCGGCTGTGGGATCCGGGACATGCGGATTTGGCAGAATTCTTTGATGTTAAATAGATGAGAAGCTATTAGGATGCAGACCGTTCGCCTGAGACGTGGAACTTTATACTCCGTCTTTTCAAATAAGGAGCCATCGAGTGTATATTTGAAATATTCTCATCAACTAACTCCCAAAACCGACATTAGCATAGCTGGCAGGCAAACAACGATAACATCTGCAGTTGCATTGTTGATTGTTCAGTACGCTGTAGTGTAATTACCATTTAGCCTCATCATCCAAGATGGGATTCACTGATGCCAGTCCAAAACTCAAACGCTCACGATAAACCGTATGTAAACACGGCCAATCAATGAACATTAATATAATGATAGCAAACAGGTATTTATATAATATTTTGGATTGCACAAAATGCAACTCAAAGTGAGAGAGTCATAACTGCCTTCTTTTTCTTTTCTATCCAATTTAAACAAGTTCATGTTGTTCATTCCTTCAGTAAACAGGGAGCGGTTTGCTCTGTTTCTCCGATGTGTAAATATGTTTTCCACGTGGGAAAACGTCTGCCCCCACTCACATATGCATGAAGGCATTTTGTGGCTGCATAGTTGCGAGGATCCACGAGACTCCATGAAACCTTCCCTTTGTGCTGCTCGTGTCGGCAAAGATGTCTGCGACGCGCCGCACGCTACGCTTTATGACCTCACGACTGGACCGGCCTTCAAGGAAAAGATGTTATCTGTAAACTAGGGTGACCAGATTTGAGTTTGTGAGCGATTAACGTCTCTCTTATTCTGCCTGTTTTGTGATATACATGCCTAAAAGGGGGATACTTTTCGTGTATCTGGCAACACTGGGATCAGTCGACCAATGACTGTTCAGGTTGACTGTACGGGAGATACCATTTCCAAAACTTGTAAGGGGTAAATACTAGTTTGTGAAAACCCAAAGAAACGCAAATATCCGACGGAGCAAAATCCCGGACGTTTTTGGAAACCCTGCCCATGTCCGGGGAAAACCGGACGTCTGGTCACCTTATGTTAACATCTATCTCAAGGAAGTTTCTGCTCCGATGAACGCTGTAAATATCAAATGCTCTCTGAATGTTAAGTAGTTATTAGGGAAACTAAAAACACAGATTTAGTGAACGTATCGTCTGTATTTAAAGTAAACACCAGCATTCACTACGGTAAGAGGAGATGATATTATGAGTATGCCCCTTCAAGCCCTTCATGGGTCAGTGGTCATTTTGTGAAGTAAACACAACTTCTATCAAGACAGGAAATAAGTTAAAACAAATGATCCCACAGCACTCCCACAAGTTTGGTAGTCGTTCTGATTTTTACTAACTCTGTATTTTCTGTGCAGTTGCATGCTTTTACCTGCAGTAACAATGCACTAAAATGCTGCAGGGATTAGTATCGAGATTTTATGGGGAAAATCATGTGAGCCAGATGTCGTCAAGAAAGAGTCTCAAGGGTCATATCCATCTCTCTCCCTGTCTCCCTGTCTCTCTCTCTCTTTCTCTCTCTTTCTCGGCCTTACGTCATTCTGTCCAGGAAGAGTTTTTATCAATAAGTCTGGAACATTGTAGGGAAACATGCCTTTGATTCCGGGGACGACCTCAACAGGACTCACTGGCGTCGCGGCTGGATCCAATTTTAAACTATCTGCAATTCAAATACATCTTTTCAGACGAGACAATCACCTTTAACTTGTCACATGCAAAACATATTTTCCGGTATTTCTTAGGCACAGATTGGCCTCTAACTGTTGGATACATTTTATTTAAATATTTATGAAATATGTATTTGTATAGCCATGGCAGCATTTGACAGACACATTGGTCTAAAGCAACTTCAGGGGCAATTTGGGGTTCAAGACACTGACATTACAAACTGAGCTACAATACCCCCATTAGGCACATACATAGAATCAGGATTGCAATAATAAATTCCCAATAAATACAATTAAATGATTGCAATGCATATAGGATCCTTCATTAGTCCACCAGAGCAACAGAGATGCTCGAGGGAGTGTTTTTATAATCTCACTTAGAGACACAATAAACAAAAACAGCCAAACAGATGATTGAAAATGTCTTGCAAGCAAAAATAAGAACAAATTGTTCTTCTTTTGTTATTAATTACTGTATTCTCTTGAAAACTGAACTATGATACCATGCCTCAGATATTCACAAGTTTTTATAAAACCACTTCCCTTTTCCTAAATATGAATCTTAACCATGTAATCGTGTTTTCTTTGAGTTGCTTGGAATGAAGTTTCATCTTCTTCTTTTTATTTAAATTACATGTGTTTAATTAACCAATATCTGTACAATTGACAACACCTCTATTATATCCTTTGAATCTCAATTAATACAAGAAAAACAAAACGTAATGGTGAAAACTGAAAAATCACAAAATAATAGATTTAATTTGATTTAATCAAATTTATTTAGTGGAGCCTAAAATGCCTCAGAGGTCTCTACAAATTGTACACACACAACCTCACATCGGTTCCAGAAAAAACTCCCCAAAATGTTAAAGGGGATGAAAAAGGGAAGGATCCCTCTCACGGGAGAAGTCCAACAGATGTCACGTAACAGAGTTACGACACGTTGCATGTGCGTACAGAATAGTCTAACATCGTACAATTACACTACAAATCCAGGTTACACAATGATGGATGGACTGAAAACATGTATGAGGAATAGTTGCTTTCTTGGCACCTGTGAACAATGATTCCTCTCAGGAAGCAGAAGAGTTAGATAGATAGATAGATGGATGGATAGATAGATAGATAGATAGATGGATAGATGGATAAATAGATAGATAGATAGATACTTTATTAATCCCCAAGGGGAAATTTGTCATCACCAATAAACTAAACACACAACAATAAAATATAAAATATAAAAAACAGGGATGAAAAATATAGATGTATACAAAGATGTAAACTGTGGCTCTATTTTTATCATTTTAACCAAAGTCTATGAACTTGTCACCGGTGCAATTCTTGTGGGAAAAAAAAACCCAAATAGTTCAGTTTTAAGGTTTTTTACCGATATTTCAACATAAATCAAGTAACACACACATATATTTAGAAAGAAAAATAAACTTGATTAAAGTGGGCAGTCATCCGTGTTGATCAAACTTGTGGGTAGCTACCGTAACTCGCCATCTGATACTAAGTGGGGGTCATCATCTGCGTCTGACCACCTCTAAACCGCTGTCTGCAAGGGGTATAACATTTAAAGGTACGCCGGTCACGCTGTCCGGTACGCCAATCAAAACAGGAAGTGACCTTCCTTGACCCAGATATTTATCAGGACTCTGGTCCTGGATTGGCCAATTAAATGATTTGCCTCCATGAGCCAATCAGTGGCTTACGCAGACATCGGCACTCGGGGAGAGTTATCGAGGTTACAACAAGTGCTCTGAAACTAAACCCAGGACTCTTCTCGTGACATTTTTATTCATCACATTTATTCAAACAGACTTCCAATTATTACGACCTTCTCCGAACGGTTCCTGGGTGTTCCTTTAAAATCCCACACGGAAGTTTCGGGGGGGAATTCAAGACTTATTTGTGATAACTTTCATAAGTTCGAAGCGAGCGGTCTGAACCCCCCCGGCCCGCAGACAGCGCAGTAAAAGTGTGTTGAGATGCAGAATAAACAACTTAAAGGCCCGTGTCCATTAAAGCCAACCCTGAGAAGCCCCAGCAGCCCAGCAGCTGGGGCTCGTGTTTCCCAGCATACCTTGTGTCCATGTGCACGCCCGCATGGAGACACGTGCGCCTGCTGCTTCCTGCTGCTTTGAAGAGCTCCGATCTGCAGCCAGTTTCTCTTCCGTTATGTTTAGTTGTGAAGCAAAGCAGGACGGCTGGGAGGATGTGGGGTCACCAGGAATTCAGCTGCGTGCTGTTTATTTGCAGATATGAGCTTTAAAATGCAGCATTTTGATCAGAATTTACAAAAATGTGCATTGTTTGCGGACAAAAGGAATCATGTATATCTCCTTGTCCTGGAAGAGCTTTGATTATGTTTTGATGATGTTTTGATCGCCGTGTATCTGTATGCGTGCGTGCGTGTTATTCGCATAAGTAAAAAAGTATTAAACCGAATCGCATGAAATTTGGTCATCATCATATCAGTTAAAAGAGCTGCACAGTGTTAAATAAAAAATGGAGATAACTATATTGTTGAGGATTGACCCACATTGGACTTAATTGATCATTACCGTTGCATTGAAAATGCGGAAGGTTATGTTTTGATCGCCGTGTATTTATTTATTTATGTTTGTAAGTATGTATTAATTCATTTATTTAATTAGTATTAAATTAGTACTTAAAAAGTATTAAAGTGAATCGCATGAAATTTAGTAGGATGATTGATTATTATCCGGGGACCATTTCATTAGATTTTGGGATTGGTCGGGTCAAAGGTCAAGGTCATGAAAAAGGTCAAAATCTTCTTGAATCGCATGGAATTTGGTGGGATGTTTGGTTATTATCCTGAGACCATTTGATTAGATGTTAGGATCGGTCGGGTCAAAGGTCAAGGTCATGAAAAGGTAAAAATCTTTTTACCATAGCGCCAATTGGCATGCAACTAATGCCAACATGTTCATAATTCAATGCCCAATCTTGTGATATGTGAAGGTATGCGCTCTACCGAGTGCCCGTTCTAGTTCCCAACTAAAATTATATTTCATTTTTGTCTATACGGATAGAGGGGGCCACGTGTTATACAGATTGTAAAACCCTCTGAAGGACATTTTAGATTCAACTTACATTACGTTAGTCGCGGTTTCAGCGGGAAGCTTACACGTGTCCAATGATAAGTCTTCAAAACGTCAAACTTTCTCTCATTCCAGTTTTAACAGGCCAAAGTTCAAACTAGCAGAACTGGAAACGGATCAGTTCCTAAACACTTTTTAGGGAACATATACAGTCGGTTCTTCAAACACAAGAACACACATGTAGTCGAGCCTCGACTCAAGTGGAAGGACGTGCCGTAACGTGACGTTTTCTCTCTTGCAGATATAACATACGGTCTCTGATACGTCTGCTTCAGATATTGAACGAAAAACCATTTACCCCTCTGTTGTGGCCATTTGTTGTCCGAAATCAAACAAAAATCAAACCGCCACTGATGCACTGTGGGTTTTGGTGTTGACGCACGCAAAAGAACGTACTGTCCATGTCCGCCCGTTAGTATTCTGATCATTTGTTTTCTAAACCAACAAAAAAGAACAAACAAAATGTAAACACTTCCTTGTGCTGTGGTAAAAAAAACCATTGGCCACCCAGGTGCATGCTGGTCCTGTGCCTATCCACCTCTACATATAACCACAGGTGCCCAGTGTTACCCAATCAGTGAACCTACAACTAAATATAGTAAACTAAACTACAACTATCATAAGAAATAACTAACATATCAAAATATAACCTAAATAAGCAATAAACAATCAATATTACTTTACCATAAAACCTAAATACAAATGTCAAATTAAATAGCTCCAACACCCTCAAAGTTAAAGCCAACAGAGATTTTCTTTGGTGTTGTGTATCGTATGGTTTATTGGACTTTCAATCACATTTCTTATTTCTCTTTTCATTAAACCTGTACATAAGAATACACTTTACTGTATGTAAACAGAAACACAAGCAAACCTATAAAAGTGCAAAGTTTACACATTAAATAGTTGGACAGTGAATAAATAAATACATTGATAATTGGTTAGTTCACTTTAATATATGTGGTATGGCTGAACTTCAAGACGTGTTATGGTTACTATAATTAGCTTATGTAGATAAATAATGTAGAGAATCTCCACCTTTGACCTTTAACTTTTTTAATAATTCATAAATTGGTTCAGTGGCGAGTAATCATTCTTCAGATGGCCTTTGATGAGGTGATAATTCATACGTCTTGAGTTGATCTTGACAGTGCCTTGAACCTGTAGCCAGTTCTCAGAAAAAATAATGGTTTTAATTATTGAAGTTCGTGAGCCAGATGGCCTGAAGCTGCACCGCTGCTTCTAATTATCCTTCTTTGCTTTATGTGAATTTCGATTGTGTGCTTTTTATCTTCGTCGTCCGCGACTTTGCCAACATGGTGTTTGTTGTATCGTTGGTTTCACTTCTCTGTCTCATTTGTTTTTCCGAGCACGACACTTTGTTTGAATCCCTCGCCGACCGCTCCGCGCGGCCCGGCGATAAACAACCGTGACACGGAGCAGCCGAGACGTTACAAGACTCCAGATGTCGCTTTTCACAGCATTTACTGATGAGTCAGCCTCTCTTCTCACCTCCAGCGCATAAATAAACTGCGTTATCAGCACTTATTCCTTCACAGCTGAGCACCGTCTCCGCCCGAGCCTCGGAAAAAAAACTGAAGGGGCTTTCTCAAAACCCTCCAGTGAGTCACGGGAACCAACGTTTTATAGGGAAGCAGTACGGCCAAAAGCTCTGCTCACCAGCTGGAACTGCGTCGTGTTGTTACCAGAGCCCGTATTATCTGATCCGCATCGCACGCTGTCTCTATCAGAAGACTCGTATACACCCTAATCATGACGTTTCTTTATCATATCTCACATAACGACCTTTAATCTCCTTATAACAGTTTAACCTCGACAACTCTGTCCGAGAAATTACTGTAATCTACAACGAGCTCTTGAAATGTGAGAAGAGGAGAGGAACACGAGCTACGTATAGATGCTACGACGTGGTGCTGTGGGAGGAGCCTCTGCTTTCTGCGTCCCGCGGCAAGAAATACAATGTCGGCATTATGTTGAGTTTAAATGTGATTTATAATCCATAGAATAGAGTGGATAGGGCTTATTCTGACCGAAAGCCCCTGTGTGTGTGTGTGTGTGTGTGTGTGTGGCGCTCTCCTCCGTCGGCCGTCGGCTGCTGGAGCTGCTCGTGGTTAACAAGCGGCGTTGGTGGTCGGAGGTCAAAGGTCACCGTGCCCTCACGAAACACAAATCCATACGCAAATTATGACAATTTCAGGATATTTTTACTTGTGTGTCTTGAAAAAGTGAATTTGTCGACCATTATTATCGCCGTCATACAAGACTATACGTTATTTACCCTATTTGTCTTCCCTATTGTTTCCCTCTTTATATTGTTATGGTTATTATTTCCTTTATTTTCTTATTCTCTACTTTTCAAGTTTTTTTGCCAATTAGTTTGTAAAAAGAAGAAAAAAACAAGTCGAGAAGTTTTAGACAGCAAAAAATGGCAAATCATCATCATATCAGTTAAAAGAGCTGCACAGTGTTACATAAACAATGGAGATAACAATATTGTTGAGGATTGACACACATTGGACTTAATTGATCATTACCTTCGCATTGAAAATGCGGAAGGTTTTGATCTCTGTGTATTTATTTATTTATGTATTTATGTATTTATTTATTTGTATGTGTGTTACTCGCATAATTTAAAAAGTCAAGGTCAAGGTCATGAAAAGGTCAAAATCTTCTTTTCGTTTACCATATCAATTTCTATCCAATTGGCATGCAACTAATACCAACATGTTCATAATTCAATGCCCAATCTTGTGATATGCGAAGGTATGCGCTCTACCGAGTGCCCGTTCTAGTTTAAATATATATATTTAGTGTTTTTTTTACTCTACGAGTTTGAACAAAACAGGAATTATAAAAGCCAGATTGGAAAGACGAGCACGACCAACACGCTTCTTCAATCGTGTTTATAACGTGTCAGGGATGCCCGTCTCCACTCGTCTCTTCCAAATGATCCCTTTCGTACGCGACACCGTCTAAACGATGTCCTCCTTCCCGCGCAGGTACCGGTCTGATCTGGATGGACGACGTGGCGTGCGGCGGGTCCGAAGACACCATCCACCTGTGTAAGTTTTCCGGCTGGGGCAAAACCAACTGTGGCCACGTGGAGGACGCCGGCGTGACGTGCGTCGTCTAAAACAATCATGGCCCTGACGGCGCTGCGGCCTTCTCAGAAGTTCATGATTTGACATTTGACTGAATCATGGGAGCAAGGGAAATGAAAACATTTGTGAGCATCGTTGAGCGAACATCTGGGGGACGACGTCACGACGGGACTCTTGTGAATCACGGAGCTCGCGCGTCTTGGACGCGAGGTCGAAGGTCAGCCTGGAAAAGGCTCCGTCTGCCCTCGGAGGCTCGTCCGGGCGCAGGTTTGCGCAGGTTCGTGGATCGGAACAACTTCCTCCTCCCAGAGGCTTCGTTCGTCTTTCAGGTTTCTGAACCGGCACATAAAGAAGATGACGGAGACGTCGACAAACCGATTCTTCATTTACAGGCAGCTGCTCTTCACAGTATTACGTAGGAATGGCTTTTGAGTGATAAACATACACCGTGTTGCCTTATTATACGTCATATAGCATTACCTAGGGTTCAATCAGTCGAGGATCAGCAGCTAAACAACTGGACTAAAATGGTGTCATCATTTTCGGAGTTTTATGTTCACATACAAAAGTTCTGCTTCAGTGTTGCTCACCAAAACACATTGCGTGTATCCCAAAAGTGGAGTGCATTTCTTTCCTCATAAATCAATTTTTTTCATATTTTCAATCATGCATTGTTTACATTCATGTTCATGCACGCTAGCGCTCTTCTTCTTCTTCCTCGGCTTTGTTGGCGGCGTCTCTATGTGCATTACTCGCCACACAATTATCCCCAACAGTAAATCTATACGGAGCTCATTGTGTTTTTTTTTTCCGGCTCGCAGATTACGCTCTCATCAATTTTATCTCCGGCCACAACGGTCCACCAGGTGTTCTCAGTCGCTCTGACATTTCCTGCATAGCAGCAAAGGACAGGCGCACACAGAGGTTGGTGGAGACCAAAACAAACCTACAAACAGTGACTATTGGACTGGATGTGTAGATTGGTATATATCTGCTGTCACTCCAACAAGATAATATATGTCAGGTACAATAATCAATTATTGCAAAACTCAATTTTTACCTCTATACAAAGATTTTGGAAAAGTTGAATGGTCACTGCAGTCAATAATGAAGTGAATATGAAGACACACACACACACACACTAAACCATCAGGGTTAATACATCTATGTACACACACACACATACACACCAAACCATCAGGGTTATTACATCTATGTACACGTACACACACACACACACACACACACACACACCAAACCATCAGGGTTAATACATCTATGTATACACACACACCAAACCATCAGTTAATGCATCTATGTACACACACACACACACACACAAACACACACACACACACCAAACCATCAGGGTTAATACATATATGTACACATACACACACACACACACCAAACCATCAGGGTTAATACATCTATGTACACACACACACCAAACCATCAGTTAATGCATCTATGTACACGCACGCACACACACACACACACACACACACACACACACACACACACACACACACACACACACACACACACACACACCAAACCATCCATGCCAGATGTGCTTTTTCTTCCGATGTCGTGTCTCTCTCTGAGGGGTTTGATCTTTACGGCTGCTCTTTAATCCAGAAAGTCCGTTACCCCCCATGTCCTGAAACCTTTCTCTTTACCGACTCGTGTTTAAAGAGGTGAAACATTTTTTTGTGAGTTTTCAAATTTGGCGAACTGTTGAATTCCCTCTGCCCCTCTATTTTTGACGTGAAATTGTCAAAAATTGTCTGGCCCGCCATATTGCTATGAAACTTATTCAACATGCATGATATGCTTTTAACAGTCTGTGTCCATGTGAGGGAGGAGAACAATAATTATCAGCCAGAAATGATTTCCTCTACCTCATGTTCAGGTGCCTCGGTGTTTTAAATTAAAGAGGGAGATGGGGGGAAGGGAGTCTGGGAAATGGGAAAAGAGGAGAGAAGACTCAGGAGACGGATGTGCTACAGAAACTCAAAAGGGAATTGTGGACTTTAAAAGTTGTAGTTGAAGTCACTTCTGGTCAAGAAAGCTGTGATCACTTTGAACATCTGCATTTCCACACACCTTTCTTTAGATAAAGCAGGAAGATAGTTGGTTATCTATTTTATTTGTATTTGCTCATCCTTAATAGAGTTTTCCCTTTTCTCGACACAATTTGGAAACCCTTTTATAAAAGAACTAATACTGTAAAATGTTTAATCCTGTGGCTCCGAGGACTGAATGACACCAACAGTGCAGGATGTTCAAGCAAAAACACAAAACTTTCTCCGGCTTGTTTTTGCTACTTCTCTCTTTGTTTTGGCATTTTTAAATTGAATATCTGAATATAATTTAATATTTGCTTGATAAATATTATCAAACAAATGTATCTATTAATCGAAAACATTATTGGCGCATTAATTGATTATGAAAACCTTAAAACACATACATATACTCAGTACATATCAAAGTATCTTATAATGGAAACAAGATCAGAGTGTGAAATATGTGAAATATACATCTGCATGAATCTAAAATTGTCACTTTAAAGCTGAAACGCGTTCACCTCCTCAGAAAGGAGCATTTCATTTTTCCCGCACAGGAAGCAATAAAACATAATATGACATGTGAAAAGCAGCAGCTGACACTTGATATCACTTTGAAGGATTTCTCGGTCGTCAAATAAAAAACGATAAAAAAGTTTTCATTAAATAGATTAAAATATAGATCCCTCACTGCAAAGTGGGGCTGCCAATGTATAAAGTTACCGAGTGTGAAAAAAACATAATTTAAGGACCTGGCATGCAATCCTACATAAAACAGTCAATGTGCATTTAATTTACAGTATTACATATTTGGTAAGAATAACTAAACTTTTATGTTCTGGAGTTGATTTTTTTTTATACTTACAAGGTGGTTTAAACTGAAAAGGGAATAGAACAAATAAGAAATGTACAAGGTTATAGAGATGAATACTTACCAACTCTTGTTTGCATGATCGAGTGTCATACTGTAAAACACACACACACACACGCACACACACACACTCTCACACACTCTGACAATATCTGCTCTGTTTCTCTGTGCAGCTGAAGCTGACAGTAACTGATGTCATTCGTCTTGTAGCGGCGTTATTACCAACCAAAGATAACACTCTGAGCTCCTTCACCATATTTCACTCATTGGCTCATTTGTAAAATAATATCATTGATTGAAAATAGTTTATCTACGCGAGTTTGAGTATGTTTTATTTTCCACAGTATTGACACAGCGGGGCTTCTGCAAACAATGTTTTTATGAAAGCATGAACTATCATCTGTTTTGCCATTTCCTTTTTACTCAAGGTGCAAAGTTCAAGTGAAGGCCGTTAAAAGAGAAAGATGTTGTGTAATGTTTGTTTCATTTACTAGAAAACTCGTGGTTGGTCTCCTCATCCAAATATCTGACACCTCCTTGTGTAACATTGCTACTTTTGGAGGGAGGTACAGTAAATGCTGCATTTCATATGCAGGGATATTCATGTATAGGATAAAGTGTACAAAGGGTTATACTTTTTTATAAAGTAAAACACATTCGCTTTGTCCAGTTTTTAGATTAAAATATGGAAGGAGGGAATACATCTAATCAAATCAAACTAATTATTTGCTGGTAAATATGGATTGTGAAGATTTCAACATGTGAAACTGATGCAGGCCGATCACCAATCAAAACCATCTGGGCACAATTCAAAGCAGAAAGGATCTGCCACGGCGTCTCTTCCAGTTACCCGTCTTCTCACAGCTAAATGTGGTCGGACCGGTGTTCCTTCCCGGCAGAGCTGCAGCCTATCGGATATCAACAGGATGCAGTTGTTGTGATGTGATTTCCTGATTGGTTTGAGGCCCTGCTGATCTCAGATCAATGGTTTGTCATCGCGGGCTCAGATATCCAGAATACTTTGATTTTATTAACACAAAGCAGCTTAATGCCGTCCCCTCCGGGCGTGAGGACACATTCCAAAGTGCACTTAACCGCTGAAATGTCTCGTGTTTAGACCTTAAATGCTTTACTCTGGCATAACGGCTCTCACCACATGTGCGTGCGCATGGTTCTGTTTTTAATGACATCGTGCTGGTCATAGCACATAAAAGTGCCCCGGGGTTAACGGCACACACACACAAATAAATGCTTAAATCAAACGTGATTATGTCACGAAAATACCTGACGATGTGCTAATAGGTTTACTTAAGAATATCCACTTTTTACTGTGTGTTTGGTTGATTTGTACCACTAACATGTTGTAAATGCACTGCTGAAGTAATAAAATGTAGATGTGTTTAAACAGGTGAACTTTGGTATTCCTGACTTCATTAAGAGACGGGAGTTGGAAACAAGCACTTTCTAGAAGTCCACAGGTGGAGAGGACTCAGACGTGTGTGTGAGCAGTAGTATAATGTACCTATTTACTACTATGCCTACTTTAAATACTAATGTTTACGTACTTGTACTTTACTTGGCTGTCTCCACATCATGCCACTTGATATTTCTACTCCACTACATCTCAAAGGGAGTAAACACAGCTTTTAAAATAAAGTTTGAATGCAGGACTTCTACTTGTAATGCAATATTTTCACAATGAGGTATTAGTATATCGTACTTACTTCAGTAAATAATCTGAATACGCCACTTTGTGTGTTTAAGAACACACATGATCCCGAGGGCTGACGCATGTGGGTGTGGACACTGATTTTGGGGCCTTGACTGACAGCTCTGAATAATAATTACAAGTATAAATGTTTCCACATGTGAAGCGGATGTAGAAATGATTGGATGAAAAATCACCTGATGTCCAGCACACACACACACACACACACACGCACACACACACACACACACACACACAGACACACACACACATGGCCCACAGTGGGAGCACAAAAGACTGAGGCCGGTTTGACTCGGGTCAACATGGTTTCACTTATTCTCCAGGAAGGTATTCAACTTTATATTCGTAAAAAATATATACTGTAGGTTGGCAAGTGGAACCAATTTGACACATATGTAGCAGGGATAGGCCGAGTTACATAAATGTGGTTGATTTAAATAGATGGATGAATAGAGAGAGAGAGAGAGAGAGAGAGAGAGAGAGAGAGAGAGAGAGAGAGAGAGAGAGAGAGAGAGGATGTGAACCGTGAAACTAACTAATTCTGTCCTTCAAGGTCATAATCATCCGTGCATGCGTTGCTATAAGCGACGCCTTTTCACATGAAGCCCGCTATCAAAATAAACATGACATTGTGATCCACTCTTTGGGTGTGTCCAATCTTCTTTATTTCCTCCCTCATGCGCTTTCTAACCTTTTTCTGTTCATTTGAGTGCAACATGTGTCACAGCTGAAGTTACTAGAATGCACAGTGTGAGAGTCCAATGTAATTCTGCCAATGGTGTCACTATTGTGTATTTGTTTTGTAGTAACTAGTGTAGCAGGGGCCCACTTGACCTTGGACGCCCTCCGGGACCCTTCCTGTTTCACAACCCCCGGGATTCACAACCGCTGATAAAATAGATAATCCTAGCATCTGTATCTGCTCGTACGAGAATGTGTTGTGACTTGTGACACATTATAACTGGTTCCGAAAGTAAAAAGTTTTCTCCAGGCCACGGAGAACCACATCCAGAGATCAGAGGCATGACGTTCACCAAACCACGGTTATAATTTCTACAATGAACGCTGCAAAGAAAGAGGAGAGAAAACAACAGATTGCTCCTCAGCATCAGCTCCCCGTGAGTCCTCCTGCCACCCCTCCCTCCTCTTCATCCAAGCGTGGCATTTAGTGCAGCTGGTTAGACTTTGTTGGCTCTTTTGCTCTAGCGGTGAAATCAATAAATATGTTGTTTAGTGTCAGGACAGATGTAAAATTAAGTTTTATTC
Organism: Liparis tanakae; assembly: GCA_036178185.1. Classification (NCBI taxonomy): domain Eukaryota; kingdom Metazoa; phylum Chordata; class Actinopteri; order Perciformes; family Liparidae; genus Liparis; species Liparis tanakae. The sequence continues at coordinate 4,048,395 of CM070101.1, read as the reverse complement.
TCACCAGTAAAAAACTCACCCGGGGAGGGAAAGAAAGTCTTGACGCATGAATCCCGGGTGGTCCCGTACTTTAAGTCTTTGTGTTCTATCTTTTGTCTACTTTTCTGAATTTCATTAAGTTAAATGATGTCGTGCCAGAAGAGGCTGCTGTATCAACAACATGAAAGTCCTGATTTCCATGATTCTTGTTTTTTAAATACAAATGTGATTAAAAAATTTAATTTTTAAGTACGTTTTTGGCTTTATGGCCATTTTAAAGACATGTTTTGTCCCATATGAGAGCAAAACATCTGGATGTGTCAGCATGAAATGTAGACAAGAGGCCGCATCAATTTAACAAAAACATGTTTGCATCTAAATTAAAGACCCCTTGACTTCATATTGCTTAACTAGTATTTTCACTATGTATTTTATTTTATTCAACTGTACAAATGAACTGAATTGAATGTGACATTCCATAGCTTTCCTCTTGATAAGTCAGATTGGATGTTTCTCTTTTTCTTTTTTATTAAATGGTGCATTCATTAAAAACCTTTCTACATACAAATGATGTATAAACTGGGGATCAAAAACCAGAAGGTCATTTTGCTGATCTTGCGGTTTTCAACCTTACGTGAAGATTGTTCTCCCCTCTTTTTTTCTTTCTTTAAACACTGATCCTGAGAAAGCACATGAGTCATTGAGTGAAGAGAGGAAGACGTATACTTACAATGTAATCATTGTATCTAACAATTTGTAAACATAGTCTTTTTCCAAAATAAGTAAAACATTCGGAAAAAACCTCTTCTATGTATGAATGTTCCGTGTAAATGAGAAATGTTAACACACTCACACAATTTTGTATTTGAATCATGACATTAGAGCATGTAATTGTTCTTCATTGTATCGTGACATTGAGCAGCTTCCTCACTGGTCCTCTGTGGTCTGACCAGAGAGGAACCCATCCTTGTTCTATCAAATGCACCACAGCACGCCGCTGTATGGGCCTCTGAACATGAGCTCATTTCCCCTCTGGAGAACGAGAGATTGGGCGAAAGAGCGATACAAAGTCGTAGTACCAGAGTTCACATACACATCCAGTTGTTTGGACCACATTCCTGCTCCTCTTCCTCATAATGAAACGGTTATCCCTCCATACAATGAGAGGACCGAGCTGGGAACATCTGCCGTATATGTGAAGGAGATGAAACAATAACGGGATTATGAGTGACAAGGTCAGGGTCAACTTCCTTATGTGATGGTGAGTGAGTCTTTCAGACAAGTCCTCTGCATTAAAGAGCGGACAGACACAAGCTGTGAAGATCAAAAAAATAAAGCACTTTCATACAGTTCTCGAGAACTAGATAAGCCCTACATCCCTAAATGCTGAATTTCCTAAATGTGTACCTGGCACACTTAATTCTCATAAATAAAAGCAAGAAATGAGGAAACAACTTCTACTCAGAGAACAAAGTTCATTATTTGAAATTGTGGATCTCTCTTTATATATATATATATATATATATATATATATATATATATATATATATATAATATATATAGTGTATAAAATATTGTTTTAATTTAATATAAAGTCCATAACATCCATCCATCTGTCTTACTTGCAAACCAGCTTGCCATATTATACAAACTTCACTGACCTCAGCTGCTGAAAAGCTGTATTACAACTGTATTTAAATTATGTTTGGATATATTAAACACTGTTCCCTGATTGTAAACACAGTACAACACATGTAACACGTACAGTCTTTCAAACATACAAACATCGATACAACAGACAAGCAGTTTAGCTCAACTCCGCTGTTTAACGTTTCCAGTCGCAAACGACATTCGTTCAGTTTGTCCCTCTGCGGCCTCTGTTTTTTCCAGGCGGCGACGCGGAAGTAACATTTTGAAAGTTCGGCGCGCGGTTTTATCAGAAACAGCATTTTCGTAGCGACACGGGAAGAAGACGCAGGTAACGTTTGATTTGTTCACTAGTTAAACTATTGAGTTCAGTTCACGGACTCAAAACAGCGTCAAAACAATGATGTGTAACGTGTCACAAATAGTTACTGGCAATGATAACTTTGCGGTCAACGTAAACGAGCATCCGGTGGCCGTTAACCGTTAACGTGTTTGTCAACAACACAGTATTTAGATATCGAACCGTCAAATATTGGATTTTGTTTTAGTTGCCAATTATTTTTACAGCTATCAAACACCGGTGCGATTTCTCTTTTTATCAGAACGTTAAGCTCAAACGTTAAGCTAACTGTTCGAGGCGTTTTAAGTTTGGTTATTAACTTATTTCACAGCGACCGGCATGTTAGCGTAGCTCCCATTAGCACGTAGAATATGAGACATGTCCGATGTTAATTCAGTTACGTTGACTTGTATAACATATTAACTTCATAGTAACTCTGCTAACCAATCCGATTGACTTTAGTCGAAGGTGTTGGTCGTTGTAGTTAAATCACCACGTGTGTATGGGTTGCTGTATCCCCATGATAACTAATGACGTCATGTGTCGTCCTGGGACAGCATGGCCTCTACTGCCGCATCCACGGACGAGGACGCGTTCAAGACCCCTAAGAACTCCCGAGTGAAGCGCTTTAGGACCGGCGTGGGGAGCCCCATCACCATCCCGGCCTCCCCGTTCATGAAGAAGTTGGGCTGTGGAACTGGAGTCAATGTTTACCTCATGGACAGGTGGGAGGTTTACTCTGATTACACAAATAATAAATACATTGTTGTACAACTCACCTGCCATATTATTGTTCCTCTTTCTCCTGCAACCGCGTGGATCCTATTATTTATAAATCAAAGCTTTAGATATCTAAAACAGTCTGTTGCCGTTTTAACGTATTCATAATTCACATAAAAAATAGTAATTATAGAAAATGGTCCACCGTGGTTTGTGTTGTTGATTCTGAAACGTACATTTCATTTGGAGGGGGGGGGGGATGTAGTCTATTATGTATGTATGCTGGGTGACATGAGACCCCAATCATTGTTTAAAGTTTGTTATTGAATTGATGTGTATGCTTTTAAAATTGCAAGGCCAAATATGTCTTGTGGAGTTTTGTGCATTAACAGAAAAATAATCCATGTGTGAATGCATCCTCAGTATTAATTGAGAATAACATTAATACTGCATTGGGTCATTGTCGCGTCTGCAATGGAAATAATCAATATTTACTGTTGATCAAATGAATCCTAGAATGGGAAAGCTGAATGCGTCTCCCTGGGCCGTCAAGAAGATCAACACCAGGTGTGCCTCCAGGCATACGGCGGTTTACCAGAAGCGCCTGAACAAGGAGGCGAAGGTCCTGAAGGGAATCAACCATCCGAACATCGTGGGTAAGACATGAGCGGCACAGTACCGTGGCTGTGTTACAGTCGGACACGTGGCCGTTTCCCACCACGCGCACCGCCACTGGTTACCGGTGGAGCCGCGTCCGCTTCAAACCATTGGTCCTGGCGTACCGTGCTCTGAACGGATCGGGCCCCGTCTACATCCGGGATATGGTCACACCGTACACCCCGGCACGTTCGCTCCGCTCGGCAACAGCCAACCGACTTGTGACTCCCGCGCTTCGAAATCCAGATTGTTTGCCAGAGTTCGTACGGTCATGGAAAACCTGGGAAAGTCATGGAATTTTAAAATGGTCATTTTCAGGCCTGGAAAAGTCATGGAAAAAATGTAAATCATTCAAGTTTGGGAAAATTCATGGAAATGTTGTTATGATCACATGTTCATTTAGGCCGTGTTTGAAATAATTAATGTTTTTTAAAGAAAGTCGCTAAAAATATAAGTCAGCGATAACTCTCAATACGCAACATTTTCTACAGTTTTCATGTTTATACCGAGATTTCAGTTTGGTCATGGACATTTGGTTTAAAGTCATGGAAATCCGTTGGTTAAAATGTGTAAGAACCCTGGTTTGCTGTCCTGGCTCCTGATTGGTGGAACGAGCTCCCCACTGACATCAGGTCAGCAGAAAGTCTCTAACTAAAAACACATCTTTTCTGCCTATATCTGGATTAAAACCCAGATTAGCATTGTGGTACTTTTGTAGTTTGACTATGTTGAGGAAATGTTACTCTCTGTATTCTTGTTATTCTTAGTTTGTACTCTAGGTTGAGGCACTTATTGTAAATCGCTTTGGATAAATGACATGTAATGTAATGTGTAAGTACGTGATGAATAGCTCGGTCTCCTTTTTTTATTTTGTTCTGCAATATCGTGTCGGTTTCAGGATTGTTCATTTTGTTTCCTCCTTCCCACTCCAAAGGGTTCCGCGCCTTCACCGCCGCCAACGACGGATCAAAGTGTCTGGCGATGGAGTACGGGGGAGAGCAGTCCCTCAACCACCTGATCGAGAAGAGGAAAGAGGACGGCCTGAAAGCTTTCCCTGCTGCCCACATAGAAAAGGTGGCGCTGCACGTTGCTCGTGGCCTTCAGGTAAATAGCACATCTCCTACCTGGCGTCACTTAACTTGCATCCGCCCGGGATTAATTTCACACCTGTGTCCCTGTATACTTGACGAGGCATTGTGTTACTGCACACATCAGCTGCTCTCTGTTAGGAGCTGAGGCCTCCGCCTGCTTGTTGATATTCCTCAAGTATCCTTCCCCGGTTTATATGACACAAGGAAAGAGCAGAACGTGTATTTGACCGAAATCTTATATACTGTTATAAACTGACTATACAGATGTTTATACATATATATATATACATACACATACATACATGTGTGTGTGTGTGTGTGTGTGTGTGTGTCATCATCGTCACGCAGAACCATGGGTCAATATTGTTAGCGGGGCTTGGGCAAATAGTATTCTGACACTAAAACTTTGTGTACATGTGTTGCAAACTCTGTTCCAATGAAATGAGCTTGCTTCAAAAGTTTCTAAATCTAATGAGAGAATTGTCACGGTGGCAACTTTTATATTGTATTATTACTTAAATAATGACGCTGATGCTTTAATGGATTCATCGAGCTCACGTACTGCCGATTGGGACCAATACCGTCTCACCGTAACCAGAGATAATGCATCGTCATGTATTGGCTGATCATATTTTATATTAATCAGAATCTGTAAAGTAACTGAATACAGAGTAGAAGTCTAACGCAGCAGAAACATAATACTAGAGTACAGTTAAAGTACCTCAACTTGTCCTCGAGTACCGTACTTCCCGTGGTCACGGCTCGACTCGCGTGTCGATGTTCATTTGTGTTCCGTCTGTTTCCCTGAAGAGTATGGCTCTAATTAAGGAAAGGGCCTCAGCTCGGACCGAGTTAGACACGCATACAGTACCAAGGGAAAATGCAAACGTCTGTTTTATTATCCGTCCTCAATAGATGTATTGTTGTTCGTTTCTCGATTCCCGATTCGCGAAGAATAATCCCATTTGAATGTAACGTCCATGACGAACGTAATCCCCGCGTCAGGGGCTCATTGTTGTCAGAAACGAGCGACTAAATAAACGCAGCCGCGCGTTTCCCTCCGCAGTATCTCCACAACGAGAAGAAGCTGCTGCACGGCGACATGAAGTCCTGCAACGTGGTCATCATGGGCGACTTCGACACCGTCAAGATCTGCGACATCGGCGTTTCTCTGCAGCTGAACGAGAACATGAGAGGTACTGGTTGTTCACAAAACTGTCTGGAGGCGGAGCCTAGCGCTCCAGCACAAGTCATATACTATGATATTGAGGTGGGCTAAAAAGTCGAAGTGCAAAGTATCTTAAGAATGGAAATACTTGCATACAATTTTGATGTACGAGTACTTAAGTAGGGTACTTGAGTTAATGTACTTAAAAACTTTAATTTGATGTATTCTACAATAACTTCATCCTCATACAACCGTGTGTGTGTGTGGCATAAAGAATTGTTTACAGCAACTGATTCTGCAATATTTCGTGCAGATTGTAAAACCCTGTGAGGCAAATGTTGGATTTGTGAAATTGGGTTATCCATAAATTGAATTTGATTGATTTAGGATAATGCTCTTTTGATTTATTGTTGCATTTCTTAAGGAAACCCTGAAGAACATGAGTTCTTGTTTAAAGAGAAAGAAGCCGTTCATACACACACACACACTCTGTTTCCTCTAGTAACTCCCATTCGTTCTTCTTTCTGCCCTCAGTGTCAAACCCGAAGGCCGTGTACATCGGCACGGAGCCATGGAAACCCAAGGAAACTCTGGATGGGGGCGGAGTCATCACTGACAAGGCCGACGTCTTTGCTTACGGTCTGACTCTGTGGGAGATGATGACCCTGGCCGTGCCTCATCTGGAGATGTTGGAGGATGATGATGATGAAGAGGAGGATGAAGGTGAGATGCTGTTTACACAGGAAGCCCTGACACTATCCAATCAGCTTTAAGTATTGCTTTCACGCCACGTTAAACTACATTTTTTTATGGCTTATTATTTATTTAAATAATAAGCCATAAACACCAGGATGGCATCGTAAAAATGTATACGTGTTGGAATTTATTTGTCAATATAAATAAATATTAAAGTAATAAGTTGTAATCATCAGGCTTGATGGCTCATGCAGCAGCTGGGCATCATTACTCACCCAGTCCCCTCCAAGACAACTAGAGATAAAAAACAGATTCTCCAACGTTGACCCTTTTACTTGTTTTTGCATTAAATACTTTCACCTTTCAAACCTTTAAATTAAATGCTCTGAGGAAGAAGAATTACCTTTTTGGTTGAAAAGATCCAGAATCCCGCTTGTGATGGATAACGTTGCATTGCCTAAAAAACCTAAATAAACCCAACCCCTCCGATCTTAACACGCTTTGCGTTCCAGAGGACTCGATGGAGGACAGTTTTGACGAGGACGCCTACTACAAGAGGCTGGGCACGCGGCCGGCGCTGGACGCCGAGGAGCTGGGCAGCTCTTACCGGAGGGCCGTGGAGCTGTTCTACCTCTGCACCAACGAGGACCCCAAGATCAGACCCTCGGCCGCCCAGATCGTCGAGGCGCTGGAGAGCAACGCCCCGCTGGAGAAGACGCCCAGCGAGGTGATCGTCATCGACTGATGCTCAGATTTATATTCCTTTTAATATACGTGGCCAAACTGACTGCTCTGCTCCTGGAAAGTCATCTCTACATCTTTATGTTGCCACATTTCATTTGTATGGCGTCTTTGCTATAAAAATATTTCCATGTATGTCGATTGTAACTAAATGTTTGTACTTTCTTATATTTGTTTCTGCACTTCTGTAAACTTTGATATTTCTTGATAAAATTGTTACGCTCGACATGTTCTCATTAATATTGAACTGCTGTGATTCCCAGATGAAACTCCCGCTTCTTAGTATCATAAACCAAAAGGGCAATGTTTATTAAGTGTATTTACAACAAAAGCATCCCTCTTTCAAAAAGGTGAAAACAATCCAAACATTTAAATGAAACAGAACATAAACATCAGAATAGAAACACTGCAATGAGCATTCAACAGTAAATTATACAATAGAGCAACAGGTGCATCACGACCCTTTGAAACGTAATCCTGAATGTATTATAACTATACAACCGAAAAACACTTCAAGACAAACTGAAGCTCAACAAACTGAACAGTTATTTGCATATGAAAGACAAAGTAAGAACCACCTGAAGATCTGTCGATATGCAGTACTTATAATTTAACGAGTCAGTGAGAACGGGAATGCACCTTCAATACAAGCGTCTGCTTCACGCCACGAAGTTGTACACGAGGAAGGTCGGCGTGTTGGAGTACTTGGTTGCAAACAGTTTGCCGTCCGGCGTCGGGTCAGAGAACGAGATTTCATCTTTGGTGAGATGGCTGCCGTACATGAAGGAGCTCCTAAAGATGCGAGGAGGACGGAATTATTGTCAAGGAGATGAAAGGAGACCGCCTTCTTCCATGTGTAGGAAATTCCCCAGTATAGTATATATATATATATATATATATATATATATATACACACACACACACACACACACACACACTATACTGGGGAATTATTAAGTTTAAGTTCAGAGAATTGATCGTGCAGTCTGGTCACAGCAAAATATTACTATATGCTTAAAAACATTGCGCAGAGAAAATAAAATATTGAGCCAACTTTGAGAAGATGGTATTAATCCCACAGTACGAAAGTGAAATAAGTACACTTATAAAACATTGGTTTCAGAAGCGTATTGGTAATCACTAAAAATCTTAACATACTCAACACTCTAACCTGCTGAAAATTTACACATACATACATATATATATATATATATATATATATATATATATATATATATATATATATATATATATATATATATATATATATATATATATATATATATATATATATATATATATATATATATATATATATATATATATATATATATATATATATATATATATATATATATATATATATATATATATATATATATATATATATATATATATATATATATATATATATATATATATATATATATATATATATATATATATATATATATATATATATTGTATTTCTCTGTTTATTTAATATTGTATTATATTTTTAGCTTTAATGTGCACCCGCTGCTGTGATCCTGCTATTTACCCACTGTGGAACCAATAGAGGATTATCTAATTTGATCTAATAATCGATTAAAAAAAATCTCTGCAAGCCTGACGTGACCTCACGGGCTCTCACTCTCCCACGTCCTTCACGTGGGGAGCGTGGCGCGTACCTGACGGTGTCCAGCATGCGCGTGGCGATGCCCTTCCGCCGGGCCAGACTGAAGACCCAGATGCGGCTGATCCCACACAGCGCCGGCTCCGGGACGGTGGAGCAGCACCAGGCCCGGTGCCGCTCCATGAAGTCGTCCTTCGTCATGTCTTTGTGTCGGTCCGGCTGCTCCAGGACTCTGTAGGCCTGCGGGGACAAGCGGGAACTATTTTAGCTTTCCGAATGATTTGACTTGCCCTGCTATTTAATGGCAACAGTGATGCAAAGGACGTTTGTTTTCTTTTTCTACCTCTTTGCCCAAAATAAGTGGTTAGTGGAGGTGGGAAGTGCGATCGCCAATCCAGACCAATATAATATTAACCTCATGGACTTCTGGTTTATATCAAACTATAAAATAAACATTTCTTCTAAACAAAGGAAATTTAATCTAATAAACATGTTTTTCCTCCATGATAATAACCGGCTAACTTTTCTTCATGCAGGGTTCTTGCACATTTTGACCGATGGATTTCCAAGACTTTAAACCAAATTTCCATGACCAAACTGAAATCTCGATAAAAACATGAAAAATATAGAACATTGTGCGTATTGAAATCGTACGCCGGCTTATATTTTGAGCGCTTTTCTTTAAAAACATTAATTATGTCAAACTCGGCGTAAATGAACATGTGATTATAACAAATTTCCATGATTTTTCCAAAACTTTTATGATTTAATTTTTTTTCATGGCTTTTCCAGGCCTGGAAATGACCATTTTAATATTCCATGACCGTACGGACCCTGTTCATGGACGAATCACAAAAGAGATGGAATGGGACTGGATCTGCCAACATAAAAAACACACACACTTCTCCAGCCATACCTGCCGTATGGACTCGGCGACGAGGCAGCCCACCACCATGCGCTCCGTGTTGATGAAGAGGTAGGTCTTGGCCTGCTCGGGTCTGCTCAGGGTCAGCTGCTGGAAGCCCAGCTCACTGTCAGCGACAAGCCGCACATCATCGGCCTGAAAACGCGCACACACACACACACACACACACACACACAAACCGTATGAAAACCAGACCTGGAAAAGCACCTTTGTAAACTCGTGAAAGAGCACACACCTTTTTAATGGCGTATTTGGGGTCATCGGGCATGACCAGGATGATCTTTCCATCCCAGAACTCGGCCACCACGCGCTCCTTCTTCCAGCCCTGGAAACACAACGGAGAAGAAGAAGCTGCCGTTACCATGCCAACAAACTGATGCCAGAAGCTTTGGCAGAAGATATCTGAGAAGTACCAAACTACTAAAAACAAATCCCGTTATCATTTAGATGCTGAAGGGACGGTAAGTAGTACAAGTTCGAAAAGGAAGTAGGATCTCAATAAGAGACGACATAGCGTTTATACGTTTATTAGAATGTAAAGAATCAGTAGCGTTACAATAAGGACATCCATTCTGACTTTAAGGCCCAATCAGGAAAACCAGTGTTTAGTTAAATATAAATGAATAAATATATATGCCTCTCTGTGTGGAACTGACTGGGATTCTTGTACGTGTAAGATAACATCAGGCTCGACCTTAACATTGCTTTTCCGAAGAAAAGAACACAACAAATAAATACACGCCGTATGGTATCCGATACCAGATCCAGCATCGGACCGATATCGACTTTGTTACGCCGCTGGTTTCATACAACGATCCTCTATGAGAGTTCAGTTCAGAGAATGAAGGAAAAAAGTTTTACCACAAACTTGATGGAGTCGAGGAAGCGCTGGTGGAACTGGGTGTGTTGGAAATGGTCCTCCGGGTTGTCGGCGCTGTACACCATCCCACAGGAGCTGCAGGTCGTCGCTCCAAACTGCTTCTGACCCGCGTCCTGTGTGAGGAAAGCGATGCAGTCAACACACCGAGGAAGACAAAGGTCCAACGAAGGAAAGGAAACGGACCGATCGTAGCGAAGCATCGGACAGCTTCGGCCAGTGGCCGACAACTTTTCAGATTTTCTTAATCTTCAGGCTGGGTCGGTGGATTCGGAGCGAGTCGTGTGTAATAGCTGTGTAATAGCTGTGTTATAGCTGTGTTATAGCTGTGTTATAGCGATAACACCCGAGATACCCGGAGTGGCTGGAAGGAGATAAACGTTTCTTAGATGTTACATTTCTACGTAAAGACCAGAGGAGCCAACATTAGCAGAGCGCATTAGCACTTCAAGGCAACACTAGGTAATGAAGGTATAATTAATACACTGAGGGGCTGTTAATGCTTTTTAATGAAGGCAACAGTGAATAAAGACAAAGCAGCTTCACAGGAAGTCTTACATTTCTTTTTAACCCGTTTTCTCATCTGAATATAACTTAATTTCCACAGAACAATAGATAGTATTTCCTCAGTGAGAGTGTGCGCTTCATGGTAGCTCTGCTCTTTCGAATATTTTGGGCTCAAATATGTACCAAAATCTAGTCACAACTGAGAATATAAAGACAAACGTACGATAATAAGCTGGTCGTCGTCCTGTTTCTCCTTCTTCCTGCGAGCAGGTCGCTCTTTGAGAGTAGAAACGGTTTGTAGGGGCGTCGTGGGGCCGGAGGGCGTGCTGCAGGACACCGGGGGCCGCAGAGCTGCAGTCCTTACCCTACGAGACGGGCAAGAGACCACTGTGGTGTTAGTGGGAACATGCAAAATACAAAACTTTAATATGCCACTCAAAGTGAGAGAAGCATGGAGACACTTATTCATAATCCATATGTAGTCACTTGTTAGGGATTGTATGAATTATGTCCAAGTCCATGAACAACTGTGGAGCGTCCTTTTCTAACGTCATTGCTCTCGATTCCCATCGTTTGTGTAACATATTGGAATCACAGTTTCCATCCTCTCGCCAGGACCGCAAAGCTTCACCTCATTATATGCTGGGAATACATTTTGTTTCTTATACATCTAAATCTCTCATTGTGTAAACGGACCGCCTCACCTCTTTGACGCGGAGCCAAAGATGGGATACATCGCTGCAGATTCTGTGGACAGAAGAAAAAACATAACATTCAAATAAAGCTTTCATGGAAGAGACATTTTAAACTGAAATGCTCATTTAAAAACACGAATACAAAGAGAGTTGACTTGTTAAAGCTGCTGGAGTCTCTGATATACGTGAGCTGGTCAGTGGTTCGGTGGAATCAGCTACAGATGCTGAACCATGATTATGAAAGTGTAAACAGTGTGTGTGTACCTGTGTGTGTGTGTGTACCTTTGGGTGTGCTGGTGGCAGCCCTCGGGGGGCTTTTCTCGCTCGGGCCAAACATCGGTCCAGAGCCACCATCCTGGAACAAGAAATCAATATTATGAACGACTACAGCTGAAACTCAATCGCGAAAATTTGAGTTTGCTGAATAATGAGGTCGTCGCCGTTAGCAACCCGAGGCCTTTAAATACAAAGCGAGCCCAACATAATCAGGGATCCCCTTATGAACTGACTCAACATGACGTAAGCCCGGTTGGCTGGTGGATTATAATTTAAAATGTGAAAAGGAAGCGAGATGCATTTTAAAAGGATTCATTAGTGTGTGACGTGATCTCCAGAAAGTGATGGAGCGCCAATGAAGTGCAGCTAAAGTAAATATGAAACACTGAAGTTAAATAATTGAGTCGAATATACAAAAAAAGGAGCAGAAGAATAACTTCTTGCGTACCAGAGGACTCAGGGACGCCGCCGTGGAGGCAGGACTCGCCGTCGGGGTCCTCGTCAACACGAGCGTCAGCTCCTTGGTAATCCCGTATTTCTCCAACGACATTCCAGGAGACCTGCAGGAGAAAGATGGGTCATTGAATGACGTGAGAGGATGCAGTTAAAGAACATCCAGACGGTTCGCTGCATCCATTTGGGATGTGGGGGCAGCCACGTCGTTATGTAGTGAATAGAGCACCTGGATGTCTGCGGAGATTCAGGCTCTTCGTTAACGAAGTCCACCCAGTCGGACGGCTCGAACTTTGCTCTCGGCTTGGAGCTCGGCTGCTTCTCCTCGGTCCGGACCGGCTGGACGTCGGCCTGTCGGCAGTAACCACGACAACATAACATCAACGTGACATTTTTGGCTAATGGGGGGGGAGAAGAAATCTGAAGTACAACCACTGTGGTGCGGGGACTGTGATCGCAATTTACATCTCAACTTGTACATTCCTCAAATCGACCATGAGCCTTAAGGTACGTTCACACCGGACGCGACAACATTTTGTCGCGCGACAAGTTTACATGTTAAGTCAATGCAAAGCTGCGACAAAGCTGTGACGCTGTTTTTTTTTCCTGCGAGCAGCGCGTCAGAGCAGCACGAACGGAGCGAATGTCGCGGGGCGAACTGAGCGATCTGTCGCAGCTCCTTGTCGCTCGAGTTGAAATTTCTGAACTCGAGCAGCAGAAACGCGTGAGTCATAGCTGCGTCAGCCAATCAGCGTTGAGAAGCTCCGCTCGTCATCGTTCTGCCGGCCGGTTTAGAAAGTGGAGGAAGATTCTTGTCGAGGTTCGTGGGCAAAACAAACTTTATGACACGACTCTTTACTTACCGAAACCGTAGCGATAAAGAGTGGAAGGAGGTCGGAGAAGCCGTGGGACTACCCGATACGTTTAGAATGTGTGCATTTGCTTTTATTCTCGCTGTGTGTTGTACTTCACTATGAACCAAGCGCCGACAAACGTGTTTCATGGCAGCGGAGATCTGCCGCCGGAGGAGGAGGAAAAGTCTCAGAGACACGAATCACAGAGAGAAGAGAGAGAGCAGCGAGTAGCGCAGTGAGAGAGCAGCTCTGTCCGCTAACAAGTGGAAGCTCTCTGCGGTCCTGTCGTTCCTCGACCCGTACAGTACTCCGCGGGAGACGAGCGGGGACATGGGGCGGAGGGGCGTGGAAGTCAGGACCGCAGAGTCCAGAGAGAAGGAGAGAGAGGGGCAGCAGCAGGGCGACTCACAGGGCGACAAGTGAAGACACGACATCTCAGTCTGGTTAAGGAAAAGATTCATATGGCTGAAGTAGCGGGCGCGATAAGCCACGCCCCCGCTGCGTCGCGTCCGACGCGAACACCCTTTTTTTGTCGCGCGACAGAATCCTGCGACAGGCGCGACGAGAAGTTTTTTGTCGCGTCCGGTGTGAACGTACCTTTAGTGATTGAGTCATGTAATGCATCAGTTAAAATATTCATGCAAGCAAATAAATGCTCACATCAAAGCCGCCTCTACATCCCAATGAGGACCCTTAAGACTCTTGCCTGCACAATAGAAACGTAAATAATGGCTCCTCTCACCGGTTCAGGGTGGTTCTGTTGGCTCACCAACGGAGCCGCTGGCTTCGGCTTCTCGCTCTCCGCCTGCAGCCGGACAGTTTTGCTTTTTGGTGCCGACGCCGGCCGGGATGACGATTTTGGTGCAGACTTCTTGTACATGGAGGTCGGTTTCTTGCCTGTGCTGAAGAAAGCAGCTCCGACAAAGATCTTCGGTTTGGGCTTCAGGCCGCTGAAAGCGAGGGTGATGGCTTTCCTGGACTCGGATAACTTGTTGCCGCTGGCGGAAGCAGCGACCGTACCGGACGCCGATTTATCAGCGACACTGTGGGAATAAATGATGCATTGATCTGGTGTCACAAAGCGGCAGGAGCACCAACAAAGCAGCTACTGTGACTAATATGGGAACCGACCTGCTGTTGAGCTTGGACAGTTTGATCGTCTTGGAGGAGGACGCATTGCCCACGGCGCCCGTCTTCCCCGCCTTACGAGGTGCTGCAGCCACCTTTCTCTTCTTGCTGCCTCCTTTAACATTCTTTTTGTTCTTCTTTTTCTCCTGGGGCGGAGGGGAAGGAAGACGGCGTGGAGGAAAAGGCAGCAGGTCCTTTATTGCCTTCCTCTCTAGGGGAGTGAGGTAGATGGGTTTGTTCTGGCCATAGAAGGAACTTGTGACCATGGAAAGTTGGGCTGGAGGTGATTTGACTGGAGAGCCTAGTAAAAAAAAAAAAAAAAAAAAAGGAGAAAAGGCAGGAAAACAGATAAAGATGAGACGTCTGTGGAAAAGGTGAAGAAGTGTGATTTTGCAGCATGTCCTAACTCAGAAACCCATTTCTGTAGAATTAAAGAGTCACATGGGCTGACCCAAAATGACTCCCGATAAACCATTCTTTTCACGGGTCAACCCTACCTGCTGCTCTACGTGGGGACGCCGAGGTACAGTTCGCTTTGACCGGGCGCCCAACTGGCTTTTTCGTGTTTGGAGACTGTGGGGGCTTCCAGGACGAGCTCCTCTTCACGGGGGACAACTCCTCCCCCGCCACGCTCTTGGCCGAGTGGCTGGAATTGAAGTAACAAACGGTCACAATGAGAAACAGAAAATGACACAGGGATAATCAATAAGCTGCACAAATGTGACAAATAGTATGCACACATGAGGAGAGGCAGTACATAAGATATTTAGTAGTATTTAGTTTTTAGTATTGTGTTTTATATTTATTTTCATTGATGCTCTGATGTGCACCGCTGCTGTGATTTTTGAAATGTCCCCACTGTGGTACAAATAAAGGAATATTATATCATATATACAGTAGAACTACACCTGTTTACTGTTAATGGGATGGAGAGTAGTGTTGATATGACATCAGGGTTTAAGTCCCAGTACTAAAAGAAGTGATGTAGTTTTATTTAACAAAAGAAGCCACACACAAGGACAGGCAGCTATAAAACATTTACCTAGAGGGTTGGATAAGAGTATTAACTTGGCAAACCTTTGATTTGATCAGGAGTCATCTGATCAAAGTGAACTAATTATTCAAACGGACTTCTGTAATTGACACTGAGCCCATATTGTTGTTGCATTTTGATGCATCGTTTAGTACATTTTGAGTACCTGGTGTGTTTACGACTCACCTGTCAGAGTCCAGCGAGGAGAGCTTCCTCTTCCTGGTAGCAGTGGGAATCATCTTCCTCCCTGCACGTGCACAAACACAAACACACATTAGCAGGTCTTCTTATGATTACTATCAACCTGCCTGCGTAACAAGTGCAACAGAGAACCGCATCACATGTTGGTCAAGTAACATTAACTTACTTAAAGTAGTGTGACGGAGTGTGCTATTGGTATTTGAATGAGGTCACTGCTACAATGAATATTTAGATAATGATTTGTGTTTGACCGTAAATGTATATATTTTAAAACACAACCGTAAAGAACATGGAGCTAAACTACACCGTGATTGTGTCACTAACTTTACCGACGTTCTTAACGAGTGTTATCAGTTACACATGGCACCGTGTTTCATCATGTTTGTGCACAAAATAATAAAGCGTTTCTCGAACAGCTCGCGCGGAGATAAGTGCGTAATTGGCGGGACTATTAGCCAACTTTTACAAAAGGTGACAAACTAACATTAGCTAACGTGTCGATATTAATCACATTGTTCCCGTGTGTTTGTCCGCGTGTCTGCGTGTTTAAGACATTAAAGAACATTAAATATAACGTTAGATATCATGCAGTTGTTTGACGGGTCGCTAGCTTGAGGTTCACATATGATTCACTAACTTTCAAGGTTACGTAAATGCACCATTTAAGAGAAAAGTAACGCATACGACACCAAAACATGAAGCTTCAACCACGAATAATGTAACTCACCAAACACGTCGGTGGTTTTGTATAAAACAATAAATGTCTGTATACAGTTTGAGTCGCTTCTTTCTCTGCCCGCGTTTCTTCTCACTGTTTTGAACAGCGCGCGCCAGTCTCTAAAAAAAAAAACAGACAGGAAACGGAAACGTGCAACATATATTTCTTAATCGAGTTACAACAGTAAAAGCATGGATTGACTTCTGGTCCCTGCCTTCAAAATAAAAGATAGTCGTTTCCGAAATGACAATAACTTATTCAATAGTTATGTGTGTGCAGTTAAAAAAATGTTTTATTCACATATATATTGCGTGCGATTATACAAAACTTATAGATACAACATTTATCTGTGAACGTATTGTTTTATTACTTTTCTTTTTAAATTAATTTGCTGAAGCTTTTATTTTGTAAAATCCATGTGGGCACTTCCTGGCCGGTCGCTGCAGCAGCGCAACAACTTCCCAGGTCAACTTGTACACGAGAAAAGTGACAACAGGCGGAACGCGGCTCGTTAGATTTATTTATTTTGATAATTAGCGGCATTAGCTTTCAAACTGTATTCAATTCATATTCGTATTTTAGTGGCGAGTTTGATTCACGTAAAATGGTGTTTTACTTCACAAGTGCCGGTGAGTAACGTTAACGATGCAGCAGAGTTAGCTCGTAGCCTGGTTAGCCAATACCTTTTTTTTATTTATTTCTCATTTAATGTGAGTCTGTGTTTATTGTGTGTTTCGTGTCGGCAGCTTATATTGCGCCTTCATCCATACATAACTGTGTATTGTTTCCCTCTCAGTGGTGAACCCTCACTACACGATCTACATGGGGAAAGACAAATATGAAAGTAAGTTCGTTATAAGATCACACACACACACACACACACACACACGCACACACACATTATGTATTAGACTTTTATCTTGATGCCACGTCTCGTTATTTCTGCAGACGAGGATCTAATAAAGTACGGATGGCCTGAAGACATCTGGTGAGTGTCAACACTTTACACACAGATGCAACTCAATATCTTGTAATGACTGGTTTTAAGATCAATATAAATATGAACAACATGCGTTCAACGCTTTGTTTTGTTTCCCCCCTCCAGGTTTCACGTGGACAAACTGTCTTCGGCTCACGTTTATCTGAGAATGCCAAAGGTGAGGAGCCAACCCGGTGCACCTGAAATCCTGAATACGAAGTGCACAGCGGTGTCTCGGGTCCGGATGATGAGACAGTGCTGAGTTCAGGGAGTTGGAATAAGCACCAGCCTCATGATGGTCAAATATGCGAGTGGCTGCTGTGCTTCACTCACTAGCCAAGAAAACACTTGTTATCTATTGAGCAGATAGATTTTGGACTTCGTAAACGTATGTCATCTATCTTTATCTTTGGTCGGTTTGAATAAAGCCTTGTGCTAAATGGCACAAATAAGACAACAATGATGCTCAGGTTGATTTAAAGCATATGTTAGCCCTTGAGTACAGCCATATCTTGTTGATTAAATACAGTTTAACTTGCCTCTGAGCACTTAAACTACAATGTCAAATATTTTTTCCAGGGTCAGACCATCGAGGGAATCCCCCCCGAGGTGCTGATAGACTGTGCACAGCTGGTGAAGAACAACAGCATCCAAGGTAAAGACCTGCTTCCTGATAATTGTGTGTGTATATATATACATATTTGCATATATGTTGTGTATATATACATATATATTTTATTTTATTTTGTATTTTATATCTCACTTGTATAGTTTATGCACACTTGTTCTTCTTTCTTCTTTCTTTCTTGTATATTCTATTATTGTGTTTTAGTTTAATGTTTATTGGTGCTACTGTGTCCGCAAATTTCCCCTTGGGGATTAATAAAGTATAATTCCATTCTATTCTATTCTAATGACTTGTGCTGTATCATTCAAAACATTTCCTCTTAACCTAACAATCACCCCGCTCTCGCCATTTTCTGCATTTTTTTTTTGCGTTTGTTTTTGTGAACGACGTGTGTATATTTCTATTTATCTTGAATTAAACTGCGTTGAATGCCGTCAGGCTGCAAGATGAACAACATCAAAGTGGTTTACACACCTTGGGCCAACCTGAAGAAAACCGGAGGCATGGACGTCGGGCAGATCGGCTTCTTTCGACAGAGAGAGGTCAGTAGAGCGGCATGAAATAAAAACAACCCGATTCTATAGAAATGTTCTCGTGTTCTACGTCACGAGTCTCTCATCACCGCCGACTCGCTGTGTTTTCCAGGTGAAGATTGTGGCCGTGGAGAAGAAGGTGAATGAGATCGTGAACCGCCTGGAGAAGACCAAAGTAGAGAGCCTCCCCGACCTGGCGGCAGAGAAGGAGGCGAGAGACCAGGAGGAGAGGAACGAGAAGAAAACACTGCTCCAGGACCAGAAGAAGCAGGAGAAGGAGGAGCAGAAGAGGAAAAAGGAGATGGACGAACTCAAGTAATTTTGTTGTTGTTGTTGTTCTAATTTATTAAAGTCGGATTTATTTATTTATTCATTTAATAATATACCTAAATATTTATAATACTAAAGCATTTACATTAAAGATGAACTCACGCTGTTACTGAAAACAATAGTTTAAAAATGTACTGTTGTTGTGTATTTTATTCAGTCAATCATTGCAATACGATACAATATTATTCTATATAATATACACAACAAAAAGACTGAAACGGTATAGGTAGAGCAAAAAATGCTTATATATTCCTATCCTGATTTATTATAATCAAATAAATCCGGAAATTAATATAAAATAAAGAAAAGAAAAAAATACATATATTGTACATTTCTGTGTACATAATGCATGAGGTGTCTGATGGACGGTTTCTCTCTCCAGGTGCTACACCTCACTGATGAAGAGCGAAAATATGACGACCAATGAGGTGAGGACACATCTACGAATCTGTATTCTGTTTGTGAATCCACAGAAAGGAAAGCTCAGGGCTTCGGCCACAAGTTGGGGAGAATTATTTTCAATATCGGGGATATTCACAAATGGGTTGTCGGAGAAGAGAAAAGAGAGATGGGCCACGATGTCTTTTCCTTCTGTAATATATAAAATGACATCGGTGTATAATGAAAAGAAGCACACTCACTTTATTATTTGGATTAAAAGTCGCAAGGGTAGGTTTTGGGTCGTGGATTTTAATTCAAAGCGTTACGCTTGTGCTTCGCTTGCAGGACGGTAACGACTCGGACGACTTCATGTGAGAGGAGGAGCAAACGGAGCCGCCGTCGGGACGCCCCTCCTCCTCCTCCTCTTCGTCCTCTTCCTCCTCCGCTGCTTTCGCTTGATGTAACTGACACTGAAAGAAAAACAGACGAAATGGATACCGTTTTTATTTTTATTTTATTTTATTTAATCTTTCTTTTTGGACACTGAACCTGAGTCGATGATGGACGGCGCCACGGATGCTGAGCTGCATGGCGTCTTCAACCAGGGGGGGGGTACTGTCGAAGAAACGCAGGACAACAGGAACGCTGAGCATCGTTTTAGGAGGAAGAGAACACTCAAACAGCAGAACTGTGTTTCACTGCTGCTGGTTTCCAATGAGGCGTCGCGGCTCGGTGTTTTCACAACCCCGCAGACTCTTCTCGTCACTTTCTTTTATGTGTTCATTTCTCTGCACGTCTTGATTTCATTCACGATTCAATCAGTATTAAACTAACAGTTATAGTTATTTTTGACCTACTGTTCGGTCGAGCGGCGCCATCCATCCGCCAGGCGTGGCCTCGATCATCCACCGGCAGAATCGTGGCGTCTGGAGCCACTTGACGTCAACTTTTTTCGGGCTGCATCTTAAATTATTTTTAAACGTCGCTCGTCTCAAGTCTTCTTGCTCGTTCGGTCTGACTACCTGTTTAAACCCAAATAAATGACCAGTAAGTTTACAATAAAACAGCAAAGCAGAAATTCCTCAAATCTGAACATCATGTGTTTGGCAACAAAATAAATAAATATATTATAGATTATGAAAATGGTAAAATAATCTATAATGTTCCAGATTTAAAGAGGTCTACAAGTTTATTATTTTGTCTTTTTCTTTTGTTTCCCATAACATGATTACACATATATTTAGTTCAAAGTCAGTCAGCTAACTTTCCCTGCGGTTTTTATAATGACAGCAGTATTCCCTCTCTCCTGTAGGTGGCGCCATCAACACATCTACACCATAGCCTGGTCCGGTTACTCACTTTCACTAATTGAGGAAGAGGGGAACCTTTTGTGATCAATTTGGGTTCAACTGTTTTGGAGTTGTGAAATGTGGAAAACCTTCAGCACTGTGACACAAACTACAGGAACCACGTGCGAGGAGCAAGTCGCACGTGCTGAAGATGAACCTTTAATTTTGTCAAATTAACCCTCCTGTTTTCTTCAGATTTACTAACATCTTTTACCCCTGGGGTCAATTTGACCCCAGCAATTAAAACCTAGAGAAAATTATTAGAATTTATATTGTTTTCCAAGTTTAAGTGTCAGGTATGTTTGTTTGTTTGTTGACTACCTAAATATCCATTTAAATAAATAAAAAAGTTGATATTTCTTATATGTTTTACACAGTGAAAAACAGCCTGGGGTCAAATTGTACAGGACAGTGAAAACATATCATGTGAATTTGATGTTTTCCCAGTTGTCCCCAATAAATTAGGAAAAGTCATAAAATATGAAGCAAAAGAAATGATGTCAATGATTTTTTTTGAGACGTTAAACATTGAATGGGATCAAACAGGAGGGTTAAACCATTTGACTGATTTGATCTCGGGTGCAGGAGCGATAGCTGATGTTCAGGCTCCTCTTGGCTGAAGGTCTCACCATTTGAATTCCGCAGGATATTGAACTTTATTTTAGGAGGAGTATGTAAATCCACCTCTTAAGCGGCATGTCAGAGCAAGCTGATCGATATTCATAGGAGCAACTATGCTGTGAAAAGCAGCTCAACCAGGTCGCGCTTCTCTATATTTGCACTTATTGATATCGGTAGTCAACCCGGCTGCATCTTTACTACGAAATGGTTGAACATAGAAGAAGCGAGATAATAATGATAATACAACGACCACAAACACTCACTGTCACTTTAGACATGATAAATAAATACATGTTAATAGTTTAGACACAACATAAATATTTATATTTATAGTGTGCTTCTCTCTTAAAAATAAAAATTGGAGGATGCGGGCATCGATCCCGCTACTTCTCGCATGCTAAGCGAGCGCTCTACCATCTGAGCTAATCCCCCACAATACACAAAGAGGAGTCAACGTGGTATAAGAAGGAAATATAGGAGGATACCAGACAGGACTTTTAATCTGTGTGTTCAATATCTTCAAAGTCTTTCTACGGTGAATTTCCGGCTTGATGACTTTTGCATTTTCTTATTTCCCCTTCAGACCGGCTGCTGCTCTGCTTTCCTCTCAATGGATCCACAACTGGTGTCCTTAAGGAAGCAGATGAAGCTGGAGGACTACTTGGAACAAGACTTCAGTTTATGTAAAAGGATTAACGTGTGAGTATTTCATTCACTGTATTGATGATGTAATGGAATGTTTCGAGATTAATGTATATTTATTAGTTTGAAAATCTAATATTGGAGATTTTCTTCTCGCAGTGCCCTTCAGAAGGTTTCTTCAGCCAAATCCAGAAACCGGTGAAGATTGTAGGACAGAGCTGGTACAAGATGCGTCATGGCAAGAAAAGATGTATGTTGCCTGCAAGAAAGGTCCTCAACACCAACAGCCACACAAGGACAGGAAACAGGAAAGAATAGGAAGAAGTCTGCATCTAAGGAAAAGAATTGGAAGGAAAAAAAAGTTTAAAACACACACACACACACACACACACACACACACACACACACGCACGCACACGGGTTAGGGTTAGGGTTAGACAAGGTAACACAACTTGAAATACTAGAGATGATTTACTGTGTTTTCCCCATGTTGGTAACAATTACCTGTTACTGAAGGAGTAATACTCATGGCTCGGGGATTTTACTAAATCATTTTGATTCTGAATTAATTTTGTTTGAGATATAAAGCGGTTTGTACGTTAATTTATATTTAATGGCCTTAAAATCAACTAGGAAGCAAATTGAAAGTGACATTGACTGTGTTACAACTACGTGAGAGTTAAATATTGGTTACATGTCCAAAGACCTATGCATGTTGACTGGACCCTGACGTAACCAATGAAAATATTAGTGAACACACGCCCTGTGCTGAGCCAGGTCGATGATGGAGGGCCGATTACTGATAAATCTGCAGCCTGTGAGAAGAGCCGTGAAATTTGGGTCCCGTGTGATCTTGAGATTGAATTTATGCTTTATCCTTAAAACACAGCAGTGCAAAAATAGTAAATACACTTTATTGACGGAACAAATACTTATGGATGGAGTTAACGCTGACAGACCAACCGATGGGGGTGAAGTCTTTATTAGAAATCATTTACATTACAAAGTAAGACATTAGTCATTGCCATAGCCATCAATACATCCTGTTTACAAATAAGATAGTTAGTGAATCAGCTGGTCAGAAAGGTTCACCCTCACCAGACGAGGGGTTTATTGTTCAATATCTAGGGTACAGGAGGACGTTGGCATGGGGTTAATCTTCATCATCGAGAATGAGCTCGTTGAGCCACACAGAATACCATCAGCCTTGATGAGAACACAACAGCTTTATTTTTTTGTAGCTCAGGTGTTGAGCCACTGATGGCAAATGAAAAGTCCAGAGAAACGACAGACAGCTGATGAAGCAGCAAAGACGAGACACGGAGGGGAAGGACGGACAGACGAGACAGCAGGTACATGTATTCTTCTTCTTCTTCTGACGCGAGCCTCCTTTAGGTTGTGCTGTCAAACTCTGAAACCGTTGGGACCCCTTTACCTACAGAACATTTCCTGTTGAAGACTTACTTCCTCATTGTGAGCTGCCCACTGGAAAGATTCTCAGGTTTCTCACACACACGCATGCACACGCACACACACACGCTTTTCAGTGGCTTGAAAAAGTCTGGAATATGTTTTTTGGTCTTTTCCCTGCCCTTTACCAAGTGTTCACGGCACACTTTTTTAAATTAAATAAAAATGTTTTATAAATCATCTACAAACCTACATTTTTCTATAAATTACACAATCCGTTTAACCCAAAGGTTAAAGCAACAGCTGAAGTTTGCAGTAGAAAACTCGGGGAGAGCGAGAGAGACGGAGAGAGAAAGAGAGGAGGCCTCTTCGTCCAGCATTGACAAAAAGATTGATAGAAAAAAAAACATTTTACAATATCGAACGGATTTAAAAAATTTAACCAAAACAAAGAAAGG
Organism: Liparis tanakae; assembly: GCA_036178185.1. Lineage (NCBI taxonomy): Eukaryota > Metazoa > Chordata > Actinopteri > Perciformes > Liparidae > Liparis > Liparis tanakae. Next base: position 4,024,743 of record CM070101.1, on the reverse strand, counting down.
TGGGTCGTTTTGAGTGAGAGTTTTTGCTGGCTTGAGAGCCAGCATACGGAAAGGCAGCCTCAGCCTAGGTCAGTATGTGTCTATGTGTGTGTGTGTGTGTGTGTGTGTGTGTGTATATATATATATATATATATAACTTCATATGTGTACATTGTGAACTTTAATTATTCAGCATCTGTGAGGTCATCACACCCGCGTCAGCAGCTCCTGGGCCCACGTCTTGATGGCCAGCGTTTTGTGCTGGAGCAGCTGCCACGTGGTGTTGCTGAAGGTCAGAGCGTGGCCCTTCAGACACGCCACCGACACCTCTCCACTGCGGGAGGAAAAGAAAGAGAGTTTGAGAATTTGTTCTTGTACTTAAAAAGGTAAAAAACAACAAAACGTAATACGCTTTTTTTTGGTTTGCACCAGCACCAGCTGCTCATAAACAAATCCACGGCGCTTGTGTTCTTCTTTGTTCTCTGCCTAGTTTCAAACAAGTGATTTCCTGAAATGGGTTGCGTCATCAAAACATGTGACATGTCTGAGCGAGTAAAGACGCACTTTAACGTTATTATTGTGCCGTAAATCATGCGACTGTATCGTGATGAAAGCACATCAACACTTCTGGTCATATTTACATTGTTCTCCACCTGCCTTCGATGGCCTGTTGAGCTCTAATCAAACAAACTACTATTTGAATAAGCCCTGAACCTTGCAGGGCAAATGCAGATCCCATGCAAAACATATTTGTTAAACATGTAAAAAATTAAAATGGTGCCAATGTCCAGTAAGGGTTGATGGTAAATGTAGTCCTTTGAAGTCATACGTGTATCAGCGCGTGCTTATATCGACTGAGAAAGTTCAAATCTGCTGGGGGGTTCTCTCTTGGTTCTCTCTTAACAACAAAACTGCATTGTTGTATTTTGTATTGTTCTATTTGATTGTATTGCAAACCAGACACATTTCCTACCGTGTAAATGGCATCTCAAATTATCAGTGCGCATGGTGTTCAGCTCTGGACTACATCTCCCATCAGCACTGATCGGGCTTCCACATAAATGTTTACATTCAGAAAAAGGGGGACACGAAACGCGTGTTTAAAGGACGCCTCAAAGTACTGACTTGCAGGAGTCCTGGAGGTTGGCCCACAATCGTTGTAGCAGTTCAGATAAATACGCCAGCGCTGGCAAGATGTAGTTCTGCTGGAGGGAGAGGAGCAGGGCCTTTAAATACGCCAACGCCTGGAAGACACTGTCGGGAGTGTTGGTGTTCACCTGGGCAGAGACACAAAGAGACGCAGGTCAGTGAGATGAAATGCAACGGTAAATGCAAACGACCGTCGGCGAGGCGCCGTTTCACCGCCGTACCCATTCTATGGCCTGCGGCGTCTTTTCTTTGATCCAGAGGATGAACTGCGTGGTGTTTTCAGAGATGAAGACGGCTGCCGTTTTAGTCTTTTCCAAACCTTGGTCCATCAGTGGCCCCAAAACCCGTGCACACTCGGAGTAATAATGAGGAGTGTTCGTCTCCAGCCAGCTGCAGAGGACACAAAAACAGAATAAAAAGTTAAATCAGGTACACGCAGGCGGCTCTCGAATGTGGCAGTGTGTCGTCAGCCTTTGTTTTCAGTGTAAAGTAGTCGACTGCAATGTTCCAGTGTCTTCCATCTTCAGCCTCTCTGAACTGGATTAAGTCTTGTGAGATAGTTCTGCATTAAGTCTACTAAATAAATGATTTTAAAATGTTTGAACTATATCATATGCACTCAACGGCCACTTAGTTAATGGAATGGAATCCAATATAACGTTTGTCTATTTCAATTTAATTATACGTTTAATATTGAGGTCAGAGTTAACAATGTTTGTTTTAATCATTATATTAAGACTGTTCTCTTTTACATACATGGAGTTAAAATATTAGCAATACCTCCGGAATACTGATTAATTAACCCCGATATGAACCCCTGACCTTTATAGGCCTCATACAAATTTGCATTAGATTGTACAGGTGTACCTAATAAAGTGGTCACCGAGTCTTTCATAAGCAGGTGGAGCAGACTGTACACAAACTTGAGATGACAGCAGTCCAGACGGAGGTCCTACCTGAAGCCCTGTTTGGAGTAGACCTTTATTTTGCTCACGGCCTGCTCGGATACGGCCGTGACTCCAGAGCTGCGCAGGTGTTTGGCGGTGGTGGACTCTGGAACGCACAATAGACTTGGTTAGACCTCAAGAACAAATAAAAAAAAAAGAAGTAAAAGTCTTGCACGTTGCGATATAAGTAATAAAAAAGGTAAACGGGACTCGGGACAGACCTGCAAAGGAGCCGTGAGATCTGACGTCATGAGCGATGAAGCCGGCGACGAACACGAGCAAAACCATGAGCATCTTGGACCAGGGGAACCCGCGGCCGCGCATCTTCACCTGCAGATTCTAGAGACGGAGGAGAGAACAGCGAGCCGACATTTTACACTCGACTAAAACTTATTTTTTCGTGTTTCACAATCTAATCGTCAAGTACATCGACGTTCTAGAAGTTTCCTTCGGCTCACCTGACACAGGCTGTTGCAGTCCTGCAGCTCCTGGGTTTCCACAGTGTCTTTCATCTCTTCATTCGTCACTTTGAAAGACTGGATAGTTTCTTCAAGGTTTTTCCGGAGCTTCGGATGGAAAATAAAGCAAAGCACTTTAAACCAGAGGCTTTTTATTGATCTATTTATTAATAAAGCGGTAGCTCTTTGTGCGTAAACATGCAGGAATGCACTTATTAAATCAATCGGGCCTCATGGCAGGACTCGTACCTTTGGGGGGAGGATACTCCAGGACTTCAATAAATGGTTCAACAGCAGACTGGAGAAGAGCAGAGGAACAGTTAGCTCCGTCTATCAGTACATAACATATCATTGTTATACACGATTGCCTTTCACTTGGAGGAAAATGCATTTAGCCACAGAGCCTCTGTGCTCTCTGTTCCTACTTTTCACGACTAAAAGAAGAACGAACAATCACATGACGCACCTGGACTGGGGTAAGTGTTTGGTGTAGAGCTGCCGCCACACTCCTAGACTCTGGACATCCACACACAAGCACTCCGTCATACTGCTGAGCAGCTGCAGAAATACACGAGGGGAAGAAAGACTCAATTCGTGAAGCCAGAATTCTCCATAATACCTTCTTTTTTTTTAACCGAAAACCAGAATCTGTTTTCTGATGATCGATCAACAGGAATAGAAAAAGCAGATTAAGAGATTAAGAAAACATCCTCCTCATTCACGATGGCTGGTTGTAGAACATTAGTGAGAAATGCCACTACAGAAGCCACTGCTCTTCAATCCACGAGGGACACAAACACATTTTATGTTGGCTTTTCTTAAAATAACCAATTTTGTATTATTAATTTGAAGTGGACAATTATTTGGAGCTCAGCTGTCGCAGCGGTATTAAGACAAAAGATGGTTGTAATGTGTGCGTTACCTCTCTCTTCATGTCATCGGGGCAGTGAGGAGTGGCTCTGGACAGAAAGGATGGCAGGTATGTGTGTAATGTGCTCTCGGGTTTGGCTCCAAAAGCGAGGACCTTCAGTCGAGGGTAGAGACGCCTCAGCTGCTCCTGAAGACTGAACAGACACAATGTTGTTTTTTTAAATATATGTTAACTTGTAAATAAGCTTGAATCAAACACAAAACAGTCCCAGATGGAGCCGGTGACCAACCCGCCTAATGCATGCTCCACACCCAGCTCTGTGTATCCATGCGGTGCATTATTCATCAATGAAGTCAAGTAAATCCCCTCGTGACGGGGCTTCCGTGTTTGCATTATGTGACGTTTACCTTGATGTCAGGGCGTTCTTGGGCATGAAAGCAAAATCTAATAAAGGAAAGAACTCTTTCGGACCCATGATGCCAAATCCCTTTGTCAGGTTTGCATGAAGTCTGTGGAAAGAAGAACACGAAGAGTCAAAGTATAGTTTCATTTCGTCCAACATTTGAAAAAAAAAAGAACAAAAAAACCTGCATTCTTCATATAATATATTCTAACATGTTAGAAGCCGACAGATTGTTTCGTAACTACACACTAAATGAATTCAAAAGAAAGGAACGAGATATAGAATAATATTGACCACGTGTAGGTTTACAGAAGAGACAATATGTGACACAAATGAGTGATATAGATCGGTGAAACGAAAACAAAGTTTATATTTTACAGTCACATATTTCTTGGGAGGACTTACAGGAGAAGTCTCTCCAGATATGCAATGGCATATGAAGACAAGGCCTTCACCCCCAGCACAGGAAGCATGATGCCCAGCCACACTGAAACAAATAAAGGCCTTCATTAATATAGTAGTAGGAACTTTTAGTTCTCACATAATTCAGTCAGTCGTCCTTTTTTCTTTTTTTAAAGCCCGGAGCAACTGCAGAAGCAAAACACGACTTATATTCTCATATACTCATCATTATTCGAGTGGACACTAAATTGAGCTCCGCAGGCATTTCCTCTGATGTTTCAATGTCAGGTCATGTCTTGCCAAATCAAAATGAAATTGAAGCCCGAGACGCATAGAGGAAACTCTTGAGGTCTTTTAAACGAGTTTCCCGTCATATTTCAGATTAAATATCTCAACCTCAAGATGATATTTGCACTCGAGCTTTATTGACTGCTTAATGGTACGTTCACACCAAAAGGTAAAAACACTTTATAATTTCCTTCATCCACCAGAGGAACTAACCACTAGTTCTGCGTTATACTCGTTGTGGACATCCCACACACGTCTGAACATCTAACGCCCTCGTGTTTTTGCAATCTTTGAGGAATATTCATCCTCTCCTGCCCAAATACGAACATCCAACCAATACCAGGCAGCAGACCAGGCCAACGCTACCGTGTGTTTAAGCTCGGTGACGTCACTGGGTGCGTTGCTGCTCTGCTGTTGCTTCATTAACCCCGAGCCCAGAACTTGTGTCAGCACATTTTGTTGGGAAATGAGGCGAAAGGGGAGACAGACTGGAACTAACAGTGCAGAGGGAGATACAAATACTAAAACTGTGTCCACATATTCAAATAGTGGGTCAAGCGTGTGTGTGCTCTGTGCGTCCGGACTGTCCCACCTCTTAGTCCCTGGCTGAGGTCATAAAATCCAGCTTGGCCAAGAGCCCACATGATGGTCAAACACTTCCCTGGACGATTCTGAACTGATCGCAGCAGCTCCAAATACTAGAGAAGACAAATGGGAGGACGGGTATTACAACAACATTATCGCAAAAGACAAATCCCCAGGACGATGGAGAGATATTGTTTGAAAGAAAGCTATTACATAACTAGTATTGCAACTTATTTTAAGTACATTTGGAGCGACCAAAGGCAGAGGTCTGCAGGACTCGAGGACAAACACACACATCCACTCACCTCTGGCAGATTTTGGGTGGCTATCCTGGGTTTGTCCTGAAGGATTGCCTGGATGCAAACTCTGTAGCCGTGCAGAGGTTCTCCTAGGAACAGGGAGAAAGAGGCGGTTTGTGTCTGTCCTTTCAATCGAACCCCAAAAAATACTTTGAAATACACACAGATTAACACTTTCTGCAATGCACTACCTTGAAATGCAGGGTTCTTACACATTTTGACCGATGGATTTCCAGAACTTTTCCATGACTTTTTCATGACTTTAAATCAAATTTCCATGACCAAATTGAAATCTCGGTAAAAATTTAGAACATTTTACATATTGAGAGCGCACGCCGGCTTATATTTTGAGCGTTTTTCTTCAAAAAACATTAATTATTTCAAACTCGGCGTAAATGAACATGTGATTATAACACATTTCCATTACTTTTCCAAAACTTTTCTGATTTAAGTTTTTTCCATGACTTTTCCAGGTCTGGAAATGATCATTTTAAAATTCCATGACTATTCCAGGTTTTCCATGACCGTACGAACCCTGAAATGTGTTGCGCCATATTTACCTGAATTTCTGTCCATCTCCCTGAGCATAGTATAAACACAGTAGTCAAAGAAATCTGGCAGAACATCACTGCAGCGTCCGATGAGGCCTTTGATCACGCCCTTCAGCTCTTTTCCTGAAAGGCAGTATGGGTAGTCTGGGGACAAACGGACGGAAAAGAGTCATGAGAATACATTATTGCCCTGCAGAAACTTTTAATTGTTTTCTTCATACAAATAGTCAAAATGTGCCCAAAAGGGCCATTTTGAATGAAATGAATGAATGAAAAATGAAATATACTTTATTCATCCCCAAGGGGAAATTTGGTGACAACAGAAGCAGCCCGATAAAACTAAACACAATAAAATATAAGTATAAGAAAGAAAGAAAGAAAGTGACAGTGCATAAAGAAAAGTGTGCAAAGTGAAATATAAAATACAAAATAACATAAAATAAAATATATGTATATATACACAGCATATACACAACATATATGTAAATGTAAATATAAATAAAGCACTGTAAAATTAAATTAAATATATATATCTGGATAGTGTGCAAAATGCAAAGTGTGTGTACGTTTGTAGTGTAAATGAAATGTGTGCAGTGCAGATCAAATGTGCACAATATTGTCTTCTCCCTTTTGCTGTGCAAAGAAAACAAAACCCGAGTTTGACCGACCGTGAGCATAGCTGCTGAGCGTGGGCTCCGACTCTGTCGCGGTCAGATTGAGGTTGAGGTATCCCGCCAGGTCCTTGACCCACACCGATGGGTTTTCAGGGAACAGGGTCTGACTGCGAGCCAACTGCTGCTTCAGGTCCCCAACATCCAACTGAGCAGAGGAGACAGAAGGACATACGCTCAGAAACAGCACACCCATTATGTGAAGAGGAGAGCTTCAGCATGTGACAGTTTGCTTGGAAGAACCCACAATGCAGGATTGTTTCTGGGAAGATATTTAAAGATCCAGGAGGTTTTGCAAAGCCCAATGCATTTATTCTTCCGTCTCATGACTGGGAAGCCAAATTATTACACCACTATTATAAATAAATGATCCGTTTTGAATTTTTTGTGTTACTTTTAGCAACATAAAGTGTTTGAGAGCAAAAAGGCACACACACACAAACTCCTTCAAAAAATGTAATCATTATTTCTCTCTCTTTTTAAACTGCAACAAATACAAACATTCAGTTTTGAGCTTTTGATTGTGAACAAATGTCCCCGACCACCAGGAAGTCGAACAAAGGCAATACTCACGGCTTTGAAGGCTTCCTCGAGGGTCTTGGGCGCTGTGGGGGCGACGGCGCTGCTCGAGTGGGATTTCTTGGAGGCTTTACTCGATGACGGCTTCTTATTTTCGGACTCGGCCGGCGGTGGGACCTGCTCCTTGTTCTGTTTCTTTCCCATCTTCTCAAAGGTGTCGTACAGAGTCTCGGACATCTTCAGGGGGGCTGGAAAAAAGGAACAGCTGTGGTTTAGAAACACCTATGTGCAGATCAGTTTATACTTTCTCTTTTCTTTTTTAATGCAGCCACTCTTTCAACTTCTTTGGTCTCCTACAACACTTCCTTCTGTCAAACCATGGCATTCCCCTCCCCCCACATGCAGTGGTCCCTCCCTCCATCCTTTGCATAATAGGCTGTTATTATACAAGACAAATTTCATGCAACTCTCACTCCACTCCACATTAAGAGTTAAGCACAGGCAGCAATTCAAGTGGTACCCTGTGTGACACAACTTCAGACCAAAATGGCGTTTCCAGTTTTGAGGTCAAGATACCTTGTATATAGGTCGCAAAAGCCCAGAAATGTTCGGCCTGTTTTCTGCCACTTAATACCAACGTAATCCTGCTTAAGTATCCGGTATTTCCCAGAACATTTACATTCGTATCCCTGCCATGTGAAAGCCTCTGAAAAGTTAAAAGGGGAGTATATTTCATTTAGAGTAAATAATAAAATGAATGACAAGACCTTACTAAATGTGTTAGTCCATCAATACTTTTTGACTTCCCTTCCCAGCCTGCAGCCCTCGGACCAAAGATCATTCTTTCCTTTCTTGAAAAAAAAGGAGGCCAACATTGCATCATTTTCTCTTACTTATTAAGAAATATTTTCAGCCGTGGCTTAATAGACATCTTGTGCTCCAGTGAGGCTGGCGTCTGAGGTTGACTCTATAGTACATGTTCATTTAAAGTTATGGTTTATTAATGCATTTTGGCACAGTAGAATACGTTGCATCGTGGTCGTAGCATAACTCTATTGTTGGTTTGGACTCTTTAAAAAGTATGTTTTAAAAATAAGACTGAATCATCTAAACGCATGATGTTGGGATTGTTCCAGAAAAAGTCATCACAAATGAGCTTAACTAACGTCTTCAGTATTTAACGCGACACGACCGCACACAACATTCCCAGTCAGACCCGCCCACCGACGAGTCTTTGCTGACAGAGGTCACCAGTTGCCCACTGGTCGTTCAGCCATACATGTTGCCGACCAGCCTCCGTCTATATCTGGTCAGCGACAACATCCGTGACGCCGAGGCAGGACTCGCTTCATCACATCCTGGATTCAGCTCCGACGGTTCTTCACTTCCTAAAAACTGAATCCTGAGGTTGTCAGTCGTCTTCTCCGTGAAGGTCTCAGCTCAGTAAGCGTTACCAGCTGAACGGCGCCGAAAGTACGGAAAAGACTGACAAAGTAGAGAATCTGACCGGGTGTCCACGTCAATATATAGTTTTTTACTAAACAAATATCCACACGAGTCGGGAAGTGGGTCGTTTCATTCAACTGACGACGACAGCATCGGTTGAAATAAGTAAACGACAGCTATAAACTAAATGTTCTGCGACACAAGATTAAAACACGAGAATCAACATTTGTTTGACGGCGGGACGAGAGCTGGCACTAACCGATGTCGAGTAATCATTTCCATTCAATTTTTGTTTGAGAAGTCCCTTTGAAATGATTTCTAATTACTCGTAACGCCCTCCGGGGTTTACGACAACAACAAGAACAGCAGTTAACGACGTTGTTGAGCTTGTGAAATCATCATGTTGACGATTTACATGAAAGTAGATTTTCATTGAGCGTGACGAAATCACAACTCGTAAAAAGTGAAATGAAAACCGACATCGTCTCGACACCACGGTACGCTACGTCCTTACATCGTGCAGGGAAAGTATTTTATAGTCTTGCGAGTGTTTGCAAGAAGTTGTCCGGGAGGCGTGTACGCCTCTCCGGGATCGGCACAGCTCTCGGTTCTCCGATACAGCGAGCGGCGGGCCGTCAGCAGGGGGTCTTGGCGGTTTGGGTGAAATGTGATACGGGCGGTTGCGCTCTACATGGCCGCCCTGAGGGGTGAGCGGACCGGGAATGGATTCTCACACCAGCAGAAGAATATCTGACGGGAAGCTTCACATACAGAGCAAACCATTCTCAGACACTCCTCAACCACACAGAGCAGGAAGGCGTGTCTGGCTTGTCCAATCACATCTCTTGCTCCATGTATACAGCAGAAAGTCTCTTCAGCTTTTGCCGGATACTAAAAACACATCTTCTCCGACTATATCTGGATTAAAACACAGATTAGCACTTCAGTGGCTCTTAAATATCTCTTATTATGGTACTTTTGTAGTTCGAGTATGTTGAGGAAACTTTACTTTCTGTATTCTTGTTGTTCTTAGTTTGTACTCTAGGTTGATGCACTTATTGTAAGTCACTTTGGATAAAAGCGTCTGCTAAATGACATGTAATGTAATAATGTATACTGTCACAGCAGGGCCACTGCCAACTTGTATCTGGCTTTATTAAGACACACATATTTTAAAAGATTATGCTGGTATTTACTATAAGTAGAGATGAAAAATGGATTAATGGCAATTTAGATATCAACTTGTTCTACATAGATAATTGATGTGTATATATATTTGACATCATAAAATAGACAGGACTCTTGTACAAAGCTAATAATGAGCCAGCTGGGAAGATTGCAGACATTGTTTTTTTGTTTATTACTTCTCTTTTCTTTGATTGAGGTACCCTGGAGATATTTGGCATTTAAATCAGTCCATTAACATGTTGGACTTGAAATAATCTCTTCGGGGAATAGAAGTGCACTTGTCCAGACATGTAATTTTAATCAAGTTCAATATAGGCGTCATTTCAACCGTCTTAAATGTGACCTTCTCAAGGTGAAGGTGTCTGTAACATGCAATTACAAATTAAGTTATTAAAGTATAAATATATTGGTTAAATGAAAAATAATAAGCCAAGTTAATTCAGGTTTAATATTTGCAAAAATCTTATTTTTTATAATTTTTTACAACTTTTGATTTTGCATAAATGCTCTTTTAATGTGTTTACTTGTGAAGAAAAAAAACACGAAAGAGTTGGGAAGCTGTGCCAGAATAATGTACAAATTTAGAGGCAGAGAGAGATCTGAAGTTGCTGTTGAGAGGGTGCGGTGGTTGTTGCTCGGTTTACTGAATGTAGAGTATGATGAATATAAAAATAACCATCCATCAAACTGTTGTAATTATAGTCCATTACATTGGGGCAAAAGGGGATAATCCCACAGTAAGTAAACTGTTAAAGTTAACAAGGTTTGCTGGGCGATGACTTATTAAAACACACATTTATTTAATCTAGATTCAAGCACAGATTCCACTCTACAAGCCAAGGTTTAAACAAATAATAATCAGGCAATAATCCATGACACACTTTTCATCTGATCTTCACACCTATGATATGATCAGCTGATATTGAGCTTTGTATGTAGTGGAAAATGGCTGAACTTGATTTACACAGAACTTCCTAGAACTCCAGATTATCCAGTTGGTAATCCAGACTTGATCTCTGTTTGAGACCCGTCAGCTGGATGTGCAGATGTTTGTAGTTTCACTTTGATCTCTAGGTGAAGGGGGGGGGGGGGGGGGGAGATTAAATCCTTGCATCTGGAAACTTGTGTGCATTGCCATCATCTACCTAAATGGTAATAGCGTAGAACTTCAGTTTTGGCTATGGATCGGATTATATTGTCTACTCTTCAATTCTTAAAAAGATATTGCTGGCAGTATTTTACATGTTTACCATCAAGAAAATCAACAGTGCTCTTACACACTTAATACTACATTCTTATGTCACACAGCCGCGAGCCAATTTATATCCGACCTAAAGTTTAAAGAATGGGCCACAAACTCATGAACATGTAGACAGTCATAATCATGATGAGGAGCATGTCTCCTCGTCCCTAGTCCAACATGGCTCATTTAGGCTTTGTGTTAACTGTTGGACATCCGAGGAGGACTACATGGCTGTGGTTACTCAAACAACAAGTTACTTGATCATAAGTTGTTGTATTTGTTGACACCCATAGACTATAGTATATAACCAGCCTCATGCCTTCACACAGCTTATGGGGGGACGATCACCACATTGATGATCAGTGACAACTGTCCCCAAAGGAGGAAATAAGTGGATGCCTGATTGATTAGCTTAACTTGGCATAGTCGAACAACAACACCACGGAGATGCATTTAAAATAAAGAAAGAAAAAAAAACCTCAAAAGACCAGAGACAGCTGCTGGCTCGCAGCTCCTCAGTGATGACGTTGCCTTTGTTGACACGCCAATCAAGAGGCTGCTAGCAAGCTAACGGGCACACAAGCTAGCAGCTTCTCGCAGTCGTAATATCTTCCAGGTGTTCGGCGTTTATTATTAAATGTCGGCGTCGCAAACGGGGTTAAAGAATACTCAATCGCGCGAACGGGTAACGCACCAAACGGGGACACGCCGAGAGAAACACCGTAAACCGTCCCGCGACCGTTACTGCGCGGCGCCGTGCTGCGGAGCGGCTAAGCGAGTCACGTCGGGTGACAGCTCGCCGAGTCGCCGCCTCCCCGCTCCCAGCTCAACGGCTCTGGTTTTAACCGTTATTAAAGCTCGTAAACGGAGCTCCTTTCTCCCCCTTCTTCCTCTAAAACCACACGCGGAGGTAACTGGGTCACGGGGCCGCTCGCAGGGCCGTGTGCACTCACGTCTGGAGGTCTGGTTGGACTCTCCCAGGGCTTTCCTCGCCCCTCCAGCGGGCTTCTTGTCGGTCGAGCTCTTGCTCTTCTCGCCGCTTTTCTTCCCTTTCTTCACCACCTCCCATTTGCCGACCGCGTTATTATTCGACGCCATGTCTCCGGTCCGGGTTGTTATCGCCGTTGTGTGCGTGTGTCGTGGCACCGTGACTTCCTGACTCCCTTCTTCCCCGGCTGAATGAGACAAGGCGACGCGACTCTACCGCTCTGGTCGTTAGCCCCGTGCGCGTGCCACGTCTCTTTGTCGGCGTGACGTCAGAGCGATGCATCTGCATCGTAAAACGCTCAAGTTCATACACGTCTACGGTTTTATTAACAGTTTAACAATCGATGTATCCTTTTTATATATGTCAATGTAAAAGGAACAGCGTTGGAAGAAGTACTTTAATTATTTATTTAATTAAAAGTAGCACACCGATAGAAGTTTGACAAAAAAGCCACGTCCTGTTTTCAAAACTGTGGTCTATGTAAGTAGTGCAGTGTCAGCTAATTTCACTTCACGGATTTATTCTGCAGACAATTAATCCTCGTCAGGGTGATGTGTTTGGATTAATATTACTGCTGCATGAATGTGTATCTTCTTGCATGTTACTGCTGTACATGTTTACAGAAATAATCAAATTTAAACGCACCAGATATGGATTAACATAGTTTTCACTGGACATGAAGGGTATGATGAATTGTGATCTGAAAAGAAACTAAAGACTAAATGTAGCATTAAATGAAAATGCTCAAGTAAAGTGCAAGTACCTCAAATTCCCACTTATTTTAAATACAGATAATCCCTCTCAGGCCTAACTAGTAATCTTGTTGAGAAATTGGCAATTTACTGAAAGGTGGGGTCATTGAGTTACATTGCCACGTACCTCAATGCAATTAAACATTTTAAACGATTTAGAAACAAATTGTAGAGCTACACTGACAAGCAAAGCAGCTGACATTGATAACAGCCCTGATGGTTTCAGTGTGTCCATGCTGATATATGGGAATTAATATCAAAACTACAATACAGCTGGAGTGAGATGTATCACAGAAACTTTATATTTTGGAGTTAAATTGTGACCAAATCATCAGAAAGTCAGAAGTTTGGTCTGAATGATTTAAATTATCACCCAAAATGTTAACAAATGAATAAAACATTCAGCTCAGACCACACACGTGTCGTGACCTTTTATGGACCCAATGCCATTCTGCAAATATTTTTTACACATGTGAACCCTTTGGATAGAAATGTAAAAATGTCCAGCTCACTTCAGTTTTCCTGTGAAGAAAAAAGAAGAGCCACTTGAGTCATTCAAATGTGTCACTTGATGTTTGGCACAACCCTTCTGGATCTCCCTCAATACCTGGAAGGTGTTCAGTGTTAGTGGAAGCTTATTCACTGACCACAGTGGACATCTGACTGGGTCAATAAATAAGCTGCTCCTTGGCAATATACCTCTTTCTCTTTCTCTCTGGCGGGACTGAACATCCCTGTTGTTACGGCGACAGTGTGCGTTTGTGACGCATTTCAGACTGAGACGACACCAATAAATGAGAAATAACGACCACAGTACGGTTTGTTAGTTTTCTGGCACATCAGAGCTTTATTTCATTGTAGCAGTAATGGTAAAATGCTCAACGTTTTATCGCATGGCTGCGATAGCAACAAATGGTGAGAGAGGGTTTGTTATGTTTGCTGGTTCAAATCCTGTCTGTCACTCACAGCAGCCCACACCAAGAGTCCCTTCACAGCCGTAACGCTTTGCACCAATGCCCGATTCGTTACGGGAACGGAGAAGAGTGATGATAGCAGCTAAAAGGTTTCTTATGAACACAGTAAAACGTTAGTATTTAGTAGTGTCTGTAATCTGACTTTATTATTATTTATTCATTCATAGATTTTAAACTCTGACATTTGTCTGATAAATAACTTACACTGGCGCCTCTAACTCGACCTTCGAGGAATTAAATACCAATAAAAAACTATTCTAAAAAATATAAAATAAAATCTTCCGATATCTTCTCTGCTTGTTGGCATTTTGGATAATTTCAGTCAGTTAGTTTTTGACTATATTTGGTGCAAGACCTTCAATCTACCCAAACCCACTTTAAAAAAAGAAAAGAAATACACGAATAAATAAAAACATAAATACACCAGGCCGTCTCATAAACAAGCTGTCAAAGCAGTCATGAGCAAACCCTCTCTGGTGGGACACACAGATGAATAGATGCTGAGGAGGACTTCTTTCTGCACGTGAGCAGTTCAAAGTCTGTGATATGTCCGGCGGCTAAATGTACGTTCATGTGCATCACCATATTCAAAATATATGTGCAGGCGTGACACCCTTTATAATCTCACCGTGTGAAATCTACAACCAAAACATCCTTAAACTGGTCACATTGTGTGGAAAACTGTGTAGTTATATATATATATTTATATATATATATATATATATATATAAACTCTGCAAAGCATCCTGATGCATGCGTGTATGGAGTCACCAATTAAAGTGCAAGGTGAGAGAAAGTGAGCTGCCCCTTGAGACAGACTGGTCGCGCAGCACTGTTGGCTCTGGGAGGTCAGTGCTGGATCCCGGTAAATCTCATTGCTTTTAACCTGAAACCAGTCCGGCTCAACCGGCCCTGCAGCGCAGCGTCTCCTCTGGTAACAGGTTAGAATAAAATGGAGTGAGCCAAGCCGGGCTGCTGGGCTCTAGTCCTCTGGGTTCAGAGTTTGGGAAGGTTGTGCAACAAAGTCGTCATGGATACGGACGGCCGCAGACAAGATGGGAGAAGTAAGGGCAGATTGTAAAAAGTCAAGAAAGAAGAGAGAGGGGGAGGGGGGCGGGCGGGGGGGGATTATAACATTCACTTAAATAGGTTCTAGGGTGAGAGTAGGGGAAAGGATGATGCTGATGAGAGGAGAACCAATTCAGAACTCTTCCTGGTCTTCCTGGTCTCCGTGTTCCCCCTCCTCAACGTCTTCATCCTCCGGTGGCGCAAATCCGTCCTGCAGGAAGAAGGTCGAGCTCAGTGTCGGTCAGGAGGAGACACCGTAACATCTTTTTAAACAAAACAAGCTAAGCTTGTGGGTACTATTGATAAACATTCTTGAGTTTGCATATGTCTTTGTTTCATTCTAAAGTGCATGGGACTGAGAAAACAGAAATTGAAGCTTCTTAGTACATCACCTTGACGGGTCACTGTTAATTTGTTAATTAGACCTCTTAAAGATACCGTAAACATACCATAAACATTGCATATGTGTTAAAAGTCAGGTAAACATGTCATTGAAGAGAATGCCCCGTGCCTATGGTTCATCATCAGCACAGTTGCTTCAAATGAGCAAGTGTGACATCATTTAAAGTCCCAAAGATTAACTTATTTATACCCCAATTAAAATAAACCGATCAACCAATCAAACACAAAACCAGGTTTCTTTCTGACCATGTTCAACCAGAACCAAGCTCCTCATCGTCATGTGCTCGACAAACACATCAGTCAAGGAAAGTGTGAGGACTGATCATTATACGTAGAAAATATGTTTAAAATGGTTCAATTCAAAGTCTGAATAGAACCAACAGACACATAATTGACGGTAGAAGTATAAGGAAGTTCCACGAAGGAATGTTTGACTAAACGGATAAATTCTGCATCAGATTCTCAGATTATCTGCATGACCTGGTTTCTTGTATATTAATGTCTGAATATGACTTTCACTGAATTGGCATCGAGTGCAGGGAGACTACATCGATGAGCACAATGACGTGTACTCACTCCTACATCGGACCTGTGCATGTCACGACCGTATTCAAGTAAACGCCGTAAAAACGTAAAAGTCTTCCGTACTGACGCCTCGGTGTGAGAGGTGAGAGTCTTTACCTCGGTAGCGTACAGCACGTCTAAGATTTTGTTGAGAATTGGGTTTTCTTTGTCCTGGCAGAGGAGCTCGATGTCTCTCAGCTTTCCAAAGTAGAAGTCCCTCTCCTTCTCCAGTCCGTCGACGGTCAGCTTCAGGTCCCGCATCTATGAGCAGAGAGAGGCCGGTTCAACCAGTAAACAACTGTAAACTTTACTGAAGAATTAATAACGAGGGCCAGGAATCAAAACCGCCCTGCAAAGTGTATTTAATTAATTATGAGGGCGGTTGGTACCTGCTGGTTGAGCTCCAGGAGCTCAGAGTCTCCTCCGTTGCGGATCGTGTGATTGGGCTTGCGGGCCGCCGTTGGGTTGATCGGCCTCGGGGCGGTGCAGACGGTCTTTTGTGTGGTGGGAGACGTTCTCGTGGGGCCTGGAAGAAGAAGAAGAAGAAACGCACATGAATGTTTATGTCGCTAGGATTTGCCTGGGTGCGTTTTCGGTCGTCAAGAGAGCACAGGTCCAGATGCAGCCGTCTGCTCTGGGGTTCGTATTAGCTCGTGCTTTACTGGCGTTATGTGTGCATACATTTGACCCAAAGCATCTTCTTACGCTCCATGCTCTTATTTTCTTTACTTACGCGTGCAAGTACATGATTGCATTTGTGCTGCAAACACTGATGTAGTGAGGACACTGCAAAGAGACGGCTACCGTTGATGTGCTGCTGATGTCCCAACCTTAAAACCCTCAAGTCAAGTCCTAACCGCCAACATGCGCCTCTTCCAGAGAGGACGGGCCAAATTATCCTCACTTTGTTAAAGTTTCCTCGGCCTCAAGGCTTTAAAAACTGTACAAAATGAAAGTAAAGCTCAAGCGCACAAAGATTCCCCTTTAATAGGATGCGTTTGCAGTTTCCTCTGATATTTATTCAGAACAAATGTGTTGTCACAACATGTATACTGCGAGCAATGTTTGTCCTCTACATTTAATCCAGCATGTAGCATTCAGTGGGCTGCTGCGGAGCAACTTGGGATGCAGCGTGATAATCGCACACACATTTGTGTTCCCTTAGTATCGCGCCTGGAGGGAAAGCTTCAGCTGGAGACGGCTGATGACTCTGCATTCTTGTTTCATTTAATCCTCTTTTACCACTAATGTAGGTGCAATAACGATTAAAAATGTCGGTCGACTGACGCAGAGGAACTTGCGAATAAAAACACAATTCAGGCGGATACATATGTTGTGAGGTGCACAGGGCTGCTTTTGGAGAGACAATGTCCAGACGACGTGTACAATTGTGAAATAGTATTAAAGTTTGTGTTTAAATATGTTATGATCGTTTTGTAGCGATAGATACAGTCAGAGCCCCGGGTAAAGCCCACCACCAGGAAGAGGAGAAACATCCATGTACCAGGTAACTCACAGGGTGAAAGAAGGTAAGACACACTGGAAGTACACACACCCACCCACACACACCCACACACACTTGTTGCAGGGGATGTTACCTGAGCCAGAGGGTCTTCTAGGTTTGGGACGAATGGGTTCTGTGTTAGAGGTGGGGATGTTTTGTATGGAGAGGTGACCAATGAAATGAAGCCTTTGGCAACTGAGATTGACAAGTGTATGTGTGTGTGTGTGTTTCACGTACCTGGGTTGGGTGGAGGCGGCGTTCCCTCTTGGCCTTGCCGTGACATCAGAGGATCGTATTCTTTCCCGTCGTAGTTGGCGTCAAAAAACTTCTTAAACCACTGGAGGAACTCAAAGTTGTCCTGGAACTTGCCCTTCACAAGCCTCTCCACGGAGATGATCTGAGAGGACGACACACACCGCCCTGATGATGTTATTTAAACCGCAGAGAAGACACTTTGGATATGGACATGAAACAAACGCTACACTGCAGTTGATTAAAAAAGGGTCACCAAAATGTGGTCTGGCTGATGCAGTTGTTGATCATCTGGGGGCCCTACCGGCCACTTAAGAGGATTGGGGAGTCAGGAATAAATTGGGAATAAAATGATTACAAATTATTATTTGGGGCATCACGTGGTCATATTTAAGACGATGCGGACAATATAATCTCAACGTCCCGTGTTTAAGTGACCGTTGTTACATGTCTTCTTATTAAGCCCAATTCTGTCAAAATAAACAGAATTACCGAAAGAATAAATGACAATTTAATTATAATTAACTATTAACTATTTTGATATAAAAACAGAATGCATCTCCACAGCATACGTGACTAAAGGCGTCTTTGAACAGAGTTGCATCTTATGTCATTTAGAATATTTCAACAACTCTGGGGAACAGTTTGTTGAATCCAATCTTATCCAAATGTGTGTGTGTTAATGAGTGTGTGTGTATGTATGTATGTATGTATGTATGTTCCCACCTTGTCCACATTCATTCTCTTGAATGACGCCTGTAAGACTTTGAAATTGTTGATGTATTCGTGTTCAAGTTTGGCATTGAACTTAACTTTCTTCATTAATATGCAACCTGGAAAGAGCATGTCCATGAACTGACAGTAAGCTGAACCTAGGGGGAGAAAACAGTTTACTTTTAGAGCTCGATATACACTTTGAAGTGCATTATAAACTCGATATATATTGAAAAGAAAGGTGTGTGTGTGTGTTTACCTGAACAGAGCTGCTCAATCTTTGTGTGTGTGAGCTGCAGAGAGTCGTTGACCCATGCCAGCATGTCATGACGACTGAGGTTCTCTACAGTCATAGAGGTGGAGTAAACATTCACCGCCATCCTCCTGATTCACAAAAAACAACACATAAGCACACAGATATCATTTGCAATAGTTGAATTATTGATTTTATAAAGGCTGATGAATACGTATAGGTCAACAGTTTGATGAATGTAACGATATTTGTAATCCCAAGATAAAAACAACAAGTTATACAAAATATAAAAAAATTAAAAAAACACACTTTTACTCACCTACGCTGGGTATGTGTTTGGTGCGAACTGTTCAAATCTGGTTGTGGTGGACCACCTTAAAGAAAAACCTGTGGACAGACACCCAGATCATTCAGACTGCGCCGTGAAAACAATCATACAAAGATATTCATTGCACAGGCAATCATAAAAACCTGTGACTTGTCTTGTATATCCACTTGCATAACTACCTCCATACCTGTGTGTCTAGTGGTCAGACGCACCTGCACAAGAGCGCCCCACGTGGCTACAGAGAGAAACGCCACAGATAAATGAGCAGCCACTTACTAGGTCACTAATCTCCATTTCAGTTAATCCGTTTAGTCCAGGTCGAAAATGCTGTAACCCATCATGGGGCACAAAAGGTAGCTGGGATCACCAGCCAGAGGCTCCAGAAGGCTCATACAAACCAACACAGCGTAGATTCATCACGCTCACCGCGTCAGACGAGGCAACATCCAACAATAACTAAGTGTTTCCTGTGAACTGACTGCATTCCTATCAACACCATCCAACAGGAAAATGCTGCTTTGGCTGCGGCTGGTGCATCTGCCACTTATTCCACAGTGTCCTTTTTCAGCCCAGGAGTCTACTTTGACTAATTTGTGGGTTTGAAATGACCAAATGGTGAAAAAAGCCTGTTATTTTAGAGTTTATTTTGCTTTTAGGCTGCCTCGTCCACAGATATGTGCAAAAAAACATGCTATTAATAGAAAATTAAGTGGCAGTCACTACAACCAATACAAACTAGTTTAACTTCTGTTTTCATTACATAGTTATTAGTACTTTTACCCATGAATATAGTTCCACTATATAAGTAATAATAAGATGTAATTAAAAAAGATGTTTCATTCCTCCTGTTCACCCTACCAAATTAAGATACATACATACATACAAGGTGGCTTTTATTGAACTGTTAAACCTGGCTGTGTTTAAGTTAATTTTAATAGACCTATACTTTGTTTTAGATAGTTTTGGAAACTCTTACCTGCTCTTTATCTTAACTGGGCATTGATTGTTTTATTTCAAAGTATGTGACAGTTGTATTGGCCTTTATTTGTACTTATTATTAGTCTTTTCATGCCACTGAGGAAAAGTTGTACACAACAATTGGGCAAATTGTCTTCATCCTGGGGCAAATTGTTGTACAGCAGTAGCAGCAGGCAAGAGTGTATTTATAATATCAATAATTATTAGATGTCCAAACTCCACTTAAGCTTAATATCCCTCATAAACTTGATTGGTTATCTTCTGATCGAAGGAAGGAGATTTGACCACCACTTAATTTAGCTCGGGTTTGCAGCAGTTGTCCCGGGTTACATTTAGCAGACATAGTCATGCTGACCGTTATAGAAGTACGTCACAACGCCCGTTAACCCCTCCCGCGCGTTGAGACGAGCGTGAGCTCCGGTTCCGTTCGCGGCCACCGGTCCGGTTTGTGACAGTTGACGTTCCCGGTAAGTGCGCCAGCCACCGCGCGCCTCTCCGCTCGCGCCGCTAGCTCCGAGCTAACGCCGCCGCTCCGGTTTGCTGCGGCGGGGTCGTCTTTTGGGCTGAATCTAGAGAGTTCTCCTCGCGCATTAATCTCCCGGCGGTGACGCGGCTGAACTCAGGATATACCCTCGTGTAACTAAGGCGACACTCCGGTTTCCAGCCTGCCGTGCCCCTCTCGGAGGGCCCTTTCGGGAACACATACGCACATTGCCAGTGACAGAATAACTGTCAGCTACGGGACGATATAAGTATTTAAGTGGGACGTAAATGAAACTACCCGTTAAATTAAGTGTTCGTAAACGTCAAGAAGGCCATGTTAAGTTAAGTTGAGCGCATACTACTCACTGAAGTGCGACGGCGTCCCTCTCCCGGCGTCCCGTTGTGTCTAATGATGAGGCTTTACTGTTGCTACAACCCGACGGTTCCCTCAGCAAAGTTACGCGAGACTGCTCTCCCACATAAGCCGTTGGGGAAGTGCGCATGCGCAGGACAGTCTTTTCACACGACTGGTATTGCAACTGGTGTTCCCATGAACGTCCACAATGGAGAAAAGAAGTACAACCGCGGCCCATGTGTGATGATTAACCTGAGCGCGTGGGAGTATTCAGATCCTTTAATTACCGAAGTATAATAATACTTTATGACGAGCAAATGTCCAAACTTAAGTAATATGATAACGTGTTGTAGTGTCAGCAACATGTAGGGTACTTGAAGTCAGTGGTTTAAAGTAACTATTTAATAATTTGTAGGTACTTTTACATACTGTTTTATACTTCTCATCAACTACATCTCAAGAGAAAACATTATACTTTTATTTAACAGCTAGAATAACTGTACAGCATGCAAACATATGATAAATTATAAAATATGATATGCCATTGATTAAACTCTATAACAGTAGAGAAGTTAAATGTTCTCCTCAGTAATGCTATACCAATAACATGCTATATGTATGAATATAACTATGGCAAAGTGTGTATTCTGCATAATATATAGTAACTTTGATACTTTGCAAATCATTTTTGTACTTTTATTTATGTAAAATATTGAAAGTAGAACTTTTACTTCAAAAAAAGTGTTATATTCTTTTACTTCAAAAAAAGTGTTATATTTTTGTGCAAAATGACTCCTTTTAAAGAGTTATATAATATTCTATTATCACAGAGTAACAGCTAAATCGTTATTATATTATAATTTCTTAGCATTATTATGATTATTATTGTTGTTATGTTTCTGTAATGTTTTGTGCCAAATCTCTGCTTTTATTTAGATAGATGTATACCTTATTCATCCCCATGTAGGGGGTAATTTGGTTGGAGCAGCAGCAAGCAAGGCTACAGAGTAAACACAACATATTAATATCTGGCCAGAGGTGATTTATTATAAAGTCTTATTGCAGTTATGTTCTCCGGTTTCTGTCATGTGACAGCAGAGCTGAAACTGTCTGGAGTTTTTACATGTATAATGTATTAAAGTATATAAATAAATGTCTTTCCTTACACACTTAATATTCATTTTACACAGACGCACCTTTCTGCAGTTATTTTTCATTCTTTTTATCTTGCAATATTGTCTATATACCCTTTTCTGGATGTGTTTCAGCTGCATCCTGATTTATGTTGTCTTATTATCTGTCACATCAATTAATTAATTAATCTTTTCATAAATTGTACCTTTTCTTCTTCTACATATTACAACTGTGACTTACATTGTTTTGAGGCATTTTAGAAATAAAAAGTTGACACATAGGAACCAAGATGTTATTCTTCTCACTTTATTATTTTCTTTTGTTATTCATGTGGTAAGAAACAAGCAGCCACTTACAGGTTCAACAGGTTCACTGCCCACCACAACGATAATCTACAAACACACACCGCCACCAACCAGTCACAGTGCCTTCAAAGCAACAAATCCATCCAACAATGACATACGGTTGCTTCAGGTAAGAGTTAAAAAAAGAATCAGCACCAGTTGTTGTGAGCCTGTGGAGAGATCTCACTCCTCTGTCTCCCCGAGGTGCTCTTCATGCATGAGGGGGGGAGGGGGGGCTCGTATTGGCACATTTATTCTCTCAGCTAAAAAACAAAACAAACAAACATCCTAAATATATAGTTCACAGACGAGAAGACGTGTTCATGTACACACACACAATACTGATAGCAGGAATGAGACATCAGGAGGTGAGAGGTTCAGTGGTTTTCTTCAGACTGTGCAGCTCAATCTTTCTGCTCTGTGGAGACAAACTGCTCTAATAACAATAAATCACTTTTCTTCTCTGGCTAGTTGCCAACCATTGTCTGTCTGTCTGTCGTTTGGTGCTGGAAGAGCAGCGTGCAATGAGTTGATCAGAGCTTTATTGCCAGAAACAGAGCAGCTAAACTGAACAAAAATAGTCATTTTGTACTTAAATCAATCTTTCTCATGCGCACGGGCAATGTATTAATCACAGATTTACCCTTTTGATAAATGAGCCCCGTGATGTTTTCATCTTTAAGTCACGTACTCGTCATCCTTCCTTTCTGAAACCTCTCTTTCATTCTTCTAGCACTTTGCAAGGTCTACAGGTACCCCGTTTCCACCACATTTAGCTGCTGTGGGACGAGCGCTGGGGTCAGTTATAACCCGGGTCAGCCTGCAGGTTGTTGTCTGTCACTGAGTCTGTAGACCTGCTCCAATGCAGGCGAGGCAGGACATGTGTGGGAAACGTGAGTGTTGTTTCAGCTCCAGGCAGTGAAAACATAGGGATGGAAAGAATCAAGTACGACTCTATTTAGAGAGCGTCGCTGTAAAATCACACAGTGTTTTGAAGCAGTCGGATTTCATCACCACACAGTTCACCCATTGGAAATAAAAACACTGTTAGAGGAACCCACGGTGCGGCAGGAAGCCGAGCGCAGTGGGCGTTTAATCACAACAGAATCCACAAACGTCTTCATATGAGTGTAACGCTATGGTGTCTACAGTGCACTGTATGCGCGTGGTGTGTGTGTGTGTGTGTGTGTGTGTGTGTGTGTGTGTGTGTGTGACAGGGGTATAATAGATAGTTCACGGAATTCAGTTCTACTATTTTGTAATAATTCAGTCGACTTCAGCTCAAACCATAAAAACTGTACTGGTTTTGATCTTTCACAGTTAGTTTAATTTGAGTTTCTCCGTGGGACACGAGCAGACTTGGTCAATGTGAGGATGATCAGCTGGAATTTAGCAAACCATGTTTAAATTCATAGATAGCCCTTCACTCTGGTGTAATTATTCAGGTCAGTCCCTCCAATTAAGACAAATTAGATTTGTAAAAGTCACTTTGGTAGATCCCCGATCATCAAGTTAGGTTTTTCACCAATCACAGAAGCTCGCTTCAATTTGTATTCCTCTTTTAACTTTAATCCTGTGATTGGGTAATCAGTGCAGTTTTCCTGGATGTGCAGAATCATACAAAACAAGGAGAGTCGGGCGAGCGTCGCTCCGGCGGCAGCGATTACCAGATACCACTGGAGCGGCCGCCGGGAGGGGCCAGGATCCGGGCCGAGGACCTCTTGGGGATGTGGTCATCCACCTGAGACCCTGAGAGACAAACAGGACGTAACAATCGGCAACACTACAGTTCTTAAAGCAACACTATGTAACAATTCCTACCTTAAAGACGATCAATAACAGACGTTTAGTTTAATAAAAGAACAAAGACGTCTTTAAGAAAGGGACCTGACATTACTGCTGCTGTCATCTGGAGGAGAGAGAAAGTTACAGGGGGGCGGAGGAGATTATTTTTATTTTTTTACTCAAACTCAAAAGAACCATATACACCAGAAGAGCCATATATGGCTCAGAGTCAGAGGTTCACGACCCCTGATCTATCGTAACTGGGTATTTACGACACGGAAGTAAACGTTAAATACCTGAAGGGGGCGCTACAAGGGGAAAACTACATACTGGGGCTTTAAGATGTTTCCGCGTTATAAGCTTCATATGCGTACCTGAGAGGCTGAAGGAGGACTCGTGGAGGTCTCGGACTCCCTGGTGCGCTGGGCGAGGGCCGCCTTTGGACGCGTCTCCGTCTATCGGGCCCAAACCGAGCT
The DNA here is from genome assembly GCA_036178185.1 of Liparis tanakae. NCBI lineage: Eukaryota > Metazoa > Chordata > Actinopteri > Perciformes > Liparidae > Liparis > Liparis tanakae. Next base: position 4,000,390 of record CM070101.1, on the reverse strand, counting down.
CCTTCTTCATGATGTTCGACACCATGGCCACGTCGCCAGAGTAGGCATCCCTGTCGACCCCTTTGTAAGCCTGGGTCTACAGCAGAGAGGGAGGAGGTGAAAGGTCACAGGTAAATACAGTGCACATGAAATACAGGCATTTAGAATCATTTGTAACGAGTGTCGTATCAACAACTTTGCATTTTGCACACTGTCTATCTATATATATTTTATATATATTTTATTTTATTTTACATTGCTGTATTTACATATATGTTGTATATATACATATATATTTTATTTTATTTTGTATTTTATATTTCACTTTGTGTATACTATACTTTATGCACAGTCACTTTCTTTCTTATATCTATATTTTATTGTGTTTAGTTTATCGGTGCTACTATGTCAACAAATTTCCCCTTGGGGATTAATAAAGTATATTTCTATTCTATTCTATTCTAACTAAGTTCAACTAAGCTGAAATGTCCTCTTCATGAAGTAATGTGAAGAGAAACTTTATCATCTGGTGTTCTTGGCTTAAATATTAAATAATAGATGTAACAATGACAATATTGACAACACTCATCATAAATAGAGTTGAGATGATATGTGATGGTTCTAATCTTGAAGAGCATCCTCAAGAGTAGGTTCAAGCTCACATATTTGGGTTTTTACAGGTTCTGACTAAAAAAATATATCCATATTCTTACATTGTTTTGTTGAACCCAGATATTCTGTCCATATGCTCCCAAATGTGTTGCATATCCGTTGTGAATACCTGAGGTTTACTTTAAACACGGCTATCAAACAGACTGTGATGGAAAAATAAGGAAACTACAGCCTGTACTTTAAAAAGTTATTTTACTATCAAAACCAGCGATAAATGACGTATAAAACCAGGAAATGAGGAAAATCTGATTCTGGGATATATCAATAACTCACATATCGTATATGCAGAACGCTTAAAAAAAAAAAGCCCATAAAGTTAGCAGTGTCACCAGGGCACAAACCCTGCTCAGGCTTTTTGCCGACAGCAGCAGCAGAAGCCCGGCGTCAGCGCTCAGACAGAAGGACCATTGAACCCTTTATAGAGACTGTCAGCCAGCGGCGCTACACGCCATGTGACGGGCGTGTTTACAGTCTAAAGCGACCGCAGCGAAGCGCATCACGGGTCCTGCTGCCGCCACCTCTTGACCTGTCGCTAAACACACGGCGGATTCCGCCTTTACATAAGCTCTCGGAACGAAAGTGGACGGCACCTTTTCTCTCTGCACCATCTTCTTGTAGAGGAAGTCGGGGAAGGTGCGCTGGGGGTAGAAGTTTCCGGATCCCTCGGCGCACATGAACACGTCGTTCTCACACACCAGGCGTCCGCGGCTGATGGTGACCAGGGGAACCCCGTGGCAGCGCATCCCCTCGTACAGGTTGAAGTCTCCGCCCTGCACCTGGGTGCTCGCGGAGATCGTCCTGCGGAGACAACGGCGTGCTTTAACAGGGTTCTTACACATTTTGACTGATTGTTATTCAGGACTTTTCCATGACTTTTCTTCAAATTTCCATGACCAAACTAAAATCTCAGTATAAACATGAAACATTTTGAAAATGTTGCGTATTGTGATCGTACGCCGGCTTTTATTTTGTGCGTCTTTCTTTAAAAATCACATAAATTATTTCAAACTCGGCGTAAATGAACATGCAATTATAACAAATTGCCATGACTTTTCCAAAACTTTTAAGATTTAAGTTTTTTCCATGACTTTTCCAGGCCTGGAAATTCCATGACTTTTCCAGGTTTTCCATGACCGTACGATCCCTGTTTAACTGCGGGTGGCGCCCCCCCACCCCTCCTCATGCTGTGAATACAACATGCGTACGTACCTCGTTGCATCCGGGTCCCAGACCACCAAGTCGGCGTCCGCCCCGGCGATGATGCGACCCTTGCGTGGGTACAGGTTGTAGATCTTGGCGGCGTTGGAGCTCGTCACCGCCACGAAACGATTCTCATCCATTTTTCCTGTAACCTGCAGGCATCAATGTGTTAAAAACAAGTAATAGTAATAGTAATAATAATAATAATAATAATAATAATAATAATAATAATAATAATAATAACTTTATTTATATAGCACCTTTAAAAACAATGTTTACAAAGTGCTCCACAGAGAGTCAAAGCAAAACAAGTGGAATAGTAAGAAACCAATATTACATTTAAAAGTATATATTGAAATTAAAATTAAAACAAATAAATAAAAAGAAATAAATTAAAAAAGAAATAAATTAAAAATAAATTACAAATAAACTAAATTAGGGGAACCAAAGTCCTGCATAAAAAGACTAGATCACTTAAAGTGAAGCCAAACACAACGGAGGGATGTTGTTATTAATCTGTATAATGTGTGTACATTATTCCTTCAGGTTATTACTAAATAAATTCTTTAAACATGAGTCAGCGTAAACACGACTAGACACGTGAGGGACATGAATAAACAAAGCACCAGATTCTAAGCTGAAGATGGACATGGATCCTTCCTGTTACTGTCACTAAGCTGTGTGCATGTTTGTACGTATGCCAGTGTGTGTGTGTGTGCGTGTGTGTGTGTGTGTGTGTGTACGTACCACTCCCTTCTCCCAAATGACACTCATCCTGTCCTGGACTCCCGCCACTCCATGAGGGATCTTGGTGAAGTCGTCCTTGCCCAAAGCTCTCTGCATGATGCTGAATGGACGATGCTCTGAGGCCACGACACTCAGAGAGTCACTGGGAACAAGATGGATGATATCAATCTAAATCACAGGTGTCAAACAAAAGGCTCGCGGGCCAAATCCGGCCCGCCACATCATTTCATGTGGCCCCTGACCACTTGAAAGACTTATAATCACCTTTTCTCCAAGAAATGTAAGAAAAATATCCTGCGCTTTTATTTTGAAGGTTTCAAATTAAATGGATTTATGTTATAATATTAGAGAACATTTCTTATGTACAATATTTCTACACTCAAATAAACAAATATAGAGTTATTTAACAATATGTTGGGTAGTAGTTTATACGTCTATATGTTTGAGTGACAACCTTTTGAGGGCAGCCATGATGCTGATGTGGCCCACGGTGAAAATGAGTTTGACACCCCTGATCTAAATGATCATTAAACAACAACAACAACAACAACAACAACAACAACAACAACAACAACAACGTCCTCGTTGATCCAGGCTGTACTGAGCACATACTTGGCCAGCAGGCCCATGAGGTAGCTGGGCGTGTTGGGGTCGAGGCGGAGAGGGGGGACGACGACGTGGGCGGCGGCGTGAACCCAGTCCTGATGGTAATACTGCATCCCGTTCAGCACGGCGTGCGCCACGGAGGTCTCAGCGTGCACCACCTTACCTGCCGAGACGAACGAAGGAAGAGAACAAAAGCGGCGGTGAGCGTTTATTTGATATCGTCCCCGCCGTCGACGCCTTCGCCTTCGCGCCGGATCTTTTTTCATTCCACCCACCTTGCATCTTAGCTGATGCGACCATGTCTCCGGCAGAAATGCTGGACACATTCACGAGGTAGATCGGGCAGTGAGCCTGCAATCACAAGCAAGGCAATCAGAGACGGACGGACGGACGCGTGCACGGAGACAGGATATTAAAATCTGGTTGTGTTTACCCTGTTGGCGATGGTGACGGCTCTGTGAGTAGCCTCAGACTCCAGCTGGAGACGATAAGATAGACAACTTTAATATCTACTCAATGGACGTATACACAATGTATGTGTGGTCATGGAGCAGCTTGTTTCTCCTTATGAGGATAACACATTTCAGTGTCGACCACTTAGTAAGGACGCTTATGTCAGAGCATCTCCATCCAGCCAGTTACTGTTCTTAAAAGCCTAATTTGAGTGAAGCAGAACTCCCTCCGAGTGTTGCCAATATCAAGTTTCAAATCTCTCTGTTTTAATTGCCATTAACGTAACGTTAACACCCTTAAATGTCTTTAATTCTCATCATTTCAAGCACACAGAAAGGAAACAATTATTATTAAAAAAAAGCACAGAATCCAAAAATGGTATATTCAGATACATTTAGTGATACTTAGTGATGAAGAATAATAATAATGTAAATGTACCTCCTCTGGTCGACTTATCTCAATGCCCTCCGGTCCATTGATGCCTAAATCAATAGCCTCTTTGGTACCCTACCGACACACACACACACACACACACACACACACACACACACACACACACACAGACATACAGGTCATTACAGTTCATGATATTCAAAGTATGTTCATTGTGCTGGACATCTCTCATGAAGAGGGGAACACAGGGGAACATGTCGGGGGGGGGGGGGGGGGGGGTCACCTCGGCCACCAGCTCTCCGTTCTCCGCGTGGACCCGAGCGATGGCCCCGATGTCTTTGCAGGTCTGCAGCGTCTGGTAGAGCTCCGAGTCCCTCAGCATCATGGTATCCTTGTAGGCCATGTACATCTGGAAGGAGTTCACGCCGTGCTCCCTCACCAGGGTCTCCATCTCGTTGCGCACCTGAGCACCGGGCAGAGGTTAGAGGTCAAAGAGAGAGAGTTTGGCTTTTGGTATTAAAGCCAGACAGCGATCACATTGTATTCACATTGGTGGATACCAGAAGTCCAACATCTTACTCACTCAAAATGCAGTTCACTATAAAATATCTGTAACACGTCATCGAATCATTTTGGGGCGAAGGGGATTTTAAGAACGTATTATAACCTCAAATACACCAAATCATTTCATTTCATTTACACTACACACACTTTGCATTTTGCACACTGCCAACAGCACTTAGTCGCAGCTCTAGTTGCCGTTACATCTCGGTATTACAAGGTTATTAACAGCTAGATCAGGGGTGGGCAAACCTTTTGACTCGCGAGCCACAATGGGTTCTAACATTTGACAGAGGGGGCCGGGACTCTTTGGACACACAATGTCATTTATCACACCTGGAGATTGCGTCTGTTTTTTTATACATTTCAATTGAAGGTGCAAAGTTAAAGAAATCAACATTTATTGGAAAAAGATCAATGGAATAACTTTCAACATTCAACACATATTTAGACCTAATGAAAAACTCAAGCTCAATCATTTCTATTGTTTGCTAGATTGTCTAGCACTGTATTTATTTATTACCTTGTAATTTTGTTTAGTTGGAGGACCCAGCAATATAAGCTTTTCATTGTACAAATAACGTGTTATATGTGCAGGGTTCTTACACATTTTAACCCATGGATTTCCATGACTTTTCCATGACTTTAAACCAAATTTCCATGACCAAATTGAAATCTCGGTAAAACATGAACAATTTAGAACATTCTGTGTATTAAGAAAGTACGCCGGCTTATATTTTTAGCGTTTTTCTTTAAAAAAAACATATTAATTATTTCAAACTCGTCGTAAATGATTTTAACAAATTTCCATGACTTTTCCAAAACTTTTATGATTCAATTTTTTTCCATGACTTTTTCAGGCCTGGAAATTACCAATTTAAAATTCCATGACTTTTCCAGGTTTTCCATGACCGTACCAACCCTGTATGTGCACATAACTTGAATCTTGAACATTGGACTGTATATAATAAGAAGTGGCACAGCACAGATATGACACAGCACAGGTATTAAAGCCAGCAGCTGATGAGGCACGTTGACTCATCGAGTGTGCGTAATATGCCCAGTGAGCATGAGTGGTGACCTAGTTGCTGTCAGGTTTAATCTAGGTCATTCCACCCATAAATTAAAAACAATGCTTCGGCTGCTTCATTAATCATTCAGCGGGCGATAAAAGATGCATAACAGGAAAGAAGGACACCTGTTGGTGTAAGAGATAACAGCGTTCCCGTGCTGTTCCCCACGTCTCCCCCCTCTCGGGGGTCTTACCTTCGGCCCCCACCAGGTCACCCCCACGTGCAGAGCGTAGTCGCAGCAGGCCTTGGCGTCGGCCAGAGCTCGGCAGTTCTCGTAGGCGTCCAGCAGGGAGCAGTGCTGCTCAGGCAGGACCAGCGCCATCACCATGGTGGTACCACCCATCAGAGCCGCCTGGGGGAGGGGAGAGGGGGAGAAGGGAGGAGGGGAAGGAAGGAAGGAAGGAAGGAAGGAAGGAAACAGAGATTGCTTAAAGTCGAGCACAATGATCCGACTGTAAAACACAGAGTCACTGTTTGTCCTGGCGACAATGAGCTTTAGTTCTTCCTCATGAACTGTTTCCTCATCATCATACAGGCTGCTTGTCACTGGTATATGGAGACGATGCACAAGGACGGATCTCGTTGTGCTGATTGATTGATGTATAGGCTTGAAATCCCATATGGATTAGGTAAATGTTTGGCATAACGCAGAAAGATACTCTAATCAAATGTTCGTTTGAGTGTAAAAATCTACCGTTTTCTTCCACACAATTGCAAATTCCCCCTTAATCAAGTTGTATGTATATCTGCACGTACATCTTTACTTTCTCATTTTGCTTTCAAGGAAAATATATGTGATTTGTGTACCTTCTGTTCAGTCTACCGCTCATTTAAAACCAAAACAAATGATAATAATGGTTGTTTTTCTCATTATAATTTAAATAGCAGCTCATTTTAAAATGATATTCCATTTCGCTGCATTCAGTTAATATTGTTCATTTCCACCTCTCGGTCAACCCCTCTTATGCATTTACAAATAACTTGCAAAATAAGAGCTTAGGAGAAGAGAATATTATCATCTTAGAAGATCAAACCAACAAAAACAATCACATTTTTCAGAATCTGTTGACGTTACTTCCCAACGACAAGACAGCAGCTTGTTGGAGGAGACACAAAGAAGAAGAAGAAGATGTGAAGGGCCTGATGAAGAGAGGAGAGATGGAAGGCTGATGAAGGGAAGGGAGTGGTCCGCAGTGACTCGTCTCAGTTGGCTGAATGGTAATGGCGCTCGTGTGTCGCCATGACAACAGGTACTGCTCTGGCATGCCTGTCACAAGTCCTCCCGCTCTCCTAACCGTTCGATACCCTGAACAGTCGAACAGCGACGTTGCACTGAGGTTTGTCCCTGCAGAATCTCATCAATAAAAAATAAAAAAAAACGCAAAACAGGTGTTTAATTTAAATGTTAATAATGTAGCCGTTCATTCTGTATCATTTCTGGAATTAAATGTTACTAAATGTGAACGCTGGTTCACGTGTCAGCGAGCAGAGCAGCCGTTCCACCACACGACAGACACGTCTCAGACAAGGGCGGGGTCGCCTGCTTCTGAGTGACAGCTCCACCGCCCAGTGAGGTTTCCTATCGCCATGGTTTCCTATCGCCATGGTTTCTAATCGCCAATCCAAATAATCTGCAGCATCAGCAGCGAAGGTCTCTGCATATGTGTGCACATTAAGGTGATCATCTATCAATGTCAGTGTGTTTGTGTGTGAGTGACAGAGACCGAGAGAGAGAGAGAGAGAGAGAGAGAGAGAGAGAGAGATACTGAGAGATCAGGGGACGTGGACACATCTGGGGTTTGTGAGATTTATGTCGGCACGACCATAATTATAATTTACTGTCAGTACACTTCTCTAAAACGAGGGATGTTGTAGGTAAAGGTTGTCACTCAGTGTGAGTGTTACAGAGGTCAGTACAGACTTCTTTTCTAGCTTCGAGCCGGTATAAATAAACTGTCTGCAGGATGAAAAGTCTTTGATTCTGTCCCGTTTCCTCTTTAAAGGCTGTATCTGTAACTACAGTCGTCATCAACATCCACATTTAGATGGTTCAACTTCACAAATCTGCCAAAAAGATCAAGGCAGTCAGTGTATTGTTGTGATGGAACGGTTGGTAACTGGTGTTGCTGAGCAAGAAGAAGACAGCGTAGAAACCAGCATGAACTAAAAGACTTGTTTTTAGATTGGACCGGGACTAACTAACCTCAGTTATGTTCACTCAAATCCAGCCACACAGGCGTGTCTTGTTCTTACCAACATCATTATTTTTGAAAAGGATTTAGAAAATTCTAAAAATACAAAATGTTGCCAAATTTCTCTAATCACACACCTGGAGAATTTGATTTCACAAGATGTCGTGGATTTACCGTGCATTTTTATAGAACAGATTTTAAGTGATCTAGTCTTTTTATGCAGAACTTGGGTTCTCCTAATTTAGTTTGTCTGTTTTTTAATTTATTTCTAATTTATTTTCAATTTATTTTTAATTTATTTTTAACTTTTTAATTTGTATCTATATTTTAATATATATTTTTAAATGTAATATTGGTTTATTGCTATTCCACTTGTTTTGCTTTGACTCTCTGTGGACTTTGTAAATATTGTTTTTAAATGTGCTATATAAATAAAGTTATTATTATTATTATTATTTACCTTTCCTCACTTCTTCCTAAATAAAATTAACTGTGTTGTGATGAACGTTAACAGACATAACAACGCTCTTTAATAATTTTCCTCACGCTATTACGCAGCTGCAGCGACGGGGAGTGAGCTGACAGAAACACAGACGCATCGTTGTCTTCAGAAGGACCATCATGTCAACAAACACACACATTCCTACGCAGATGATTCTGTTATGTATCCAGTTGTAACATCATCAGACATGTAATTGCTCTCTTGTGGAGCCACAGTAAACCCGACATGCTGTATTCCCTCTTTGGTTCCTCATAGCTCGTAGTTAAAGTGGATGGCGACACACACACACACACACACACACACACACACACACACACACACACCCTAAACCTTGTTCTATCATGAATCCACCGACCCCTACTGTGAAGATAATCCCTGAGAAATAAAGTGAAACTGACAGACGAGGGGGGGAGGGGGGGGGAGAGGCTATCAGTGTCAGACAGATTACCACTGCAGCTCTCTGATCAGCCTGTATCAGCAACTCTCACACTTCATACGACAGCTGAACACCTTTCATCCCACACCTCCTCCTCCTCCTCCTCCTCCTCCTCCTCCTCCTCCTCCTCCTCCTCCTCCTCCTCCTCCTCCTCTTCCTCCTCCTCCTCGCCTCTCCTGACTGCAGAGACATTGAAATGATATCTGCAGTGCATGCTGGGAGAGATACAGATCTGATGTGATCCAGTGCAGTCAATCTGAATTTCCAAATACCAGCAATTTGTTCTGGTTCACTGAGTTCATCACTTCCTAGGTTACATTCTCGTAGTAACGTACAACACTGAACATTATATCACACTTGAAATGATTACTGGAGGAAAGCTACTTTAAAAATACAATTCCTGTGGAAACTCAATTAAAACACTCCTCTTCCTGTCAGGCGGGGAGGTGTGTGCACCGCTGTGACTTCTACAAATACTGGCTTAAAATCAGCCTGAAGTTAGTTTTAAAATGACCTTTAAATTTAATTAATACTTGGGGAAATTCTTTTCTCGGTGAGTAAATCTGGGCCTCTGTGTACAGAAGAGTACACTCTCAATATCTGTAGCAACCTCACTATAAGATGCACACGTGAACGTATGCACAGGTCTGTATCTAAGCCGCAGAACTACTACCAGCCCTATAAATAGCCCCCCCCCCCCCCGCTGCAGGTCAGCGTGAGTACTGGAGGGGAGACGGAGCGGGGTGAAGCAGAGGAAACAGTGGGGTGGGGGGGGGGGGGGGGGGTGAGAGCGCACTGTTACAAAACGATGGGAGGGAGGGAAGAGGATGCGGAGACGAATAGTTTTGTGGTTCATCACAATTGCACACGAGACGTTGCCTCAGCAACGCAGTCACCATGGAGACCACATAATACTGCTGCACACACACATGCACACACACGCACGCACACACACACACACATTTGCTCCCTCTGATTTCCAGACTAAGAGCGGGGGGCTAGTTGCCATGGCAGCAGGGTCAGTGGGTAGTGGCTGCTGGCATACGAACGATTCAATCCCCCCCGATTCCTCTCAGCCGACTCCATCGGCATTCCATCAGACCTCGACTCACCGAGGTGCTGCACCCCCCCCCCACAGGTAATGTTGTTGACAAAGTCCACAATTCACTTAAAAAAAACAGTCCTTAAATTACAATTCGGATTTGATGCTGCATTTGTGTGACGTCGGAAAAATCGGTAGAATTCACTTGAATGCCCTCAATTTGTAAAGTCGACAAATGGTGGATCTCGTCTTGCCAATAAGTATCGCACAACATACATTATTTTGGTTACATGCCGTTTGTTCAGATAGTACATTCAGAGGGTCATTTATTGGCATTAACCCTGATAAATTATGTATAGAGATATGTTAGTGCTCTCTAATGTCACTCAAATACTGGAACATATATAAACCTGTTGTTTAAAGGGTTAGGGTTAGGGTTAGGGTTAGGGTTAGGGTTAGGGTTAGGGTTAGCTATGAACACATCTTCTCTGGAGCGCCCATGTTGTTTCCACATTACGACTCTGACCACACACACCGAGAACCTAGAAGAGCAACTTCCCAAATGGGGAAATGGGACCTTTTTGTGGAGCACTGGAATTCCTCTTCAATCGGTGCGATGGTCCTTCTGTCACTGTGATGAATTATTATTATTATTAATATAGATTAACAACAACTCACAACATCCACCGACACGTGACGCTGCAGGCACCACATCCTCCTCCCCTCCAAGACTCCTTATTATTTATTCATCCTCTCTGCTGAAAACATGTAGAGCAGCCGGAGGAAATTAACTAATAAATCCCGTATGAATTAAAGACCGAACAGCTGAGGGTGTAAAAAAAAGGGGAGGAGTCTTAGCATTCAACCTTGCATTCAAACTTGTGACAGCTGTCTGGGTTATAGCCTCCTATAGGAGCGCTGTGCGAACACATGTCGTCATCGGGCTTGATGAGCGTATGAAGCCGAATGCAGGGGGTGAGATCTGCATGTGGACGAGAGAGAGAGAGAGAGAGCGAGAGAGAGAGAGAGAGAGAGAGTATGTCTGTGTGTGACAGCTGTCTCTGGTTTCTAAATGTGTTAAATCACAGGCATGCTGAAGAGCCTCGTCATAACACAGTCCTGTGTGTGTGTGTGTGTGTGTGTGTGTGTGTGTGTGTGTGTGCGTGTGCGTGTGCGTGTGTACGTACCTTGGTCCCACTGTAGAAGTCATCCTGAATGCTGGCGTTCATGAAGGTTTGCTCCAGATGCACGCTGGTGTCTATTCCGCCCGGCAACACAAGCTTTCCAGAGGCGTCGATCACCTTGGCCCCGCCCGGTATCATCAGTTCCTTTCCGACCTGCCGCAGAGAACACACGCCAATGAATCATACGACTTCATTACAATGCATCGTGTCCCCGCGAGGTACATCTGACCCAACGCACATAGGACGGCTATTAATGACTATTCAGGACATCGGTGTCCGGGTTAACGGGGTTTTAATGTAGTAATTAAACTGAGAACAGACACTAAGTGGTCATATTGAAGAGAGCCCATCGATGGTTCTCTGGTGGACAGGAGGACCGTTCTATTGGTTGTGGTGTTCCCCTGACTAACCAAGCAACATCGGCTCACTTATTAAGTGCAATATTACAGCATGTCCTGGATAGATTAGTTAAAAGGTTTATTACAGACATTAATGACTCCCAGAGGATGTAACCTGATGAGCTGGGGGATCCTTTTCCTCGAGTGGTGGATGTGTAAGGTCTTAATCTCCAAGTGTCGGATGAACTGTCGTGAAATCTGGTACGAACGTCAATCTCCTCAGGATGCCCTGTATCAGGTGACCGCGCTACGCTTGTTCAGCATCTTTCTGAATGCATTGTTTAACTCTATGACATCTAGCTTTCAATGAGTTTTGGCTCCTCCTACATGCTAGATTATTTGCCAGGTCACCCTCTAAAAAAATAGATTTATAATCTCAATGGGTTTCACATGGCTAAATAAAGGTTTGATAATAAAATGTAATCAATCATGGGCTGTAGAGGACCATTTACCATCTAATGTCCACTGATAATTATAAGCTCTGCAGGTTCCTGAGCCAAAGGCTTCCTCTTCTTCACATGAACCGATGCTTATTTCCATGGCAACATTCGGCGGGCTAAACATAGCCTCATCATCATCATGTGGAGCCGCAGAGTTAATTCTCTTCATCATGTATTGTTGTGAAATGAGTCACACTGGTGACAGCTGGGGATAAACTGAAGAGAGAGTGTCTGCATCGGTGTGTGTGAGTGTGTGTGTGTGTGAGTGTGTGTGTGTGTGTGTGTGTGTGTGTGTGAAAGACAGTAAACTGTTCAGACAAATCGAGGATGTACATACACTACCGTTCAAAAGTTTGCGGTCACCAAGAAAATGTTGTGTTTTCCATGAAAACTCACACTTCTATTTATTGAATGAATACAAGATTAATACAAAATATAGTCAAGACATTGACAAGGTTAGAAATAATGATTTTCATTTGAAATATTAATGATATTAACTAATTCATATTAATTAATATTAACTGTTTTCAGCTGCGCTCACATAAAAAAGGGTTTCAATGTCAAGGAATAATCTGTTTGTGGAAAATGCAAAATAAGAAGTTATAATTTCTTTTTTAAAGGGTTTCAAGTGGGTTCTAACCCTCTGCTAGTCTTCAAAAGCAATAACACAATATACCACTAGAACACTGTCATGTACCACATTAACTATGTATAAAGTGTATTTCTGATTAAATTAATGTCATTTTCATTGGAGAAAACTGTGCTTTTCTTTCTTTTTTCTAAGTGACCCCAAACGTTTGAACGTTAGTGTACGTGTTAGCGTGTGGACCGTGTGTGTACCTGCTGAATGATGCCGTTCTCAATGTAGACGTCTGCTTCCTGGGTGAAGTCGTCGTTGACCACCTTCCCTCCCTTGATGAGGATACGCATTGATCCCATGTTGGCAGCCATCGTCCTACCAGGGGAGCAGAACAAATACATGCATTAAACGCCAATGTGACATGACAAGTAATGCAGGAACTGCGATCGAAGAGTTCTGTACAGGCAGAGAAAAAAAACTGACGAAAATGCTGCTGCATGACTCAGCCCGACTGGAGACGACGAAGCTGTTCGGCTCTGATGGAGAGAACGCGTCGCGTCACAGAGTAAAGATGTGTGTCTCACGCCAACCATCGCGAGTTGGACCTTGATGAAAGGCATTAAAAATAACTATTTAGAAGCAATTTATATTGTCTCTGATGGTGTCTTTGGATTCCAAAAACGTCCGGGATTTCGCTTCGTCGGATATTTTTGTTTCTCTGGGTTTTCACAAACTAGTATTTACCCCTTACACGTTTTGAAATGGTATCTCCCTTACGTTCCACCTTCTTGGCGAGCTCTGACGGTCTAGAGAACAGTCATTGGTCAACCCATCTCAGGGTTGCCAGATACACGATAATTATCCTCCAAATAATACAATCATTTTGAGCCTTTGGTACGATACTTCACCATCTCCAACCTGGCAACCCGGAGCACCTCGCCCACTCAGAACAGGTCAATCTGTGGGGAGGTGTTTCTGACAGGGTAAAAAGGCTGTTTGAAATTATTATTCTGGTATTTTGACCAAAATATGTTACAAACGTTACATTAAGACCCCAAGGAACCAGATCAACTTGTGGGAAAATGGGCATAATATGTCCCCTTTAAGTTGGTCGTCAAGAGTCATCAGTATTAAATAGAGACTGTTTCCTAAACGGATAACAAGCTCCTTCTGGTAACTTTAACAATAAAAAGCTTCTGAAAAAACTACAAAATCGACATTAAATTCCGTTTATTCGTCTGAACGCTGTTGCGGATCACGAGCATGCTGGAGAATTGTTTTTCTCTCCAGCAATCCATTTCTTTAAGATAACAACGCCAAAGGAAACCTGGGGCCAGCCAGAGCCCCTGACAACGGGAATGAATGCAAAAGGTTACACACCATCCTGAGGAGCGTGTTTCAGTTTCTCCTCCACGCTTTTACATCGTCAGCTCGGCCTATGAAATATTAAGAGTCCCGCAGAGAATCTAGAATTTAGAAATCTATTGCAGCATCTGCGGAAATATAAAGGATTTTGAGAGTTCTTCGCCGACTGACAGAAAGTAAAAGCTTCTTGAAATACAAACGCTGCCTGAATACGTACTAACTGACCGATTCATGAACCATCTTCATGAAAGGAATCACGCTGGAGGAAGAAAGATCGTAAATTAACAATAATTACGCTGTTTATCAAAGTCCCTTGTAAAGACTGATGACAAAGAATTAAATATAACTTTTGTTTTTAGTGGGCAGGTTAGACTTGCTGTCATGAATGATCCCGGTAGGTCAACATTTTGAGCATTGATTGTTTGTGTATTTTGTTTGCGTATTTTATTCAGTCAATCAAATCAAATACAATACAATCATATTCTATATAATATACAAAAGAGAAAGACTGAAAAGGTTTAGATAGAAGCAAGAAATCCTTATAAATTCATATCCTAAATTGAAATCAAAATAAATCAGAAAATTAATATAACATAAAGAAGAAAAAAGAAAGAAAAGAAAGAAAAAAAATATTTATATATACTACATACATCTTCCATATTAATACCATTTTAATCACATTTATAACTCTCAAGAATTGTTTTATAAATAATTTCCTTGAAAACCAAAAAGCAGTTCACCATTCTTACATCCATTTAAACATTATTCCATAATTGGACCCCTACAACAGAAATACATCTTCTTTGAATCCCTTTTTTTAAGCCTTTTGTACCCATTGATTGATTCCTAAAGTCATTTTACAAGCAAACATTTAATTTTGTGATGCAGCTTTTCCAGGATGCTGATTGGCTGCTGTTCCTGTCTCTTTTGTGATAGTGAATTAACTGTGTTGGGAAACATTAGTGGACATTTTCTTTGCTATTCTCTTACATTTCGTTGAAAAATAATAAGCAAATTAATTAATTGTAAATATAATTGCTGAAAATGTAATACATTAATAATAATTAGCAAGTTAATATAATATTAATATATTACGCAGGATGCATTTGTATTTTCCTCCAGGGCTTTTGGTTCAAAGCATGCTAATTAATCTCATTTCTGGCATTTTTACTGTACGTTGCAAAATAGGCACTTTCTAAAAATGAATCCCTGGTGGTATTTGTGATCTTGTCACAACAGATAATGATAACTTCTGTCAGGGGTCATTTCAGGTTGTGTTACTTTACTTAATGATTAAATACGTATTCCAAAGTATGTGCAGCATGAAAAGTGTATTTTAACAACTATTGGTCCCTATGTGGTATTTTTAGATGATTTAAAAAAAACAAATCTGCGTGAGGTCGTCTAATGGATCAACAAACTAAGAGCCTCTTCTACACACATCCCTCTGTGTGCAAGTGTGTATTCTGCATGAGTGACTGTATGCAATGTGTCTGATGGTGGGACACAATGGCCGCCCAGTCACACAGAATCAAACTCAAAGAGATGGAGGAGAATGGAGAGAGGAGAGAGAGGAAGGGAAGGAAACAGAATAATGAGAGATGAGTACGCCAAGCAGATGAAGTGGAATGGGTCCAAGGAGGAGAGGAAGTGGACAGAAACGCCCACTTAGAGGCAGGATTACATTCATTTGAGGTTTTCCTGTTGGGCGACTTACTTTTTAAATAATGAAAACGTACCAACGTCTTCCTTGTATACCTGATAACTCAATGGTCTTTCAGAGCTTCATCTTAACTGGTTCATCTTAACTTTGCATTTTGCACATTTTATTTAATTGTGACACTTTCTCTTTACATATGTTTGCACACTTCTTTCTTTTATGTATATTTTATTGCACACTTCTTTCTTATATGTATATTTTATTGCACACTTCTTTCTTATATGTATATTTTATCATTGTTTTAGTTTAATGTTTATTGGTGCTACTTTGTCCTCAAATTTCCCCTTGGGGATTAATAAAGTATAATTCTATTCTATTCTTCTAACTGGTTTTGCCAGCGCTGACAAGACGTATTGCTCCAAACACAGAGGTGTGGTTCAATTATTATCCGTTATTTATAGGAACTTATTCACACTAACTGACTTTATTCTCCAGCAGATTATAAGCCTGGTGAATTCTGCACTAAACAGTTATCATTAGGCACCGAGTCAGACTCCAGAGGGTCAGAGAACAATGAGGGCAAAGAAGGAATGAAAAAGAGAATGGACAATAGAGCAAGAGTCATAAGAAAGACAGAAAGAGGAGAGTCCACTGATAAAGGAAGAGTAGGAGTGGGTGATTGTGTCGAGCAGGAAGATAAAGTGATCGGGGTAAACGTGGTGATGGTGATGGGGGGGAAGGGGGGACACAGTATGGAAACCAGCGCCCTAAAGGCCTGGCAGCAAGATAAAAGACTGGTTTCCCAGGAGATGAGAAAAGCCTTTCAGTCGAAAAAGCCTAGACGCACACACACACACACACACACACACACACACACACACACACACACACACACACACTCACACATAAACATACACTATGGTGGAGCATACTAAAACACAACCAACGGCAGTTAAAGAATTAACACAAGGAGGTGGTTATTAACCGCTTTCCTTCACTACTTCCGATCATTTCAAATAAAATGTTGATCTTCTGCATAAAATGAAATGAAAGCAGATTAAAAAATAGATATATTTATAGAAGCAGTCTTTTGACAAATGACCCACATATGAGTGTGTGTGATACTGATATAGAACACATCCAAAAGGAAATTACGCCATACGAGAAACACACTAGAAACACACTAGAAACATACGAGAAACACACAAGAAACACACTAGAAACACACGAGAAACACACTAGAAACACACTAGAAACACACAAGAAACACACTAGAAACACACTAGAAACACACTAGAAACACACGAGAAACACACAAGAAACACACTAGAAACACACGAGAAACACACTAGAAATACACGAGAAACACACTAGAAACACACGAGAAACATACTAGAAACACATGAGAAACACACTAGAAACACACTAGAAACACACGAGAAACACACAAGAAACACACTAGAAACACACGAGAAACACACTAGAAACACACTAGAAACATACTAGAAACACACGAGAAACATACGAGAAACACACTAGAAACACACTAGAAACATACTAGAAACACACGAGAAACATACGGGAAACATACTAGAAACACACGAGAAACATACGAGAAACACACTAGAAACACACTAGAAACATACTAGAAACACACTAGAAACATACTAGAAACATCCTGGGTGACAGTTCCAATCAGGCCTGATTGAGTTCTGCTGCCATTTCAGTTTTGAATATTCATTTTTGACACAAGGCGGTGATCTATAGGACGAAGGCAACAGGAAGGGATGTGAAGTGACGTGACATGAGGTGGTGATATATATCGGACATAAGGCAACATAAGGCGACATGAGGCGACATGAGGCGACATGAGGTGACATGAGGTGACATGAGGTGACATGAGGTGACATGAGGTGGTGATTTATAAGACATGAGGTGACATGAGGTGACATGAGGTGACATGAGGTGACATGAGGTGGTGATTTATAAGACATGAGGTGACATGAGGTGACATGAGGTGACATGAGGTGACATGAGGTGACATGAGGTGACATGAGGTGGCATGAGGCGACATGAGGCAACATAAGGCGACATGAGGCGACATAAGGCAACATAAGGCGACATGAGGCGACATGAGGTGACATGAGGTGACATGAGGTGGTGATTTATAAGACATGAGGTGACATGAGGTGACATGAGGTGACATGAGGTGACATGAGGCAACATAAGGCGACATGAGGCGACATAAGGCAACATAAGGCGACATGAGGCGACATGAGGTGACATGAGGTGACATGAGGTGACATGAGGTGGTGATTTATAAGACATGAGGTGACATGAGGTGACATGAGGTGACATGAGGTGACATGAGGTGACATGAGGTGACATGAGGTGGAGATTTATAAGACATGAGGTGACATGAGGAGTGGACCAGCTAGTTCTTTGAGTCCTTCGTTCTCTGCCACACAACATGTCTGTGAGGGCGAAGCGACTGATGCTAAAAGCTTCACGGTTACCTTTTCCTGTTCACATCAAAGCTTAAGACCAACGATTTCCCCCCTGGGCGTTTAAAAAAATAATAATTTGGGACGAGAGAGCAACATCAAAAGGGAGAGAGGACCGTTCAACTTAGATTGCGTAAAACGACAAACGACAAGCGCTTATCGTTTTTGCCGTGGACAAAATCCAAAATCTCAAAATCCAAGTGAAGGTTTAGTGAAGGTCTACTACAGCATATGTGTGTGTGCAAGTGTGTGTGTTCCCTTTATTACTGTGTCAGAGCAGGTACGACTGAGAGAGAAACACACACACACACACATACAAGCAAACAGTGACACACCCTGTGACCAGCTGCTTCAACCCGCACACACACACACATACACACACATTTTATTGGGGCTGTTAATTAATAAGGAATGAGGAGCGGCGGGCAGATGTCGTGTGGACCCCCGGCGTCACGCGGTCACAACGTGGCACATGATTCCTCCACAGCGTCGACCGGAGACGCAGAGTGGCGTCACGGCTCCCCGTGAGAAACCTGCTCGCCGGTCTCTGAGGTAGGAAGAAACATCTTTTATTTTATTGAGGAATAAAACTACGTTGGCATGGTTACTCACTAAGCCAAACCAGAACCATGGTTAGGAAACATCTAGCGTGGCAAAGAAAGATATTAAAGATTATTCCTATCGAAGAAAGTTGAACTTAGAGAATAAAATGATCAATCCTTTGGTGTTGCTCACCATTGATTGGCCGAGTTGCCTAATTGAAGCTCAAAATGTGTGTCTTATTATATCTCCACTCACATTAGAACAAAGCCCCACCTCCTGTCAGAAACGTGCAATAACTCACTGTAAATATTCAAATTCATACTACACTGTTGATCTGCACTGCACACATACACACACTTGCATTTTGCACATTATCCAGATATATGTATATTTTTTTATTTAATTTTACAATGCTTTATTTATATTTACATTTACATATATGTTGTGTATATGCTGTGTATATATACATATTTATTTTATTTTATGTTATTTTGTATTTTATATTTCACTTTGCACACTTTACTTTATGCACTGTCACTTTCTTTCTTTCTTTCTTTCTTTCTTATACTTATATTTTATTGTGTTTAGTTTTATCGGGCTGCTTCTGTTGTCACCAAATTTCCCCTTGGGGATTAATAAAGTATATTTCATTCATTCATTAGGAGCTTCAATTGAATGCTTTCTTAAAAGTCTTGAAATAATCTTTCGTCATACATCCTAGTGTGTGTGTGTGTGTGTGTGTGTGTGTGTGTGTGTGTGTGTGTGTGTGTGTGTGTGTGTTGATGCATGCTGTAAGTGAGAAGAAAGGAGTAAACAGCTGCTGACTCCTGCTTCAGCGCTGACTTCTGCTTCATCACCACGGGGAGGGGCCGGTCGACACGCCGAGCGTTCCACTCAGAATGTGGGTGTCATTACCTTAAGAAATACCAGTGTGTGTGTGTGTGTGTGTGTGTGTGTGTGTGTGTGTGTGTTAGAACAGTAGAGCTATTTTAAAATGTAGAGCAAACATACATCATCAGACAAGTCATACTTCACAACCAAATTTAGATAAGAATAGACTTACACACACACACACACACACACACACACACACACACACACACACACACACACACACACACACACACACACACACACACACAACCACACAACCACACGTGTGTGCTATGGATGAATAAGCCATTAGTGAATCACACACACAGATAAACAGACATTAACAACAGCGGTCGCACAACTAACTAGGCCATCACTCAGAGGATTAGGGCTCTCTCTCTCTCTCTCTCTCTCTCTCTCTCTCTCTCATTGCATTGTAATGTTGCACGAATGTGAAAGATAGTCGGGTCTATCATCTATTTATTAATCCGTCTTGATCCCCTCCTCCCATTCACTCTCCTCTGTCTCTAGGCAATTTGAAGAAGTATAAGTCAGACTTCTGACTTCTGACCTTTGACCTTTGACCTTTCATCCTGGGCCACAAACAAGCCGCATATCAACTTCAGAGCAAACACATTTATTAGTAGTAATAACATGATCTATTATGCACCCTGAGGACGACCCCTGCTGAGTTAGCGGAGAGGAAAGTCGTTTTTTTCCAGCCTCCAGATGTTTCGCTGTTCCTCATTTTTAAAGCCGCGCACAACATATAGAAATATAATACTGCACTTTGTAGTTTACTCAATAACTGCCCTGGAAGCATTATTTTAACATATTTGTACTTTACCTGAGGATTGTAATGTTGTGCTAATTTAAACTTCTACTTCATAATATTTCAGAGAGATATATTGTATGTTTTACTCCACTACATGTAGTACAGTTAGTTATTGAAGAAATATGAAATGCTTACATGATATGATGCAGTACTATACTACTCTAACATGAATGTGTTTGTAATAACACAGAATAATCTAATATTCCACGAGACACTAGGACATCAATTCCGTTTAATGAGTATTTATTTTGATACCTTTAATACATAATGAATTTTGAACATTTTGAATTCAGGATTTTTTCTTGTAACGTTGTATGTTCAGACTTTAGTGTTTCTATTTATACTTAAAGCTACGATAAGGACTCTTCCCGTCAGACGGATTTTGGTGTTCCCGGTGGATGAGAGCGGCACCGGAGTCCTTTCAGAGAACGTTCTCCTTTGCTGCAGCGGCGGCCGACAGTCGGACCCGGCTCGGTTCTGGTTCTGGTTCTCCAGGGCCTCGCTTCTCTCCAGAGGGTGCAGGGATACAGCCTGGGCCTACAGCAGCGTGGTGGTGTCACTGGTCACTGAGCTGAAGGAGGACCGTGTTCAGCTACGCAATTTTTATCTTACCCAGTGACAAGCGTTTTGCATCGCGATAAAGAAATCACCGATCTTCCCTCTGGAGGACTCGTTTACTCCCTCGTATCAGTATTATAATGAAGCTGTTCCACCACCAGTTAACAGCTCCTCACAGCAACTTCAAGTAAAGGTTCCAAGTACGTTTCTGATTGATTGTTTCAGGCTTTATATCTGCAGGGTTGCAGCTGACGCTGGCCTCGAGGTGGGGCGCCGGGCACATCGCCCATCCGTCACACGCAGACGACGCTCGCATCCACCGGCGGTTTATAGCATCGTGACAGAAGTCCGCTCTGCATCTTTTGGGATCCTGGAAGGAAACCAAAAGCAGCCGGAGGAAAACCCGACATGGCCGTTATGTGGAGGACATGCAGAACCGCACCCTCTCCTGCACTGCATCACGGTGCCGCTCATCAACCACATCATCTAACGAAATACCTTCTGATTACATCCTCCTAGAATATTTGGATTTGCTTTATCTTTTGCGATGGCATCTCACCCGGGGGTCTAGACCTTTGAAGCCCCCCCGCTCCGATGAGTTTAGTGCGTAACAAGTTACAATATCTGTCTGACATCAGGTCAGATGGGCATCAATAGTGATATTTAACATTTACAGAGTAAAAGATAAAGCCGATGCAAGCCTGTTGGACTGTGTGCAAACGGGTTACGTCATCCCAGGAGGCTGTCTAATATATTCTATTCATTGTGCGGCATTGAGGACCCCCGGAGCCCCCGACAGCACCCTCAAGTATCCTCGAGCCCGACGAGGGGAACGCCTCAATGCAATGCCCACAACACGAGGCAACAGACCGTGCAACTGAAAAAAATCCCTTCTTATATAAGGGAGAAGGAGGTAAAATAGGAGATACAATCACTGGTTCTCACACACACACACACACACACACATACGCACGCGCATGCACACACACACACACACACACACACACACACACAGCAGCAGCAGCAGGCTCGTTTGTATGCAAGACGTCTACCACCCTCATTATCATTGTCATCATTGTCATCATCATCCTCATCATCATCAATATATTTGATATTAACGGATATCAGACTTAAGGTACATGACGGCCTCCACGTACACGGTACAGCGACGCTAGCACAAAGCCTTATTGCACTGATGGCACGCAAAACACACACTCACACTCACACGCACACACTCGCGCGCGCACACACACACACATACGCAAACCCATTGCACCCATATTTCGTTGCCGACACGCACACAATACAATATTACAACCAATCTTCATTCATAAATCTTTGGATAAAGCGTCATGTGAGATTCACGCAATGTCATTTAAAATATCAATCGGTGAAGAAAACGCTCGCGCTGATTCATCCCCGTTCAAATGCAGAGGGAGAAATACATCCTTGGGTGGACTGACATTTAAATACAAAAACTCTTGATATTAAGCTAGCGATACGTAACGTTGGGCCGAAAATAACGGATAGTATTGCTAGACGTACTCTAATCAATTATTTTAACGGTCTAAAAATAAAATATTGATGATTAATTCCTTCAATTAGTGTCAACCAGTACTAGATATAAAAATCAAGTACGACATCTTCGTTTTTGTCATATGTGTAGGTCTTCTCACCCCGTTTCTCAGACTCAGCTCTTCCTCAGTTGAAGCTCTTCACCGTTGCTCAGCACCAGCCGAGTGCGCGCGGACAGCTGGGCACAGCGCGAGCCGCAGATGCCTCAATGCCGACAGTCCGGCAGCAGCCAATCAGGAGCAGCTCCAACCTGATGGACGGGAATTCTGACCAATAGGATACGAGATATGTGGTCTCCTCTCTTCGGTAGATAGGGGCGTGTCTTCTGCCTCCGGAGACTCGTGTTGTCTTCAAGTGCTGTCGGAAATATTTCCGTTAGTACCTGATAGCTTAATGCAACTGATTACAGGTGTGAATGCTCTTAATTATTATCTAATAAGTGAGGTGCTGATGTGAGAGTAAACTATCGACCTTAGCCATGATGAAGACGTGTTGTAGCTACAGAGAACATATGAGTTATTTAGAGGGAAATTTCAGTTTGGATATTGGAATTTGTAGTAAATACTATTTGTATATACTATATTAATAATAATTCATAAGAGCTGGTTATCCATTTTTTGGTGATAACAAATATCTTTACTAGCTCAATAACAACTGCACTATCCACTGCTTTATTTCTGTATATTTTATTTCTGTATACTTTAAAAAGTTGGAAGTGTAGTCATGTATTTAGCTTTTGAATTGAATGACATCCCTTTACTACCTTTATATTTATATTATATTATATTAATTACATTTCCCAAATTGTTCATCTTAGTTTGTATTTTGTGATGATGAGACATTTGAATTACTATAGGAGTCAATAAAATCTTAAAATTAAGTTAACGAATACATACTGTCCAACCCCCGAGACATGAGTAATGATACATTTGCCCAAGCTCTCAAAGAAGACAATTTAAAACTCCAGAGAGTTAACACACGTTTCTGTTTGGACATAGGATTTGCTTTATGCATGACATAACTATCAAACCATACCACTCAATTTCAAGCCAGGTGTCTAACATCCGATTTATATAGCCTATTACCTCAGAAAAGGCAGATCATATTGATGATTAATTTGCAAAGTCACAACATAAACGCTCTACTGATTCAAGATGGAACACAACAACAACAACAACAAAGAGATTAATTTTAATCCACAGCACCAGTTTGGTATAATTCCTCACAGAGAGCACTTGAATGCTGCGCGTCCTCTCTCAAGGGTTTACAAGGAGCACTTGAAGGCAGCAATATGTGCCTGAAGGACCCCCCTATGAAGACGGCCCCTCCCTCCTGGCAGCATGGCGCTGTGACAGCGGGTGGGGGGGGGGGGGGGTGAGGTAGGGGGGGTAGGGGGGACGTTTAGGCAGCCATCTATATACTCCTCGATATCTTCACATAGCAAATATATGTATGCTGCCTAAATAATGGTCTAAATATATTGTAAAGCACCTTTCACAATAAGAATTTATACCATGACGTAATCCAAAATACCCCCAGCTGGGACACCAGCTAGTAGTTAGAAGATTTCTAAGCACTTTTGGGAAAAGAGGAATTACTTTCATTCTTTCAACTTAGACTTAAAATGACTTAAGTATAAATAAATAAATACATGAATAAATATAGGAATAAATAAATGTATAAATAAATACAAGAATACATGTATAAATACAGAAATACAGAAATGAATAAATATATGTTATAACTCAACGGGACATCATTAAATAAATGTATTTCTACATTTCTGTATTTCTTCATTTATTTATATCTCTATTTATGTGTCCACTATGGAGGACTTAAAATGACTTAAGTATAAATAAATAAATGCATGAATAAATACAAGAATAAATAAATAAATGCTTAAATAAATGTATAAATAAATAAATACAATAATAAATGTATAAATAAATAAATAAATATAAGATCTGTTATGTAGGACAAGGTGTAAATATTCCTTTCTGCATACTCAAGACTCCGTGGGCTGGTCGAATGATTGGATGTTGAGGTGGCTACAAATCCTTTCCAGCCTTGTTGATGTGCGTCTGCTGCAAGGTCCGCATACCTTATCTTCTTGCGCTCGTAGGCCTCCTCCACCACACTCTCTCAGGGCACTGTGAGCTCGATCATATAAACTTGCTTGAGTGAGGCCGACCAAAGCACAAGGTCTGGTCGCAGATTTATTATTACTATTTCTGCTGGAAAGCGGAGCTTCTGGCCTAGGTCTGCCAGCATCTTCCAGTCCCGTGCCCCACTTAGCTGTCCAGTTTCTGGTCTTGAAGTTGTGAGAGTGGCTTGGCCCCCGCCCTCCGAGAACAAATGTTGTTGCCGGCCTACGAGATGGTGGAGGAAGGGCATTGACGCTCATCCGCCGACTCTCCAGCACTGCCGCAAGACATTGTAGCACCTGGTTGTGCCGCCAGGTGTGAGGCCGGTCTTGCAGCCCACCAGGATGTGCTTTAGCGTAGCTGGAGTCGGGCAGAGGGAGCATGTGGGGTCTTCTCCGTACCACTGGTTAAGATTCTAGGGAGATGGCAGTATATCATAAGCGGCTCTGATGGTGAAGCTAGCCTTACATTTATTTTTTGCTAACTTTAAATTGAATTTATTCAAAATGTAATGATCTGCTTTAAATAAATATCAAATATTGGAAATATATTAATATTATTTTCTTTATGAAGTGCTTTCATTTAGAAATCAAACGTCAGAATGTCTTGATTGACACCTTGAGGTACTCTACCATGAATCAGAAGTGAAAATATGTTGTAACAAAGCACCATTTTGTTTTAAATCTATTCTGAAATTACACACATTTGCGCATGAATGTGATCTTTTATTTTGAAATTCTGAATAATAATATCCTACTATTGGAATAATTACTTTCTTTCATTTATTGTATTCATCATTCATCCAATTCATGATTTTTCATCCCTTCATTTAGTTTAATCTATCACTATATCTGTATTTAAAGGCGTGTTTCGTCATATCACATTCACCGGAAGTTCGCTCTTATTTTGAAGACAGTTTTCACACGCTTGTACCGTAATGCCTGGTATAAACATGTACTGAAAACAAATCGGGCGGCTGGCTTGACCGCAGTAGACTCACGTAGCTAGCTAAAGTGTAATAGATCTTGAACTTTACTGAAGCACAATTTATCTAGTCTGTAAATTGTTCACTTCATATATTTGTTTAATGCAGTAATGACACTCAGGATTAAACAACTATGTGAAGTGAACAATTCACAGAATAGTGGACATATGCTTAAGTACATTTTAAGAGCTAATGCAATCTAGATAGCTTGTATTATCTTTTAAACTTTACTTTAACTAACGAGCTACGTCGTGCGTGTTTAACTTGGCCTCTAGGTGAAAGCACACGCGCACAACTAGCTAATAAGCAGTTTGAGTTCTTACCCTATTGTTCACTGGGTGCTTGTTGAGTTGCTTGTTCACTGGTGAGAGGCGGTCGAGCGAGTGAGTGAGACGAGTCTCTGAAGGAACATCCATGTTCTATGAGGAACTCGGAACCTTCCATCTAGAAGAACTCGGAACCTTCCATTAGAGCAGACGTTAGAAGTTCTCACGGTCGCGGGACCACGCCCCTTTCTGTGACGCCCCTTTTCAGAGCATTAATACAAATAATTATAAAACACAAAACAAAAAATGTAAAACTAAATACTAATACTATTACTAAATATACAGGGGGAAAGCAAAGTAAAGTGAACATGTGAATGTAATAAATGGGGGAAACTGGGAATTTAATTAATTAATATCATTATTATAAGTTGTATAACACTGCGGGTGCTTATTTAAAAATGATCATAGAGAACTTACCAACACTGAAGAGGCACCGATAACAACATAATCAAAATCATAATTAGAAACTTTTTATTGGCATTTATATTTATATATACAAGGAATGTGTCATGGTGTCATAAAGAACCATATTGAAAACCGCCGCCCCCTACCCCAAAACAAAAACTCTTCAGAGCTACACGATTCACGTGGATGACCTATTCTGATTTCAAAACGGCGAGTTTTACCGAAAGGTGACAAGTTTGCAGGTATGAAAGTGTGTCTGTGGAAACTGAAAGACAATGAGCTGTTTACAAATGAAAACACAACGTGACCCTTATTAACTGACGTGAATAATACAGTAATAACACTCAGCCTTTAGACCAAATCACAAGAGACAGTCCTTTTTTTTATTCACGGTTCATTTCTTACATTGTTCAAGTACAAAGTTAAAATGCCTTTTTAATTAGTTCATATTCATACAAGAGTAAAATAATAATAGTGCCTTTTCATTACTACGACAAACTTAAATACAGTCATTGTAAAGACAAACTTGATTTATACTCCTAACAATATACTTTTCTTATTTTCAGATAAAATTGTAGCACCTTTTTGAAACACCACCAGGTCCTCCTTTTCCCTCTCGCTCGCCTGCCCTCTAGTCCATGAGATGAGAGTCTGCATGCGCCCATGTGTCTGTGCGTCTGTCTGTTCATAACCCTGTGTGTGTGTGTGAGTGTGTGAGTGTGTGTGTGTGTGTTTTATGTGTCTGTGAATGTGTCAGTGTTGAAAACAGCGCATCGTTCAGCCTAGAAGCTGTTGGTAGGCGAACAGAAACATCACCATCGCGTCACACATCGTTTAAAAGTATCCACTCCTCTCAAACGGACTCGGGAGGAAATTACGCGGAAATGAGAAGACGTTGTTTTTCAACTTGCTTATTACTTCAGGAAGCGAGTTTCATGTAGAGTATTAACTATACTACAAAATTCAATTTAAAGACGAGAAAGAATTTCAATTCTTCCTTTTTTCAAACATCTCCTTCGCACTAAAGAGAGATCCAGTTCCAGATGTCGGATATGACTCCATGTAGGAGCCATTATTTAAAAGCTTTGTTTATTAAGCCATAACAAAGTAACTATTTCTGTTCTGCCTCCTTAACGCTGTTGTGTTTCTTCTCCTTCAGGGGGATTCCTATAGGCCCAGAGGAGGTCAGGGGTTTCAATATTAAGCAAAGAAAAGCCCCAAATGACATTTTTAAGTACGATATAATAACACTTTTCAGTGATAAGTTATTCTTTAATCCTTAAATCATCTGGTGACCCCTCAGAGTTATTTTGAGAGGTTTTAAACCTTCTGTCTGCCATTTGTTTTGATTCTAACATGTGCAAATAAACACTATTCTGAAAAGGAGAGTGTTCTCCCCCGGATCCCTTCAGATGTAATCTTGGGATGTAATCTTGGGTGTTTATCGATTAATAACATTGATGGTTTCACATCAACCTGCCGACAGCGCACGCTTTCCTTCCGCGTTATTTCGACTCGCCGTTGTTCGAGAGTCCATCGGCTCCTCGGTTCAACATCTCTTGGGTACAATAGAACAAGTCACTATGCTAACTGTAATATATGCTTTCTCTCTCCCCTCTGGGCTGAGACTGAACTGAACTGAGCACCGACCTGGAACAGTACACACACACGATAACAGATTATTATTGTAATTATTATTACCATGATTATTATTATTATCATCATTACTCCCTAATCTAACATGGAATCGGAGATTACACTGACTGACTGACATGCAGCACCGGAGGGGTTTGGGGGGGGGGGGGGAACGCAGGGTAATGACGTCACACCCGGCAACAACACAGTGTGTATGTATGTGTAGATTTTTTATAGCTAAAATGAGTGTGTGTGTGTGTGTGTGTGTGTGTGTGTGTGTGTGTCACCTGCAATCGGCTGTAAAAAAGAGTTTAAAAAGCACCTGAAGGTTGGTTGTATAATCGAAGAGTAAACATGACGGATTAAAACGTTAAACCTGCTGGTTTATTGTTGTTTTTTTGTAACCGTGTGAGTGTGTATGTGTGTGTGTGTGTGTGTATGTGTGTGTGTGTGTGTCAGCATAGACAGTGTGTGTCCAGTTGTTCGCTGGTATCTGAGGAAGGTCAGAGGATCGGAAGGCTTCCTGGAAAAAGATGGTCACCTGAAGACCGAGAGCACCAGACTGAAAGAGATGTTTGCTCTAAAGACAGCCCTGTGTCAACAAGACACCGGAGTAAAGGGACGGCCATACACACACACACACACACACACACACACACACACACACACACACACACACACACACACGCACACGCACACACGCACACACGCAATCCGTGTGTGTGAGAAAGTCTTGGAGACATTTCTCTATCATGACGAGCCTTTTTCTTCACTTGCTTATTCCCATTCGAGGTCACAGAGTTTATCCCAGCATGCATTTGGGCAAACAGGCAGAGGAAACCCGGACACAGGCGCAGGTCATAAGGAGGCCTCCGTCGTTCACACAGGGCGGTCCGTCTCAGTCGTAGGAAGTAGAAAACCGGCATAGTGGCGACAGAGTGAAGGCTCCGGTGCCACTGGACGTCGACATTTTGGATCCCTAAGAAGCAAAGTGGGGGCGTGACCGCAAGAGACTGCGCCTAGTCGTGATAGCAGCGTCGTAAAAAGATAAGCAGGGTTCTTACACATTTTGACCAGTGGATTTCCATGACTTTTCCATGACTTTTCCATGACTTTTCCATGACTTTTCCAAGATTTTAAACCAAATTTTCAAACTGAAATCTCGGTATAAACATGAACAATTTAGAAAATGTTGAGTATTGAGAGCGTACGCCAGCTTATATTTTGAACATCTTTCTTTAAAAAAACATTAATTATTTCAAACTCGGTGTCAATGAAAATGTGATTATAACACATTTCCATGACTTTTCCAAAACGTTTATGATTTAAGTTTTTTCCATGACGTTTCCAGGCCTGGAAATGACCATTTTCAAATTCCATGACTTTTCCAAGTTTCCCATGACCGTACGAACCCTGGATAAGCCTGCGTGTGTGTGTGTGTGTGTGTATTTAACAACACCATGAACAATAAATATATTGTATATAAAATGAAGATGCAATCTCCAATCCTTTAAATAGCGAGCAAACTGAAAATGAAATGACGTTGGTAGCCTCATGTCGCAGAACTGAGCCTCTCTAGATTATCTGAACACAAACATCACCAGCAGTGTTCCTCTTCACCGCAGAATAAGTCAAATGAAAGAAGTCGACAACGTTTTTTTTCCTTCCAGATGTGTTTCTTTTATAGATATTAATAGATATTTATAGATATTAATTGTAACGCCGACCTCCGAGGCCAAAGTGTTGTCCGTCTGAAGCTTCTCTCACGTGACGTACGGTAAAGTTTTGCTCTGTTACGATGAACCCAGTGAGCAGCATCCATGGAGCGACACTTAACAGTAACCAAGGCAACACACGTGAGTGTGTTCAAATGCTACAAGTGTGCAGAATACCGCACTCATATATATATATATATATAATTATCATAATTCGTGAATGACCGACAAGATTTCAGAGGAACGTGGTCGCTCTCAGGAGAAGATGAAGACCTTTTGTGTTATTATTATTATAACACGAACCTCAGATTTATATTTGTTCATTATTTGTTACTCCGGAGCATCCAACCAAACTAATTACAGCCTGATTCACTAAATATGATTCTATTTGATCATATTTACTATTTTTTTTGGACACTGCCTCTCACACAATCTGACAAATACATAGAGCTTAATAATCCCGTCTCTTGCTCAGCGTTGCCCCCACCTGCTCGTGAGCTTAAATTAAGGACTCAAAACGGTGCGACCGAAAACCACCAGAGACCGCCCCGCCTCCACGGGCACCAGAAACTTTAAAAGTGTCGTATTGAAGTTGCACCATTTGGACTTTATCCCTGCCTGACCAGCACCATGAGCGTGAACCGCTGCTTGTGTTTGTGTATTTGTGTTCATTCATTGCACCGTAACACACCAGCAGCACCGTCAGCGTACGGTGACGGGTTTTGGGTCAGAAGGTTAGGGCTTCTTCGTGAGGGAAGGGTGGGGGGGGGACTCCAGCTGCTGTGACACAGTAAAGCTAGAAGACATCAGTTTCAAGGTCGGACAGGAAGTTTGTGTGAAGACGTTACAGAAACCCTGCACCAGTGTGTGTGTGTGTGTGTGTGTGTGTGTGTGTGTGTGTAAATCAGCAAGGTAGCACCTGGGGACTATGATCAGTCAGTGGTCTACATGATATCTAGAGAAGCAGACCTTTACAGTGTGTGTGTGTGTGTGTGTGTGTGTGTGTGTGTGTGTGTGTGTGTGTGTGTGTGTGTGTGTGTGTTTGCCCGGTCCTCTGTGTCAGCCAACCTTCATGTACAAGCTCTATACTGAGTGTCTGTCATTATGTAGTGTGTGTGTGTGTGTGTGTGTGTGTGTGTTTGAGAGAGAGTTGGTTTGTGACTAGTTGCAGGCGAAGTACTCTTTGAGCGGGGCGAAGAGGTGCCTGATGACCGGGACGCTCCAGGACCGACCCAGCAGCCTCTGCCTGGCGAGACGACTCATGTTGGACACGTCGGTGTAGTGGACAGGGAAGCCAAACACCCTAGAGACACACACACACACACACACACACACACACACACACACACACACACACACACACACACACACACACACGTTAATTTATGATTTATTTTAAATAGGTCCTGAAGTTAAACAGGGTTCGTACACATGTTGACCAGTGGAATTCCAGGACTTTTAACCAAATTTCCATGACCACCTGAATTCTGTGTGTACATGAAAACTTTTTTTGAAAATGTAGTATTCAAACAATGAGAATTACAAAGAATACAATATACCTTAAATGAAACAAAAGAATGAGAGACAATAGTTTGATTAACAGAATAAACATTACTATACATGTTTATTCCTAGAAACACTTATATAAATGTTTATTCTTTTAATCAAACTATTATCCCTTATGTGCAAATCCATCTGTTTGGACTTAATAATTTGAGTCTTCCTTTCAAAAACATATGAATTATTTTAAACTCGACGTAAATGAACATGCGAATATAACAAATTTCCATGACTTTTCCAAAACTTTTGTGATTTAAGTTTTTTCCGTGACTTTTCCAGGTTTTCCATGACCGTACGAACCCTGCTTGAAAAAATTATGCTGTATCGATTGATTGATTATTTCATGATCATCATCATCTGCATCTTATCTG
The DNA here is from genome assembly GCA_036178185.1 of Liparis tanakae. NCBI lineage: Eukaryota > Metazoa > Chordata > Actinopteri > Perciformes > Liparidae > Liparis > Liparis tanakae. Next base: position 3,968,878 of record CM070101.1, on the reverse strand, counting down.
GGTTTTTTCTTCACTTTCTATTCGAGTTCACACAAAACAACGTTCAAAGTCGTGGGATCTCATACATACATACATATATATTTTATTTTATTTTGTGTTTTATATTTCACTTTGCACACTTTACTTTATGCACAGTCACTTTCTTTCTTTCTTATACTTATATTTTATTGTGTTTAGTTTTATCGGTGCTGCTACTGTTGTCAACAAATTTCCCCTTGGGGATTAATAAAGTATATTTCTATTCTATTTCTATTCTATTCTATTTAATCACAACCTACGTGTAACAACAACCTTGTTCCATACAGCACACCGTTAGAACTTAGAGCTTTTATTATGATCCCAAAAAACTGTGAGGCCTAAAGTTGAGTCAAACTAGGGAGCTCGTTAGTGGTAAGATGTGATGGATGAGAGTCTTCTTGCTGCAGGAAACTACTTTTTAACGGGGTTCTTACACATTTGGACCAATGGATTTCCAGGACTTTAAACCAAATTTCCATGACCAAACTGAAATCTCGGTATAAACATAATTTTTTTGGTAAATTTTGCGTATTGAGAGCGTACGCCGGCTTATATTTTGAGCGTCTTTCTTTAAAAAAACATATTAATTATTTTAAACTCGGCGTGAATGAACGTGTGATTTTAACACATTTCCATGACTTTTCCAAAACGTTTATGATTTAAGTTTTTTTCCCATGACTTTTCCAGGCCTGGAAATGACCATTTTAAAATTCCATGACTTTTCCAGGTTTTCCATGAGCGTACGAACCCTGTTTTATTGAATAGGGACATTAAACTGGAGTGGCATTTTAAATCTGGTCAGTTTTAAATATAGGGATTAATTTGGTCTAAATAAAAAAATATGCGCATGTTTAATTAACAACGTTTTGACAGGAAACACTTTTAAGGCTGCACAAAAAGATGAGAGACGTCTGGATTAATTAATGACGTAACGCGAGGACGTTTAAACGAAGCGGATTAGAATCACAAACGTAATCCACACGGGCGTTAGAGGGACTCAAACCCAGCACACACAGAGCTGAGAAACACACACACACACACACGCACACACACACCACTGTACCTTTCCATCTCGGTGCACCAGAGGATGTCCTCCTTGCTGTCCATGAAGACGGGGAAATGCTCGTCTTTCCCCTGCTTCACAGAGTTGGAGCGTGTCGTTATCGTGCGCAACTTCTCAAACTGGAATTAACGTCCAGAACCAAACACGCACAAAAACACAAACACAGACACACACACACACACAAACCCTGTTTTAATCCTAAAACGATCCCCCTTTTCTACAATGCAGTGGGATTTGAACACACAGTGAATAAATGACTGAGAGCACATGTGAGAGGAGGAGGAAAATACTGTAAACATTAAATTGCAGAATGAATCTACAATCTATTAAACTGTATATCTATGCTAAAAGGAGAAACATTACATTTCTATACATCCCATTACAATGCTGCAGGAGTATCATTTCATTATTTGACACCCCTGATATTGATTGTCGGTCAATTTACAAACTTTTTCCCCCCTACATTTTTTTTTAATCAATCAATTAGAAAGCAACATTCAATATTTATACATTTGGGATATTATATGATAATGAGCAGAGACACACACACACACACACACACACACACACACGCTCGCACAGAGGTGGATGCATACCTTGGCGGTGCGCCCGTGCTCGAGGCAGCCCTGTAAGTCCAGCCTGTCGTTCATCATGGCGGCCAGAGGTCTGAAAGGTGAAGAATAAAAGGTGGCAACATATTCAAACATGTTGGTTTTCATTTAGATCGGATTTATTAAACAAATCGACTAAAAGTTACCGGATCATAACAACGGTACGTGTGTTTGCATCACCTGGACATGCCTGGCAGGTTTCCCCAGAAATAGCGAGCGCGGTGGGCAGCGGAGACCTCTTTGGCGTCGATCATCACGGGGTTACACTGCGGGGGGGGGGCGGCACATTTACTTCCTGTTTCCCTTAATACGGACATCTTCCTGTCTGTCATAATCTAAGTCTGGGAATATGAACAATGCGATGATAACGCGTGTTTTTGTCCTGATACTTAGGGGAAGTGAAGGCAATATTAAACGGCATGTTGCACACATTTAATGGTTTAGATAATACTTTACCTTTATTTCTGAAACGTAGGTTATTTTTGTTGATTTATAGCCTCAGAGACGAGGCGCTGATTGGTAGAGAGAGCGCTGATATCCAACATTAATGTAGAAAAAAAACGTAATTATAAAATTCGAACCCTGTTTTATGTTTATTCAGGGTTTTTCCCCCCATTGTTAAGCATTTTGTTTTTATTTCTATTTTCATTATCAGTGTTGTTACGTATTGATCCCCAGAGGAGATATTTGGTTGGACAGAAATGAGCACAGACCAATAGAGAAAGTAAGAATAAAGTATTACGAGGTATATTAATATACGTGTTTGTCTGTGTGAATATGGGAATCTAATAGAAATATAATCCAGTATCAAATGAAATCAAACAGGATGACATATTAACATAATGACGTATAGTATATCGTATGGCGTGGTCAAACTCTGCTGTTCACTCTGTTTGTTTTTATATTCAGTTCCCTTTTTGATTTCTGTAGATAAAATCATTTAAAAACAACTAAATGCATTTCCAGACAGAGCAGTACCTCTTGATATTTCTGTGGGATCCTCAGGAGTAACACACGTGTATCTATATGCCTGTGTGTATTGTCTGTGTTCGTGCTACTGTACCTCTAGAAAGCGTGAGATGTCCCGTTTGTCGCTGACTCCCATGGCGACCACGTTCTCAAACAGCCAGTAGAACGGACGCTCGTCGCCCGTTTTCGGTCGAGCCTCGTGCAGCAGGCGGTAAAACTCAAAGAACAACCGACCTGTTCCCTCTGCGGGGAAACCAGTTCAAACTCAGCCCCCGTGTTTCATTTCAATTTAATCTCTTCTCGTCTCCTCATTCATAGCAGAATAGTTGTGTAGTCTGGGTTACATGTGAACCCAGACGGATTCATAGAACGCCTCTCACCGAAGAGGCCTTTCCTCGCTGGGTTGACGATGGAGAGGTCGTTGCAGGGGCTTCCTCCTATCACCAGGTCGAAGGGTCCCCACTCCTCGATCTAAATCAAAATAAATCAAAACTAGATCGGGCACTCGGTAGAGCGCATACCTTCGCATATCACAAGATGGGGCGTTGAATTCTGAAAATGTTTGCATTAGTTGCATGACAATTGGATAAAAAATGGACCGTGCTATGGTCAAAAGAAGGTTTTAACCTTTCATGACCTTGACCTTGACCTTTGACCCGATCCATCCCAAAATCAAATCAAATGGTCCCCGGATAATAAACAATCATCCCACAAAATGTCATGCGATTCAAATATATTTTGACCTTTTCATGACCTTGACCTTTGACCCGATCAATCCCAAAATATAATCTAATGGTCCCCGGATAATAACCAATCATCCCACCAAATTCCAAGAGATTTGGTTTAATACTTTTTGACTTATGCGAATAACACGCATACAAATACACGGCGATCAAAACATTACCTTCCGCATTTTCAATGCGAAGGTAATGAGCATTTTCCTCTTCTGCTGTATTTACACGTTTCTGCATCGTGCGATCCGATGTGTGTAGAAGGAGGAGTGTCACTCACATGTTTGCGTGTCACGCTGCGCACGTCGCCCACGTACATGATGCGGCCCTGGTGTCGCACCATGCCCACTGTGATGGAGTCCTCGCACACCTCGGACGCCACGTACTTGCCAACCTGCATGCCCAGATCCCTCAGCACCAACAGACCTGTGCGCACACACACATACACACACAACACGCACACACACACACACACACACACACACACACACACACAAGGTTCAAGGTAAATATATCGCCATTCCATGGTCCCCGTGGGAAAAGTAAATCATTAAAACCAGTTGTTTAGTTACATTAATTAACGTGAAAGTAATTTAGGTTAAGTGGATAAGTGAGAGAAGTTAGTCATAAATAAGGTAGGAGGTAACGTAAAATTAAACCATTCTAAACCATATTGAAGGCCCACTGTGGGTAAATGAAGTTTGATTATCTGATTTGATTTGGTCATCCGGTCTCACCTGCAAAACAGTTTTTCCTTTTTTTGTTTTCTAAAATAATTGAATGACGCAACCTTGGATGTTATTTACTAACATAAATAACACAAATTTGATTTTCTTTTAGTTTTTAAGAGGCGGTCTTTGAATCTGTCTGATAGGAAAAGGTGGGGGCGGAGTTTAACGAGGGGAGAACCGGTAGAGGCCGGTAGCGACACCTGGAGGTAGAGAGGCTGGCGCGGTACGAACACTGGAGAGGGGTTGCGTCACCTTTATGGCCATAAGTTTTATTGTTGGTGTGCGTGAGCGGATGTGTTGTCATGATTATAATGTTATATAAGTCCTGTTTCTTAGTTTGGAGAAGTCTGTTTTGTCTGTATTTTTCTCCCCAGACAAGTTAAATATTATTTAGTGAGTAAACTCATTTATTTTTAATAGAAAGCCGTGTTCTGTGGTCAGTTTACAATGTAGTGTGGTATAATTAAATAAAGCCATAGCTAAATTAGAGACGTTCTTTATTATTATTAAGAGTAATATAAATTTCACCAAATACAAGTAAACCTTCGTGGTAGCTACCTTTTTTTATAAAAATAAATTAAAAATAAATAAATAAATACCTGTGTAAATATGTACATACAGCTTCCCTACCAATGTGTGATGTTTCGAGTCGGGATGCTTTCTAATGACATTCTGTAATAGTTGATAATAGAAAATAAAAAAATATTTTGCCAGGATAAAGACGTGTGATGACCCATTCGTGTTTTTAGGGATGCTGATTCCTAGGAACTCTGCACTTGCTCTACCTCAGCTCCAGGGGTGTCTTTTCCTCTTTTTCTAAAATCAACCCGTCCATCATCTCCCGTGTTCTACTGAGGGTTTACTGACGTTGACCAGTCGGTGGTTCTGAGCGCCACTTAAGATCGTTGAGTTGACAATATACACGTGGCTTCATGTAATGGACACATTAACATAATAGTACAAGAAAAGATGACCAACGTTATTATTGTTAATCATGAGGGGACCGTGACCTTCACGACAATCCATCCAATAGTTGTAGAGACATTTCAGTCGGGACCAAAGTGGTGGAACGACTGAACGACAACGTCTATTGATAGACCGATCGATCGATAATGACACATCATGTACCTGTGGCAATGCCGTCAAAGAGGGAGAGAACTCTGATCGGTTTCCTCTTCTCAGCTGAAACAGGAGGATACAGCTTGGCTGGCTCCTAAAAGAGGTAAAAGGAAGAAGAAATATCGATGAGAATAAGATTATATATTAATGTTTCCAGAGAGCTGCACATAACACATGGACTTTATTGATCTGAACATGTTTTTGTAGTTGTAGCCTTCATGGATCATTTATAGCCGATCCCCAGATATTAATGTTTAATGTTTAACTGATGTATTCCACCTAGTGTTCCTTGTAAGGTTACATTACATCATGTCAGGCCTGAGTTGGTGTAATGGGGTATTTCCTAGTCTAGTACACACATACAGGTGTATACATACAAGCAGTAGTCTGGTGTGTGTCACCAGAGATGTGAGATGGAGTATGATGAGCAGATACATTACTAAAAGCTAAAATTGTGCCGGGAAAAGTATTTAAACCATCATTTTTAACCACCGTGTACCCCTAATGTCCCCGGATACAAGACGACACCTTCTGTCACATGCAGCGGGACATGTACTTAATGTACTTTACGTGAGTATTTAATAGTCACGCTACTTTCTACTTCTTAGCTCCACCCTCGACAGCTTCAAAATGAAAGTATATTCATAGATCAATATTTATCATCTGTATTTATTATACATATGATTCTGAAATAGGTCATTCTGCATGTTTAGATGATAATAGTAAACTAAGTTTTGAATATAGGAATTTCACTTAATAGATTTGAATAGTTTTTCCACCACTGGTCACGTGTCCTTCTCTCTTCCCTGTGAGCGCTTTGTTTTAGAAACATTATCGTACTCAATATTTAAGTAAGTGATGCGGTTCATCATCACGCTCTGTGGATACAAACACATCTCCAACTATAAAGACTATAAAGGATCCCTTGACCTTTCACCTCAAGATATCTGATAGAAAATAGTTTCTAGAAGTACCCTGGAGTCTCCACTAGGGAGGCAATATATTAAAAACTTGAAGTTGCTGTATACAACTAGTAATAATCAAAGTCTTATGAAGCAGCCACAATGTAGAGACCTTGGCCTTCAGAGGAACTATGGCTATTCTCAGTATATTGACCATAAGGGGTTCTGGCTTCTGAGCAGGTTCCAGATCCTCCTTTAGCTTGCCTCCTTTATCTCAGTGTCGTCTTCAGGTTCCTAGCTTCCAGATGACGTATATACTGTTGAACTGCTATCTGGCCTTAAGGATTCCCTGCCCCCCCCCTTAAAAAGACAACAATGGTGCTATAGTGGGAAAGGGAGAGGAAGACGTTAATATTGAATGGATATGAACAGAACTGAACTTAAAGCCCCATTATGTAGTTTTCCCCTTGTAGCGCCCCCTTCAGGTATTTAACGTTTACTTCAGTGTCGTAAATACCCAGTTACGATAGACCAGGGGTCGTGAACCTCTGGCTCTGAGCCATATATGGCTCTTCTGGTGACGCATATGGCTCCTTTGAGTTTGAGTTAAAAAATCTCCGCCCGCAACTCTGTAACTTTCTCTCTCCTCCAGATGTCAGCAGCAGTAATGTCAGGTCCCTTTCTTAAAGACGTCTTTGTTCTCTTATTAAACTAAAGGTCTGTTATTGGTCGTCTCCACAGCAGCATGTCTCTCTGTCTCTACGTCGCGTAGCGGAGACAATAAAAAGTCCCCTGTGAGGTGGACTGGACTATGTGACGTTGGTCATCATGACAGAAAGCAGGTCCAAGGACCGGGCGCTACAACATGTTACATAGTGGAGTTTTCTCCCCACAGACCCCCGATGGAGGAGGAGGAGACATCAACATATTAAAAGTCATTGTAGCGGCACAATCTTTTTCAAGCTGTTATTTTAAGGTACAAGTGTTACATAGTGTCGCTTTAAAGGAAGCAAGGCTCCCGTCAGACTCACAAAGTTCTGTTCATGGTTGTTGGCGAAGAAGTGTTGTAGTCTGCAGGGCCAGTCGTCTCGTCGCCGCAGCAACCCGAAGGTGTTCCGGGGGCCGCACATGAAGCAGCTCCAGGGGTCTTCCTTGATGGCTATCGCCGCCGAGCCGGCGCCGACCATCAGGTCCACACACTCCACGCAGAAACACCTGCACACACACGCACCATGAGACGTCTTTGTTTTTAATGATTATTGTATGGATTCATCATTTTATTTACCATTAAATATGGGATTTTACTTTTAACTCCACTACATTGACAATGTTAATAACATTGCAGGTTATTAATACCCAATATAAATTGAGTTATATATTTGAGATTATGAGCAAATGAGCTCCACCTTTACCAGCTGCTCATTACAATGATGTACATCGTAATGCATTATAAGCCAGAGATATTATGCATTAGTAAATACATTTTAATTCCTGAAATAAGCCATTCTGCATAACGAGTACTTTTGCTTTAAGTATAATTTGAAGATTACTGTATAATGTTGTACTTTGACTGCAGAACCGTTACTATTTATATTTCTGTTATTAGTATTTATGTTACTTTTTCAAAGTAATAATTTATAATAATAATAATATACTTATATAGAGTTTTTTCTGAGTACGCAAAGACGCTTTAATTTATGACATTAATCAAACACAAAAAAAGTTAGGAGTATTCTAGAGACACACGCCATACGTTTACTTTTAGAGAGTATTCCTACCGTGTATTCCTACAGTGTATTGCTATTAAGATGAGAATACTGATTCCACCACTGCGTGACACATGGCTGCTTTGAGCTGGTGGATATTTGCGGCGATGAGGTCAGAGCCTGGATGCCAACGTGCACTGTGTACATGAACACAGCTGCTCCTCGCGGGTCGTCTGGTTCCATTGTTAATAAAATGAGCCGTGTTGTTAATCACCCGTCGACAGCTTTAGGTAAATTGTTTCTGCCGATGCGAAATCCGAACCCGTGTCCCGGCAACAAGTAGAAGCTGCTTTGCAGAACCTCAAACTCTGCGTCCTGTACTGACCTACAGCAGTTGTTGTTGCCACACATGAGCACCTCCCGGCCTCCGCAGCAGATGGTGCAGTAGGACTGGTAGCCGTCGTCGTCGTACTGGTAGGCGCACTCCAGGAACGAGTTCTGCAGGGAGAGAAAACAGTCAGCGGGGAGGGAGGGAGGGAGGGAGGGAGGGAGGGAGGGAGGGAGGGAGGGAGGGGGGCATCTTTGTTGTCCAACATGATGACATCGTGGGCTTCTACTGTGTCAGTGTGATATCACAGACTTCACCAATATTCAACCTATGTTCAAGAATACTGTCGTTGTATTATTGTTTTTATTTCAGCATAATTCAAACAATAAAATAAACATCACATGAAATGAATATCACAGTGCAGGAAGAGACAAAAAGCCAACTGGACATATTTGAAGTCTCCGCCTATATATTTCAAATGTTACAAAATTAAAAGAAGTTATTTTTACATGGATGAGAATAATAATAATAATAATAATAATAATAATAATTATTACTATTATTATTACATGGATGAGATATGTATGTTTATATATATATATATATATATGTATTTGTGTATATATGTATGTATGTGTGTATATATATGTATGTGTGTATGTTTATATATGTAAGTGTGTGTGTATGTGTGTATATGTATGTATGTTTATATATATGTATTTTTGTGTGTGTATATATGTATGTGTGTATATGTATGTATGTATGTGTATATATATATGTGTGTATATGTTATGTATGTATGTATGTATCTGTATATAGGTATGTGTATATGTATGTATGTGTGTATATATATATGTATGTGTATATGTATTTATGTGTGCATGTATGATTGTATATATGTATGTCTGTATGTGTATTTGTCTGTATTTATGTGCGTAATGTACATATATGAACTGGTATAAAATTAAAATAAATTTGCTGGATATATATTTACATAAGTTTGTAAAATCATCTCACAATATCAATTAATACAATACCAAAATTAGAGTATCACATGGGGTCCTTACTTTGCAGCCCTGACACAACGCTCCTCCGAAGAGAGGATGCTCCTCAGAGACGTTGAGGCTTCCACAGGAGATGCAGATATCTGAACAAACACACACATTATTGCATTATTATATGTGAAGCACTTTATTTAGCTCTTTGATTACAGTAACGGAGGAATTTAAAAACACACAAAGACACCTTTATAGCCCCCACATATCTCTGGGTCAATAATAAAATAACATGTTGCCTTCACTCCAGTGCACTAGTGAATTACTCATTCAACATTTTTTTAAAATCTTGGTGTATACATGAAAAAGTGAGAACATTTAGTATTTAAACTAACAATGAGAATTCCAAAGCACTCAGTATATCTTGAATGACACAAACGAATGAGAGATAATAGTTTAATATAAAGTGAAGGTGTGTTCACAATGCTGTATGCTGTCATTCTTTTAAAAGCTAATTCATTATTTAAAACTCAGCATAAATGCACATATGAATATAAAAAATGTCCACGAGTTTTCCCAAACTTTGGGCATTTTTTTCCAGGACTTTTCGAGGTCTGGAAATAACTATTTAAAAATGTAATGACTTTTCCAGGTTTACCACGACCGTGAGGACCCTGCGTTATTTTATCGATTAGTTTTTAATTCACTCTATATCCATGGTTAAGCAAACCTTGTGTAACACTGAATAAAACAAACACAATACACCACTTCTTGAACTCAAGTCTACATTTCCGAATGCCGCTTGAAAGAACTCTGAAACTCTTACCGTCTATGTTCCTGGTCTTCTCCTTGATCTCACATACGAGTCTCTCTGGGAAATAAATACGCATAAGAAAACATCAACATGTAAACATTTACAAACAGTCAATAAGAAAGTGTACATGGTAATGCTATAGCAATACATGTTACCTTTCTTTTTTGAGAAATATATCTATTTTTCTTGTAAAATGTGTCCATTTCTGATCAAATATCCAGGATGTTTTATTGTAGGAAAACTATGTGAAGAATCACAAATAACGGGGTTTCCTGCGCACCAAAAAACTCTCATAGGCAACTTAAACCTTCTTGGAATTGGTTTAAACATTTACGCTGAGTGAAAGTGCTTTCACGTTTCCACTTCGGATAATTCTTAAATACATAGAGTTGTGGGTTGATTTTGGAACAAAATCTGCCTCCTCTGAAATGTATTTGTGTTATTATTATAGCTATCGGTTTACCTCGGGTCCCTTCGTCGATCACCTCTCTGATCTTTGCTTTTTCAGCTAAGTTCTTGCGTGGTTTCTTGGTGGGTGGAGGCGTGTACGCTGCCTCGGGTTCCGACCACATCTCTGGGTACACCTTCTTGTATGGATTTCGTTCCTCTGTGGGTTATAAGAACCGATTAAAAATAGTCTTAAGTGGTCTAAAATACTGCAGGGGAGTAAGGATCTCCAATGTAACATGATGACTTCCTCCAGTTCACACGCGTCTTAATTTACCACAATTTTACCACTTTTCCATTATGAGGAGTATTTGCAGTATGTGAATGTTTTAGACACTCTTTCCCATACATTATATATTAAATGAAATGTGCGCATACCCTCCGGAGGCTCCAGTGATAGCGGACCCTTGGGGGGGAAGGCGGTCATGGCCCACTCTATCATCTGTCGGGTTTGAATCTCCACCCCATCTGCATCATCGCTCGCGTCACAGGAAGGAACTGGCCTCCCCGCCCGCTCACTGGCCACCTCCACACAAAATAAACACACGGTACGCAAACAGGAAACACATGTCAACTAAGAAGGATAGATATGGTAATTATGCCTGGGAACAAACTTGAAAAAAATTAATAAATAAGTGCCGGTATTAATGTACGAATACTTAGCTGGTTGTTTCTAATTCGACAGAAGTTCACGTGAATACTAACTCAGTGTGAGGTGCTAGAGAAAGTAAATTACCGTGTTTTCTGTATAACTTACAAGTAAAAAACGAGGGTTGCTTTATCGAAGAGTAACAGAAATATGAGATGTACCACATTGTGGGCAAAGCTAGATGAAAACACCACCTCCACAAATACAAATATAAAAATAGAATATGTCAAATTTGACCTTTAGACCTAAACATGTTCATTTTGCTCTTTTAGGCGTTGGACTTCATCTCGAGAGAAACACAATAAGTTCTGGATCTCATTTTTATTATTTTGATCAGCCGTCAGAAACGACTAAAAAGCCGACAGTCGTCTGATACCTGCAGAGCCTCGAAGATGGCTTTCCGGTACATGGACTGTTTGTTGTAGGTGGGCTGGTGGAAGGCAGATGAGAAAGAGCTCAGAAGCATCAGCTTCTCCACACAAACCTGAAAAAAAGAAAGAAAGAAAAAGTGTCATCAAGATCTAAAGGAAATGCCAGAAATGATTTGCGTAAAAGCTGCTGAAACCGCTTCTCAAAAAGTCCTTTAAATCCTTTACTACGTCATTTTGTGTGCAGCAGTGAGTTGATATCTGTCTTATGGGGGCTTCTACATTCAAATTTAAAAAAAAGGATAAAGAAAAAGAAACTGTCATCTTCTATTAAATTGAAGTACAAGATTAAATCTGCTCAATAAAGCTTCTGCTAAGAACCAATGAAGTGTTGAATTCACACTGAGCCGTTGAACACGGAGCAGATGTAACATTATATCTGGTTATCCATTATAGATGGATTTAGACTAGTTTAGACATTAAGCTATTGCAATAAAAGGCCACATTACTTCCCTAAAGACTCTGCTGGGGATTTAACAAACATTGTGCTAGTGTTTTATCATCATATTTTCAGGGGTTCCTCAATAAAACGACTCACCACTGAGAACTTGCCGTCTCCAAACCACATCACCCAGCGAGTCCCGTCCGCAGCTCGACTTCGGCCGCTCATCAGCCAGGAGACGATTCTGCCGGGCCACCAGGAGAAACCCCGCAGCTTCCCGAACACCAGCACGCCGATGCCGAACCCCCGGTCGTCCTGTAGCACACAGGAAAGAAGGCGAGTCCAGTTTTAACCGGCACCCATGATAGTAGATAACAGTAGTGTCCCAAGGATATACACACACTTTGCACTTTGCATTTTGCACACTATCTCTATATATATTATTTAAATTTACAGTGCTGTATTATATATATGTTGTGTATATATACATATATATTTTATTTTATTTTGTATTTTATATTTCACTTTGCACACTTTACTTTATGCACAGTCACTTTCTTTCTTTCTTATACTTATATTTAATTTTATTGTGTTTAGTTTTATCGGTGCTGCTACTGTTGCCAACACATTTCCCCTTGGGGATTAATAAAGTATATTTCAATTCAATTCAATTTTCAGTATACATTGGAGAATTCCCGTACAAAGTTATGACTTTTCTTGTGACGAAGGTCGTGGACTGAACGCTCCGGCTGTTGGGCTTTGATGGATATTTGCATCTTTACACTTCAAACTAGACTGGGCACTCGGTAGAGCGCATACCTTCGCATACCTTCGCATATCACAAGATTGAGCATTGAATTATGAAAATGTTGGCATTAGTTGGATGCCAATTGGATAAAAATGGGCCGTGCTGTGGTAAAAGTAAGATATTGACCTTTTCATGACCTTGACATTTGACCCGATCGATCCCAAAATCTAATCAAATGGTTTCCGGATAATAACCAATCATCCCACCAAATTTCATGCGATTCGGTTTAATGCTTTTTGACTTATGCGGATAACACGCACGCACGCATACAAATACACGGCGATCAAAACATTACCTTTCCACATTTTCAGGTAATAATAATAATGAATCACCTGGTACTCTATCTCCCTGGGCGTGGGTCTTTCTGCCCTGGCAACTGGCTCCGGTGTCACGGCAACTGTTGGCGAGGCGGGGCCTGTTTGTTGTTGTGAAGGGGGAGGGGCTGGGCTGGCTGGCTCCTCCTCCTTCTGGCAGTCGCCTTCTGATAGATCGTCCATCATGTTCATCTCCGCCTCTCTGTACGCCCGCCGCTCTGCCTGTGAAGAGAAAACGGAGCGTTTCATGTTACTTATTTACTTTATCGTGTGTCTTTGTTACGGTTGGACCTCTTCTTTGCCTCCCTATACAGCACAAAACAATAACAAGCTACATAAGCAGGGGCACCATGGGACTTACACTCCAGTTTAAGTGGCAATAATCATTTGAGCTACTTCAAATTAAAAAGGCAACAAACGCACCGACTCTCTCATCTATTGTAGTGTGATAATGCAGCTGAACCGACAGTTCAGACAGGAAGCCACTCTTTCCACGCTGGTTCACTCATAAGCAGTCTCTTAGTCTTGCAGGATGACTCCATCAGCTGATTGGGGGCGGGCTTAATAAATGAACCAACCAGTTAGAGTACTCTTCTCCTCCTTCTCCTCCTCCTCCTCCTCCTCCTCCTCCTCCTCCTCCTCCTCCTCCTCCTCCTCCTCCTCCTCCGCTAATTTAATGTAATCAGAGAGGCAGATGGTATAATATTCTATTCATAGTAAGCAATGAATGTCATTGAATATAATGCATGTAAACTGTCAAAATGCATCTAACTGTTATTTAATTTGCAGGTATGTGTTTTAATTGGATGTAAATATTATGCCAACATATGATTATAAAACCCGAACGTGTACGGGATGAATTACAAAGTGTAAACAGTGAATAAAGGTTTTGTTTTTAAAGCGTCGTCACCACGTTATTGTCAAGATGTTTGACGTGACTGAGGGTTTCGTCCCCTCATGTGTGTTTGCTCAAAAGTTCCTGGACCTTAGTGTTTTACTCCCGTTGCTCTGCAGGGACACGCCCTGTGCTCTCAGGAGGTCCTGTGTGACTTATATAACTGATGTTGTACGTGGGTCTCTTCAGCTGATGTGGTGGCGGCTCCAGATCAAGGCCTCAGGGCCTCGGGCTGCAGGAACAATCCTTTAATTGTTCCTCTAAACAGGAAGTGAGTGGGGAGAAAGGGCGCGGCGGGGAGGCAGTTCAGTGGGTTTAGGAAAGAGAGAGAGAGAGAGAGAGAGACAAAGTGAGAGAGTAGAAAACGTAGGAATGAAATACTGACAGAGAAGAAAAGTCAGTTTTTCTACTTTATTACTGATTTTCAAACTACAATATTGATTTATCCCAAAGTGTCAAGTTTCTGACTTTTTTTTCTCTCGCATCGCACTCAAAATAGTGATTGATTGATTTGGTAAATGAATACCACATATTTTATTTCCGTAGCATAAAGACTGGAATCTGCCATCTCTATCTAATTAAACCTACCAGCACATCCACACTTACTCAATCATACGGTATACGTTGTTGGTTTAATCTGTGCAACAACAGAAGTTTAATAAAACTGAAAATCTATGTAACATTTTTAAACTCTAGAGGTGCTGGTTGAATGACCGTGTGACCTTTTGAGCTCGCTCCTCCCCTCTGTGTCCGTTCTTGATGCTAAGCTAAGCTAACTAGTTGAAGCAACAGCTTCATATTCAATGCACAGACATGAGAGTGTGCTCCATCTTCCCCTCTCGAGGTGCGTTCACACCAAAAGTGTTCACGCGAGTAGATCCCATGAAAAGTCAACATACAGACGCCAGTGGTTGCAATAGATGTGAATTTTCGCCATGGTGGATGAAGGAAATGTTTACGGTTTCCACGGAGATAAGTCCCGCCCCCCGCACGAGTGAAGCAAAAAACCGACAAATAGTCAAGCGAAACTCACGCGAGTTAAGCGTTGCGAATATTTCGTGCTGTGAACGCAGCTTTATTCTGAAAGAAATCACATAAGAGTATTTATTTACCAAACTTGGACTATTCCGTTGAAGAATTAGTCGTAATAGGATTCAATAGGCAGCAAAACGCCCCCCCCTATCAGATATGGATTATTAGTACTGATAACATTAGCGTGTATACATGTTTTAAAAGCTACTGATCAATCGTGTTGTGACTTGGTCCCATAGCTGTGACATAACCATAGAAGAGTAAAAGTACATCTATCTTCACATGAAGATCATATGTGTGTATTTGTGTTTCTGTCCACAGTTTATTCCACATGCTGCCGGACCATCAACCTAATATTTGTTGTATCCATTTGTGACGATAAGCGCGAGAGCCTCTTATGGTGGCATTGATTGACACTTTATGAAAAACCTTCTTTTTTGACTGTTTTTATTCTATCATTGGAAGCTGAAAGTCACGTTTCTGGTGATATTTGTTGAAGTCGAGGGCAGAAAGAAACGCAGCGACGCATTTAAAACTGATCCTGGTTTCTCCACTGAGAAACTCTCACTGTGGCCCAGATGTAAAAAAAAATCCCACGACTCCTCCGGATCATTTCTATGACCTACAAAATGTGTCTCCTCGCTAGAAAAGCACCAGCTCGCCGTCCTGAATGGGCGGAGAAATTCCTCGAGAAGAAAAAACTGAAAGGAGGAAATAAAGATGTGAAGAAGAGGAGTGATGATGTCATAAATCCAAGTTGGAAGTGAGCCTCTGCTCCTGTTGACCTTTCACCTCATAAAATCCTCATCAGCCTGTTACACGGGTCATAGACAGACCACACACACAAACACACTGACCAACACACACACACACACACACACACACAAGGGAATCTCCACATGTCGTCACTAGTTTCTAAAACATCTGTGATGAACGAGAAGTCTGGATTTCTACTTCCGACAACCAAACCGAAGCGTCTGTGTGACTCAATACGTCACGCAAGCTGTGATCTGCTTTGTGTGTGTGTGTGTGTATAAATATATATCATTTATATAGTATGTATACTCAGGGTTCTTACACATTTGGACCAATGGATTTCCAGGACTTTTCCATGACTTTAAACCAAATTTCCATGAACAAACTGAAATCTCGGTATAAGCATAAAAAATGTAGAAAATGTTGCGTATAACGCCGGCTTATATTTTGAGCGTCTTTCTTTAAAAAAACATATTAATTATTTCAAACTCGGCGTTAATGAACATGTGATAATAACACATGTCCATGACATTCCAAAACTTTTATGATTTTATTTTTTTCCATGACTTTTCCAGGCCAGGAAATGTCCATTTTAAAATGCCATGACTTTCCCAGGTTTTCCATGACCGTACGAACCCTGTATACTTTAATTGGCAGTCACATCCCAAAGTCACAGTTTCATTGACGTCTAATTGATATTAACTGTAAAACAGTATAGTGTGATTAGTATGCACCAGTATATAGTTTGGATTTGATACAGATTAAAAACATGATGTTGATGTTGACGTTGACTTTAGAGCATCAGCATTGCATTTGGTGTGAATAAGGTATTACAATAATTATTCTGGAAGTTTCTTTCACAATGTCTGTGGCTCTTGTAAAGTTTTTATTATATAATGTGTTTTTTTAGATTGTGATTATTATCTATTAATATCTTTATTATCCCCAAATGTCAGCTGGGATCGGGTCGAGAAGGATAACTGGTTTGAATAATGGACGGATGGATCTTTATTATCAAATATACGTGTAGGTTTTAAACATATACTGTACATTTGAATGTTTCAGAGTGTTTCTATTTGTTTTCTTAACCTGAATTGCTTCATAAAACTAGTCAACATTCCTAACTACGACATCAGAGCTGATATTTTCCTGCGGCCATCTTTAGTTTCATCTCACTCGGTTGTTGCGAGGGAAATTTGCTGACCGCCGTCGGCATCTGGACGGGATCGTCTCATCGCTTGCACCTGACTCGTGTTGCTACGAGATACCAGCCCCAAAAAATCCCGCCTGCTGGATGAAACTGTGTGTGTTGCCTGGCAACAACAGCTGATGGAAACACTCTCAGCGTGAAAGCGTTGCTGCTTTCAGAGATGCGAATGACTCACTGACGACAAACACATCTGTATTCATCGGCGTGGGCTTTTGTGAAAGCAACACTCTGAGGGTCAACGCTACGCCCTCCAAGAGCCAACCGCACGCTGCTCTTATCACTTCAGTCTGAGTTTGAACTGCAGTAAAAGAATGGAAGACGGCACTATAGCAGTATTACTTCTCAGCGTGGATACCACCTACTCACCTCTAGAGAGGGCATCGTTAGGTCAGTTGGCAGCATTTTAACTGGAAGGCTTATGAGCGTTTCTTTTCTTTCGGCTGAACATTATGTCTGCTGCCAAAAAGGCGACGCACTTCCCGGGCGTTATTAAATGTAGTGTTTTCTTTCTATTGGGGCTAATGAGCGGCCGTATTAAAGCTGGTGTGGGTGATTAAAGCCCCACTATGTAGTGTTTCCCTTGCAGCGCCCCCTTCAGGTATTTAACGTGTACTTCAGTGTCGTAAATACCCAGTTACGAGAGATCAGGGGTCGTGAACCTCTGGCTCTGAGCCATATGTGGCTCTTCTGGTGACGCATATGGCTCCTTTGAGTTTGAGTTAAAAAAAAAAAAATCTCCTTCGCCCCCCTGTAACTTTCTCTCTCCTCCAGATGACAGCAGCAGTAATGTCAGGTCCCTTTCTTAAAGACGTCTTTGTTCTCTTATTAAACTAAAGGTCTGTTATTGGTCGTCTCCACAGCAGCATGTCTCTCTGTCTTTACGCGTCGTGTAGCGGAGACAATAAAAAGTCCCCTGTGAGGTGGACTGGACTATGTGACGCTGGTCATCATGACAGAAAGCAGGTCGTAGTACGACCGGGCGCTACAACATGTTACATAGCGGAGTTTTCTCCCCACAGACCCCCGATGGAAGTGACGGAGGCGCAAATCAACATATTAAAAGTCATTGTAGCGGCACCATTTTTTTTAAGCTGTTATTTTAAGGTAGGAATTGTTACATAGTCTTTAAGTCTCAGAGAAAACTAAGAAACAACTATCTATTAACAAAAGTTACGAATCACACAAAGCAACAAGCGCACACGGAGCAAAAGGCCGACATCGTGCCAGTAGCTGTGACCGACAAAGCAACATTATTGACCCACAAAGGACGAGCTCCTTGAATCAGGCCAGTTTCATAATTACTAGGTGCTAAATCGAATGGACACAAATTACAGAGAACACTGAAAACTATTCAACTGGTTGTGTCTCATGTCCTTGACCAGAACGTGAAAAGGGCAAAAACATTCTAGCACTGAGCTAAATAACCATACAACCTCCGAGCATCTTACATTCTACAACTACCGTCTGATATGATCCTTTAAGCTCACTTAATAAATACTTTTTTAAATGATTAAACGTTATAAAGAGCATAGACGACTTAAACAGCAAGAACATGGAATGACAACTGAATTTGTTGGAATATACAAATCCTAAAATTATTTTTAGAAAGGTCTGTAAGCCCCAAAACACTAGATACTTATTTTATATTTTATAGGTAAAACAGAAACTATATGATGACCGACTTTTAAGATGCGAGTACTCACACATTCTGTGTATTTGGCGTTTCTGTACTGCAATATCTTGTCTTTCATTGGCCAACCACTGAGCACATAGAGATCGGGGAGCAGCAGAGGTCAGCAGATAATAAGAGGTCACGACATATTTGTAATCCACAGCACTAAAATGGAAAGCCGTGCATGTTTCACATGAAATGGTACATTAAGAGTTTTTGTTGCTTAAAATGCATGAAAAAAATACAAATTAAAAAAGCGATCTATGGAACCGATTGTTGTTGAAACAGAAAGCCGGAGCCATGAAGGCAGGAAGGACGACAGAGAGAGGTTGTAATGTTGTGAGTTACGACTTTGAACTCTGACGAACCCCGTGGCCCGGTCACGGTTTTCACTCCTCGGGCCGCCCCCTCGAATCCTGACCCCTGACCTGACGACCTCTCCACTGAGCCATTTCTGAAAAGCCAACCCCCCTTTGTGAGCGTGACTGACCGTGACCTCGAAATGAACCCGACATTGGTCTACACACACACACACACGACAATTAAGAGTGCAGTTCAGACCCTCTCTCACATTGTCGATAGCCAACACACCAAGTGACGGCTCCTTCATTAGCATCGATCTCAGCCGTGGGACACGATAAAGGAACACAAGCAGTGGTTTCCATGACGCTCCCCGGGGGTCTCTCATAATGACGTGGAGCCAACAACAGCCCCGTGATGAATGCTTAAGGGCACTTCAAACATGTTTGAACGGATTGCAGCGTAATGATCTGGTGGCCTGGTGTTACTTTTCTAATTATCAACATGTGAGGAGGCCATGAACGTGCCTTTCCAGACAGTGGGAATTGGTATATAAAGCAAAATAATCACTTCTTGTTGCTCCGTGGTGTTTTTAAAAATATCAACACAGCTTTTTAATACCAGAATTGATTTTAGAATTGGGATCTTGTCATAGAATGTGAAATATAAATACAACAAATAATAAAACACCTGATGTTAAATGCAGCTTTATACTTTGTAGTCATAGCAGTGGCACCACTTCTTTTGTTCTGTGTGTTCTGTTATTGTTTTTAAATATAATGCCGAGGTAGTGACACGATGACCAAGCAGTATCCAAGTTTTCAGATGATTTTTATAAAAAACTAATGCAAAAAAAGTGTAACTGTGATTTTTTTACACATAAAAATGGTTCCTAACGTTGGGGTGTATTTCCTCAACATTGTTTTTCTTACTTCTTCCCTCTAATCTTTGCTTATAAAAAAACAAATGTGTTCCACTGAGTTTCTTCCAGCAGTAACGTTCAGAGAGAACTCAAATGAAACAGCCTTGGCTTTAGCCCCTGAGTTATAGCTGTTAAATATGTTGGCATGTCATTAAAACACTAAACGGTTGGGTGGGTGTCAGATGGTTTACATATTAGAGGCTCATTTGCATATCGTTGCTGCCAGTAAACTAGCGGGAAACACTTTTTGCTATTTCATCTGAACTGAAAAAGAAAGTAAACAAAAAGGACCTCTGTCAGACGCTCTCAAAATCTCTTTTAAATCTTCATCCTGCGTTCAACAGCCCTCGTCACAAAGCCGTCACAAAGCACAACACAACCTGAATGTAACACCATTTCACTTCAGCTAACACGACACCAAATATCTTGCTTCACTTCCTGTTTAAAGAAACACAAAGACTTCAGTACACATTCCCTCACACAGCAGAATGCTCTGCAACACGGAGGAGGAAAGAAAATGACTTACATGCCGGACATGCAATCCTTCCTCCCTGGATCTCTTTCTCTCTGACATTTTCTCTCCCTCTCTCTCTCTCTCTCTCTCTCTCTCTCTCTCTCTCACCTCCTCCACTTCTTCCTCTGAGTGTCTCCACGGCTAAACTCGCCCTCAAGCCTTCATTACCCTCTCCCTCTCTGCTGATTGGCCACAGCATTGAGGTGTGTGATGTACTGGATCCTTCAACTAACAGATGTTTAGATGAACAACACACACACACACACACACACACACACACACACACACACACACACACACACACACATGTAAATAGTGGCAAAGAGTTATGTCTGGTAGCCCCGGGGGGATTAAGGGTGATGATGACACAAACACACTCAACACACAAATCCAGGCTTATGTTTACATGTGTGTGTGTGTGTGTGTGTGTGTAGGGGTGTTGACGTGCACTGAGGTCAAAGGTTAGCTAAGCATCAAAGCTAACAAGGCAATAGGATGTGTTGGGGTCAGGACCTCACAGCGGGTCACATGACACAGTTTAGTCACAGAAAGAAAGACCGAGTGAAACTGGATGTGTGGAATAACGAGGTACATTGAATATTACTCTGGAAAAGATCATTTACAGCTGCACGGTTCACCTTGTTGGCCACTAGAGGGCAGAAACTCTCAAAATCAAGCTGAGAAACGCGAACGCTTGACATATAAACATTGTATAGTCACAAAGTAGTCAAAAGGCAAGTTTGGCGTCCATTCGGGGTCCTATTTCTTTTCACCTGAGGGTCAAATAAACAACACGCTGTTTCTGGAAGTCGGCCTGTGAGAGTTAAACCACAACAATGAGCTGAGAGAGGTTCAAAGGGCCGTATGGCTTCAGAGCTGCTGAGACGTTTCACCTAAAGGTAGTGATTGAATACGTTGTTAACCTACAGCCACAGTGATGACAGAAGCTTCACCAGGGGGTTGATGGCTGTGGTGCCGTCTAGTGTACACTACCGTTCAAAAGTTTGGGGTCACCGAGAAAATGTTCCATGAAAACTCACACTTTTATTTATTAAATGAATACAAGATTAATACGAAATATAGTCAAGACATTGACGAGGTTAGAAATAATGATTTTCATTGTAAATATTAATGTTGTTCTTCAAACTTGTCTCTCAGAGGAAGGCCAGTTTTAGAGCTTCTCTCACCAGCATAACTGTTTTCAGCTGCGCTCGCATAAAAAGTGGAAAATGCTAAATAAAAAGTTATAATTTTTTTTTTGAAAGGGTTTCAAGGGGGTTCTAACCCTCTGCTAGTCTTCTAAGGCAATAACACAATGTAACACTAGAACACTGGAGATGGGCCTCTATACACCTGTAGAGATTTCATTAAAAAACAGAGAATAGTCATCTACACATTAACTATGTATAGTGTGTATTTCTGATTAATTTAATGTCATTTTCATTGGAAAAAATAGTGCTTTTTTTTCTTTTTTCTAAGTGACCCCACATTTTTGAACAGTAGTGTACATGCGGTTCAGAACAGTGGGATGATGCTCAATGGCTACATGTTGGGATGCACTCAACAAGCCATCACAGGGGCTCTCGGAGGAAAAGGGTTGACATGTTGAGACGGCGTAACAGTGTGGAGTTTAGTGACAAACCTTTATTGATACCACGGCTGGTAACGAGAGCTGCGACAATAAGTCGAAAATGGATGAGATGAGCAAAAAGATATCAAACATCTGCTGGTTTTAGATTCTCAATTGGGAGAATTTTGTTCCTTTTCTTTGTTGAATTTGACAATTTATAAAGTATTTCAGTGGTTTTGTCAGTTTTTCTGACAAAACAAGCAAACTGATGATGTCACCTCTGGGAAATAATACATATTTCTCTTTATTTTATAATATTTTCTGGATTTAAAAAAGTGATTAATCAATCAGAACATCAGAAAGGTTGCAGCCATACATCACTCAATAGCTGATGTACACAAGGACGTATACATGCAAACATAATGAATGTAAATGTGTATACACCTTTAATCTGCTAGATTGTAACATATTTGTTGATCATTGATCAGATCTTAACGCAGAAAGTTTCAGAGATCATGTGTCGAGTGGTTAGAGGTGAAAGCAAGGTCACAGCTAGAGCGTGCACTGTGTGTGATTTGCTAAATTAAATCAGCTGAAAAGGAGGTTAAGGCAATGTTTTTCCTAGAGAGAGAACCCCCCCCACCTCCCTCTTTAATATACACAGTACACTACAGTCTCAGTTCTTACTATTTATTTTCTTGGCTGTAACTTTAGACAAGAAGTAAAAAAAAAATGCCAGATTTTCTTTTTCATCCAAAAATTGGAAAAGTCTTTTCAGAGCGGACCCGGTTCCTTCAGACGGTTTAGATGACAAGCAGTGGGACGGGATGTTGACGGGGTGTTAACAGCTGGCTGCAATTCAACTGACACAGAGCACACACACACACACACGCACACACGCACACACACACGCACACACACACACACACACACCTGGAACTGGTTAACCTGTCACTGATTTCAGCTTGTTCCCTCCTTCAGTCCGACACACACCGACACACACGCACATGTGCACACACTTTCTCTCACTCTTTCTTCCTCTACTTTCACTCCCTCGCTTTGTCAATATCTGTCTCTTTCCTGGCTTTACATCTCCGTTAACTACCTTGCTGGTTTCTGTCTATCTTCTCTCCTCCCTTCGTGTTCTTGCCTGCTCTCATTTAGTTTGTTTGAATTTATGGTTTGTTAAATAATTAAATGTTTTCGAAAACGTTGGAGCCGCTTGTTGTTACTAGTTCTACTTACGGTTGAACGCCCGCTAAACGTCTGCGATGATTTCGTTTTAAATATTATTTGAGGCCCAAAGAGATTAAATTATCCAATACTTCACAAAGAAAATGAGTTAAAAAGTGTGAAGCACTTAGTACCTTTTCTACCTCTCGAAAAGGTACTAATATACCACACTGAGAACCTCTTGCATTGAACTTAACGTCAGTAAAAGAAGGAAAGGAAGAGTTTTCATCAGAGTTCACCGAAGCATCAAAAGTCAAAGTACTCATTGTGCAGTCAAACATATCATGAAAATTACACTTCATCATATGTAGACCTCAACTATGAGAGACAAGATGAGAAGAAAAATCTAGAAAATCACTTTGCCTGATTTTTTAAGAATTCATTGGTCAATTCCTGGGTAAAATAAGTATTGCAGGCCTCTCTCATCTTTTTAAGTGGGAGAACTTGCACAATTGATGGCTGACTAAATACTCTTTTTCCCCACTGTATAGGATGCTTCTGGAATAATAACAGTGCGGCATTCGGGCCTGTTCAGACAGGAGGCGCCATTTCGTTCAGTTTTTTTAATTTTTGCTAAGCAACCACCGAATGAGTGCAAAAGTTAGCTTGACAAAAAACATATTGTAAGTTTATAGAACAGTTTAAATGAATGAAAACAACCTATCCAAATCTCCGGCACTCACTAACTAAATACAAGTCTGTGCTTTGTCTGACCAGGGCTTCCTATATATGTTTGAGGTACAAAGTACAAACTATATAAAGTGCAATATAAATACAATGTATTATTATTACAAACTATTTTGAATCTGTACCATGAAGAAATGTTATGTGTATTATAAACCCTCATTTTTAAGGCCTCAGATCGGACATAGAGCTGTTGTTGAAGCCACGCCGAAGATTAAATGTACACTTGTGAGAATGTTTGTCTCCATCAAAAAGACTGAAACAGAACAAGTTGAAAAAAACGCCACACGTCTTTCAGCCTTTTCTCTTCCTCTCACACACTCTCACATTACTTCACACACTCCTACATCCCTGTGTTCAGCCAACGCGTCTGCCAATCAACCTGAATGACCACACACACATCCTGTCTCTCTGACACTGTGTTTGTCCCTTTAACCGGCTCCTCATGCCAACACTTTCTCTACAAACATTTACACACACACACACATACACACACACACACACACACACACACACACACACACACACACACACACACACTCTATCTCAGCGGCGTAAATTCATACAGTGCCATTTGCTTTATATTCCCTCGTAAGGCAAACAATCCCCATAATGGCTTCTTTTTCTTTAGAAAAATACTCAACATATATCAACATGATATGCTTATTCAACATAAACTATTAAAGAAAAATTCAACAAAGTAAATATGTTGGTATTTTCTTTGTTATTTTTGTCATAGGTGCACTTTTTGTCATATGTCCACTGATTATTTTGTCTTACAACGTCAAGTTTACATTAGATGTCAGGAGACGACGTACGGCAGATAGTTTTAAATCAACTCTGATAAAGGGAGCACTTCTGCAAGCCGAGTGTGTGGGTGTGTGTGTGTCATCTAATAACTAGTAACTAGTGAGCACAAGGACCTAAAGGATGGGGAGGCTACAACTAACCCGGGCTACAACTAACAGAATAGTATATTCACTCATAATAACTGATTATTTCTGCAGAACAACCTGTAAACACAACACTGACATATTATATGACCTTTTAGGTAGCAATGGTGTGCATGTCAAGAGGTTGCTCATTAACACATTCTTATTCATTTGGAGCCGTGTTTCTGGTCACCTGACACGTGTTATTAAATATTGAATCTCTTTTAGCTCTGTTTTTGGTCTCCACCGACCATTGAGGACAGTGTCCGGCTCTTTAGCTGCTTATTGCTCCACTATGTTCACAGGTTAGTCACAACGTTGCTGCTGTCTGTCGTCTGGTGCTGAGCACGTCATGTAAAGAAGATGTTACAAGGTTCTTGCTGTCAGCTAAATTATCATAATTTCAGTTTATTTATGTAGAGAGAGAGATATCTATTGATATATCATAGATATCTACAGGTATGCAATTATGCTGGCGAGTACTCAATCCCCAAATATCTCACATATTTTGACAGTTTTTTTCTGAGATACTTAAACTAGTCTCGGAACACATATCTAAATATTACTGAGGACATGACCTCACTGGTACTTTAGCTCTTGGCAGGCTGTGAGGGATAACAAGGTTTGGAAACCCTTGTTTTATAGCAATGACAAAGTGCTGAGACGTACCACTGATGCACTCAAGGGCAAAGCACTTGGAAATCCACCAATGTCAAATTATGTAACAAAAGACAAATGGTGCATTACAGCCACTGAAAGGCGAAGCACTGTTTCACGAACATCTATCAGCAGCCGGCCGGTTGTCGGTTTTTAAGTGCACCCCCTTTAAGTTGACACTAAATGTCAACCGACACGTCCAGTTAAATCAAAGATGATAACAAGGTTGACAAGAAATATATTTGGATAACTGATAATTATTAATAAGTACATATGCTGGGGATGTGTTCCAACTAATATACAGGCAGCCTCATAATCAACGATGTGTCCGCCCTATTCCAATAAGACGGACCAGCGTGACGATGAACCCGTTGTTTATTTTATCTGTGCTGTTCCTACTGGGACTAACTGTCTTCTGTGAATTAGGGCTGTGGCAGACGTCGTGACTGCAGGATTTACCGAGTCGAATTTAAGAGTTTTAGGCTGCATAGAATATCAATTAATACCCATTTCAAAATATGATGGAGAGAATATATCCAAGAAGTATATATACTTATATCAGAAGGTTATCACAGTAAATGATATAATTATATAATGAAAACCAAATCAAAACGATCTGGATCCAAATAAACGGTATATACAGTAATTGATGCATTATTTTATTTTATTTTTCCTTTATTTTTTGTTGTTTTTAGTATTTAGTTTTGTGTTTTTATAAAAAAATATATTATCCAAATAAACGGTATAAACAGTAATTGATGCATGACTTTATTTTTTTAATTTTTTGTTGTTGTTGTTGTTTTTATTATTTAGTTTTGTGTTTTATTAATGCTCTGATGTGCACCACTGCTGTGATTTTTGAACTAGCTCGCGGGGTACATCTGTAATTTTTTTTTATAATGCAAATGATCTTCAGTAGTTAATCATTATGACTGCTGATTTTATTTGCTTGAAATGAACATTTAACAAAAATAAATAAATGAAACAGGATATATCGAGGCTTTTTAAATAAATAAAACAGGATATATCGAGGCTTTCTTTATAAATAAATAAAACAGGATATATCGAGGCTTTCTTTTTAAATTAATAAAACAGGATATATCGAGGCTTTCTTTTTAAATAAATAAAACAGCGCATATCGAGTTCCCTAACACAATAAATTCAACTGCTGATCATGACAACATGTTTGTGCTGTGTTGCACAACACTAAGCACAGCGTGGATCTGTTGTGAAGGTCGATTTAACTTCAACTTGACGACTCAGTAGTAAAGCAGAGCAAAGAAAACAAAAAAAAACAGCTTCTACTTTATTTTGGTTGTTAACAATACAAAAGCCCCAATCTAAAGATCCAATTAAAAATACATTGAAGAAAACAACGCCATCAGGAAGTGTTTACATGAAAGGTTATATGATCTTTCGGACCGGCCCGGTTTAATCTGGTCGCCGTGTTAACTCGAGACGTCTTATTCTGATTGGCCTCCAAAGAGAATAAAAGCCTCCATCTTATCGCAGCTACGCAGACTGAGACCTGTTTCTCTCCCACCTCCATCTTCCAGCGGCTCAGCCATTCTTCTCTCTGTCTCTTGCTGATGTAGTACGGATCTCCGGCTTGGAAAGTCACTCTGGGGACTGGCCTCCTCCGCAGCCTGCCAGTCTCACTCTGCACACACACACACACACACACACACAGAGAAGAAACTTGTGATATACTTTAACATGTATCTGCTTGTACTATGAGATTTTTTTCTTTCTTCATTTTTGGATGTAAAAAAAAACAACACATCGGAAGTAGGATGGCAGCTGCTTTTCTCACCTCTCCGGGGGAGTCGCAGTTTCTGTCGTCTGGCTCGTCTGCAAGAGAAGAAAGGTTACAGGAAATAGTCCATTTGTACAGGTTTAATAAGAAGTTTAACGAGCTGGTAAAGTCACGGTTCTCTTCACTTTGACCCGGCATCCAAATTTAAAGTCGAAATGCCCTCAAACGCTGCAATCTGAACGTTGTTTGACTATCACAATTTAAGGTAAACTGACATCAAGTCCTCTTCAGGACATTTAAAAAATATACAGAAATTAGACACAGCATGATTGTAACTTTTCAAATCCTTAAAGCATCTAGAGTGTCAGTAAGTTAGCTATCAAAGGCTTCTGTCAGGCTAATCAAAGTCATATTATATTCAGAATTGTATGACTTTGTATTAAATCTATACCCTTATTCTTCTCGGTTTGCTCTAGTTTTCGACGCCCGCGCTTCTTGCGAGGGGAGGGGGAGGGCTCCGGCTCCTCGGGCGGGGTTGGGGGGGCGTTTACACAGGGGTCAGAGGTCGCCATCTCCTGGGAAACAGACGGAGCACAGTCGAGGTCTGAGAAAATTGCTGCTGGCCCTCGTCTGGACTCATCAAAGGACTCCGCAGAAATAATAACCACACACACACACACACACACACACATATAAAACCCATGCATACACACACAATCAAAGAGCCCTTGTTAGTACAATGCAGAGCAGGTACGTCCAGCAGAGTGTCTGCATTGGATCAGTATAATTAACACCTCCGCCCCCCGCCCCCACCCAACCCCAGCTCCCATTAACACACACAAATGCACACTAATGAGATGAGATGGGGAGTGCTATTGATGTTGTTAACCATGCTAATGGTTCATGAGCACATGTGGGAGAAACCCTGTGTGCTAAATGGCGTTAAATTGCATATAATATGAATTTATATTTAACTAACTAACTTTAGAAAATCAAACATTCTTGTATGATTTTAAAATGTCATTCAATTCAAACAGAAGTCTTATGTTGACACTTGAGTCGACAGCACACGGTTTGTTTAATTATCCCCTCAAACCATCCCCCGTGTGTACTGAACTCCGTTAGCGTACCAGCATTAATGACGCTAAACTCTCATCAAGTGTCGGCTCTGAAAGGCCAGCAGGAGCTTAATGTGTGTGTGGCTGGCAGGCCGACACGTTTTATAGATGGGTAGTTAGAAAGTGGAAAGCGGGGGTCAATGTCAAGCTCAAAGGCGGCGCTAACGCTAGCTGGTGCTAACAAGGCCACATGAGACCGACCTGGGACAAACTTAACTGCACTAGCACCCACTTTATAACGTTTTTTCTTAAACAGGAACAAGGTGTTGATGCATTATTTTAGAGAGTTTTTCAGTTTTTATGTTTGTCTAAATGCTTTTATGCCCAAAAATAAATTGTAAATAGCCCGGTGCATTTAAAAGGCCATTTATTTGCCACTTCTACCTCCACTCAGTTGTGAGTGTTAATGAGGAACTCGGTCGGTAAGGCAGCTGTGTGTTTAACTTCTCCAGTCTGCATGTGGACGGTTCAGCCTTTCGGCTCTCATTAACATGTAATAACCTTATTATTACAGAGTGGGCATCCCACCATGCTTTAAACACATTGTTCTGCACATGAAAATAAGATTAATTAATAAGATAAGTCTCTGTCAACTATCATCAAGCATGTGTT
>CM070101.1:3900000-3935000 GCA_036178185.1 Liparis tanakae | reverse complement strand
TTCAAAAGTATTCACTTCGTGACTTTCAACATTTTTAGATAAACATAGTTTAGTAGAGAAATCCAGCCAGAGCCTCTCACTCTGCAGCACTGTGTCCTTTAAAAAGATAAAGGAGCTGTAATAAATCAAAATATTGAACAACTTGAATTACATACGCTTTCTTTTCTTCCCAACATGGCCTTTTTTTTAATCTGTATTGAATGTTTAAGGATGAATCTCTTCCATATTCATTTGACGAACAGACTCTGTCTGATTGTCCGACTGCTGAAGCTCGGGGTCCCGTCTAATTATAATAATAATAATTATGTTTTGATCGCTGTGTATTTATTTATTTGTATGAGTGTTATTCACATAAGTCGAAAAGTATTAAACTGAATCGCATGAAATTTGGTGGGATGATTGGTTATTATCCGGGGACCATTTGATTATATTTGGGGATCGATCGGGTCAAAGGTCAAGGTCAAGGCCATGAAAAGGTTGCGGCGAAGGTATGCGCTCTACCGAGTGCCCGTTCTAGTTATTATCTGTAACACTGTCGTACCATTCTGCAAATCTAGCCATTATTTTAGCAATAATAATGTTATCATAACTAAGAATTTACTCGATTTAGTTTTGCTGAATCATCATTTTTCTGTACTTCTGTAAGCAAAGTGGAAACAGCCAGTGCGTTGGGGGATGGAGGCAGACAGAATGATGAGGGACAGCATGTGTTGACTGTTTCGTCCCATCAAGCGCTCAATGCTGAGGGGAATCCCTGTTGCTAAGACACGCTGCTGATACAAATAAATAAAAGTCTCAATGTTACACAGAAAAGCAACCCAAGAAAGATATCGTGAGGCGGCAAGAGCTGTGTCACATTAAGCGTCGAACACACTCAAATGTGACGTCATTAAGGGAGCGAGTGTGTCCTCGGTTTTATGAAAAAAACTGAGCTGACAGCACCGGAGCAGCTCCCAGGTGTGAGTGGATAGATGTGAAGCAAAGTGTTCCTGGAACCAGTCTGTGTTTGACATGTCTTTTCAGGATCGAACGGGGGAGTGTGTATAGGTGAATAGGTAATCAATCACTCTGCGGCAGCGTGGAGTATGAAAGGCTGACGACAGACCGTAATTACAGTACTCACAGGAAGCAGCTGTTTGCGTTTCCTGCCGGGACGACCCACTCTGCGCTTGGTGCGGGGGCTCGCTGGCGTCCCCTCCTCTGGACTGTCGTGGTCCGCTCCGTCTTCCTTCTGGACAATTACAGGGGGGGGGGGGGGGGGGGGGGCAACATCAAACACTGAGCCGATTGAACGAAGGAGAGACGACGGCGTGATTCAAAGAGACGTGGGTTAAGACTCCCTCTGGGGATGCAAAACAGGATCAAATGAAAACAATAACTTGAGTATCTGCAGTCCTGATGAAGCCAAATGCCACTGGGTGTATGACCGATTCACGAGAAACAAAAGTTCTATTGAAGACCTTTTTTATTTATTTTTTATAATACTTGAAAAAAAAAACTCAAGCTTTAAATATTTGCAATATAAAAGTAAAAACTAGTAAATTATATGTTTATAGACATGAAGTCCAGAACAGGATACATGTCATACTAAAGTACTTCTAGGCCTTCTCTGGATTGATTTGATTGAAGTCTGGAAAACTCCGACATGATAATAAAAAACAAGACATTCAATTTAAGTTGGTTGTGTTCCTGACTAAGAATCGAGTCAAATTCTTGCCTATCGTCAACTGATCAACACATTTTTGGGCCGTAATTCATGTTATTGTTATTATCCTCAGATAAAATTGGCAACAACAATAATCAATATCATTATTTGAGGTCCTATATTCGAGAAATGAGTTAACATTTTTTTTTAAAGGTTAAGGGCTATTTACTTACATATTTTTCTGTCGTAGAAAATAGAAAATACGTAAGTAATTAGCCCTCTCTTCCATTTCGAGGCTCTTACGTCTCTCTAAAAAGCGGTTGCTTTGAAGCGGCTAAATGAGACGACGTCACATCATGACCGCGACTACTCCGTCTTCACAACGTAGTAGTTGATACTACTAAACTACCGTGGTGTCGTTGGTTTGAAGTCTCAATCGTTGCTTTATTAAAGCAGGCAAAAGAACCAATCTAAATATAAGAGAGTGATATTTAGAGTGTACACAAATCCCGATGTGTTTGCCCCACTGACATTTAGATCAAAGGAACCGAAACATCCACTCATCCACAATCGGAGTCTTTTTTTTCAGAGCTGTAAATCTACTCACCCCAACAGGTTATTAACCCCCCCCCCCCCCCCCCCCCCCCCCCAATAATTCCCTCACTTTCTATTTTTACATCGGCCCTGGGCAAGATTTGAGTAGCAGATATGTGCTAGGTGTCTATTGGCCGCAGGAGCACACGTGTAAGAGCTAAATAAAATGAGCAGCACCTGTTGCATCTTCAGCGAAGCAGTCAAATCGTTAATTCCGTGAGACGCCCGATACTTTAAGAGTATATGTTCTCGCCGGGAGGCGGGAATTTGTCAGCCGCAGTGATTTTACTTTGACCTTTTTTATTCTTATGTGCGCTCTCTTTGCGCCGACACTCGTTTTGTTGAGCGAGAGACTGTCAAGTGTAGTTTGATGAACACACCTGCTCTCTTCCTCGACTCTGTTTTGTGCTGTACCTGACTCTCTCTCTCTCTCTCTCTCTCTCTCTCTCTCTCTCTCTTCTGCTGGACTCTCTGTTTGCGGTGACAGAATGTGGTTGCTAAGGTGCAGAAAACTGCTTAGCAACCGTCTCCGGTGGCGCTGCCGTGCTGACTAAACATTTTGATGTCACTTCCCTGACGATCGGCACGGCAACCAGCTAGAACGGGGCGATGGCGGCTTGCCTGCGTGGCGTGCTGTCCACCTGTGACACGACGCACACGCATTTTATCAGCGCGCGTGAACTCGGTGAGCAAAGAGAAAATATGTAATATAAACCGAGGGAGCAGAGGAACAAATAGTGTTAAAAAAATATGGCAACACACACAAATCCATACACACTGGCCAATCTGTCCATCTTTGGTCTATTTATGTCTCCCGGTAGGTTATTTTAGGCCACTGCAGTTGCTAAGCAACCAGACTACCAACCAGGCGGGCAGAGGCGGATCCCATCAGCAACAGACAGATTGTCCTCTTTCTTTCTTCCCGGTCTCTACAGTATGCCCTCCTCTCTCCTCTCTCCTCCCTCCCTGTCTCCTGTTTCCTGCACCTCTCTCCTTTCTGCTCTCTTCCCGTACATCACTCTGAATCTGTTACTCACTTAATCATTAGACGACGGAGGTGTCAACACTCTGTTTCTTCTAGATTCTGCCTCCGTACGGATTCGCATTTAAAGCACAGCAGATGTCACTTTTATGCGACCCTATCGGTAAAATAATGAGTATTTACACATTTCTGTGCATTTACACGACGATGACGGACTTTAAATTACACAACGAACGACAAATCCTAAGCGTAATAACGTCGGACCGCTAAAAGTCAACAACATAGCGACAAATACATCTTAAGAAATGGAAGAAACAACACGGTTATAATACACTGTTGCTCACACAGATCCTCCATCACGTCTTTTTACCATCCACAAATTCTCTTTGTTGGTTCAACATAAATGTTTTATTCATTATCCCCATACATATTGTTTTATTTATTAGCTGTAATCAACAATTAAGACCAACATTATTTTGTCATTATTTAAGTAAATTAATCTGTAGTTTCACTCCATCTTGAAATGCCACCACTGATAGTATGTAAGTATGCTAGTTGTAATAGGCTGGTCTCTCTCTCTCTCTCTCTCTCTCTCTCTCTCTCTCTCTCTCTCTCTCTCTCTCTCTGATCATTGATTTTTACATATCTCCGAGGTGGATCAGCAGTTTTCAAACTGTACATGTGGGCACTTAGCAGCCAAGGAATTAGAGAAGAAGGTAGACCTTGCTTATCTGCGATTAGTGCATGAAGTGGGTGTGCTTAATTTTAAAGCTATAACAAATTATAAAAATGTATGGGCTTAAATAAAGGTCAATGCCGTTTATTCGAGCGTATCGTGTCAATGCCTGCTGAGAGTGTAAACCCTCCTTTTTCGTGACACAACTGTAATAAAGGGTTATTAAAGTATTTCTTAAGTCTGAATTTTGGACCTGTTGATCTCACCATTGATAGAAAATGGTACATAGATTATATTTACACATTCATTTGTTTCTCCATCTTTAAATCTTTTCTACACCTTTGGGAAACTTAAATATGATTTTTTTTCCAGGGTTGAAGAGTGATACACGACTACAGGCGCTGTCATTATTTCTGAACATCACAGAAATGTCTGCAGCAGCTTCTGCCGTGTGCAATGGATCGGAACTGGACTCGATTTCTATCTCTCTTGAATTTCTCTTTATATATATTTTGTCTCATTGAGAGTCGTGTCTCAGGAACTCTATAGTGGAAAAAAAGAAACCTCTAGAAGGGAGACGTTGTTCGTGTTGGCTCTTTGCCAACGTGTGAACGTGGAAGTAAGTGAGTAAGACGGCTCTTTACATAGCAGCGCCATAGAATGAACTTCAAACTTCTCAGGAGATTTACGAGGGCTGCCCTCGGCCCCGGGGGAGCAAACGAAAGGAGCCATTTTTCACTTTGTGTATATCTAAGTGTGTGTTAATGTGTGTTTGTGTGTACTCATTTGTGTAAAAGACTGTTTGAGAGTCAAAGCGCTGTACTGGTCTCCCTGCGTGTGGTCGGGCGAGTGTGCGGAATGCAGAAAGGCCTGAAGTAAATGTAAATAAATAACTGTAAGTTTAATTATTACAGACAGATATACACACACACGCACACAATGTTGCCCGCCAGATTTGTGCGTTGGCTAAAAAAAGCTCTCGACTGTACGCTAAAGTCGTAGTAGTGGTGGTAATGATAGCTGTAGTACAAGTGGTGGTGGTTGTAATGATATCAGCAGCTGCAAAAATAGCTGTAGTAGTAATTTAATATGCATCACAGAAGCATTAATAACCATAATACAAGTAATGGTAGCAACAGAGCGTTACATCAGTAGTTGTACTTGTGCTGTTTGCAGCAGTAATTATAAAGATGGAGCAGTAGTGGTGCATTATTTCTCACTGTATATTAATAATAATAATACATCTCACTGACTCACTGTCATGTCTCGTCGGATATTTTAAGTTTTAGGTTTTAGTCCTGTTTACCATGTCCGCTTTTATTTTGTAGTAACTGACTCGGCTAAGTCTTTTTCCCAGCATAGCTGTGATTTTCTGTTTTTTCTAAAACCAGTCTTAGTTTCCTGCTCAGCAGCAACTTTAAGCTGTACTTTGTTTTTTTGGAATTTTTGAGGACTTCCTGTTTAAATAAAACCTTTTTGATTGCCCCTGAATTTGAATTTGTTTTCCATGTCCGCTTTTATTTTGTAGTAACTGTCCTCTCTCGTTTAAGTCTAAGTAAATGTCGTTCATGTTAGTGTTGTTTTCTGTCTTTTTCCCAGCATCAGTTTTTTCTAAACCCAGTCTTAGTTTCCTGCTCAGCAGCAACTTTAAGCTGTACTTTGTTTTTTTTGAATTTTTGAGGACTTCCTGTTTAAATAAAACCTTTTTGATTGCCCCCGAATTCGAGAGTCGCGCTCTTGGGTCCTGTTGTTGAGTCGTGACACTCACCACGTCGTTGGCGGTGTCGTTCTCCGGTGTCTCCGGCGGCTCGGCGGCTGCGGGACTGTTGGACGGCATGGCGGACAGCAGCTCGGCGGAACCGGGTTCAGAAGGTAAGAACACGGAGCGAATCAAAACATAGGAGGATCTGTCAGAAGCACCGGGTGCAGCTTCATTCGATCTGCGTGTCTGTCTGGTGGACGATGGCTCGCTCAGTCCTCCCCCTCGTCTGCAGGATGAAGAGGAAACACACACACACACACACACACAGCATGGGTGTGAAATACAGTAAGAGGACATTTGTGAAGTTTGAGAACGTAATCCTTCTCAGTATGTGGCTGACGTAGTTTTTTTGTTCATAATTCATCTTTTCTCACACACACACAGACACACACACAGACACACACACACACACACACAGGCACACACACACACACACACACACACACCGCCCCGGGGTTAAGACAGTAAAGGTAAAGGTGTCTGTCTCTATGAACTGTGCTTGATGGATGGGTGCCCTGCATATGCAGAGCAGAATATATTCCAATTCAGAGCCTTCACAGGTTAACACACATTTACACACACACACACAAACACACACACACACACACACACACACACACACACACAGAGGTGGACAAAGGAATCTGCTGTATCCAGGGCAGCTCTCAACATGGCTGTCACTGTCAGTGTTTGATTGATGTGGTCGGATAAAACTGTGTTTAATGACGTATAAACATGTAAAAATCACAATTTAAAATTATTTTGTGTTTATCTTGAGTTGGGCAGTCTGTTAATCATCCTGTATCTGACTGTTTGGGGGGAAACAACCCCCCATCCTAAACAGTCTAGGGGTGGAACTGATAGCAGCACTGATTCAGTTATCCATCATGTTTTTTTATTGCCTTTTCGAGCAACACCTGTCCTTAGGCTGCGTGTTTATTGACTAGCAGTGATTGGAGTGATTTTATCTTTTTTTGAAGCGTGAGTAAAATCGATGTGTATTTCCTGTTGGTTGATTACTTTGTAACTAAACCGTCACATCTGAATGACATCACTGCAATTTGACAATTGCCCTGAGGCCTGGCACTGGTGCATGCATGCCATCGTTGGATCAAGTATCCAGAGGGGGGGGGGGGGAGCCGTGTGTGACCTTGTCCTCGTTTTTGCTCTCTTTTGTCTCATCGCTCATTATTTGTTATATGGCAGTTAATAAGTGACAAAACTGTTGAGCCCGAAAAGAAATTCATCCTGTTTTCGCCAAGAGGGCACGGGCAGATTTTCAGGAACACGGTTTGATTGTAAAACCCTGATTTGGATCTGCTTGGATTTGCATTTTTCTTCCAGCTAGTTTGTCAGATTGTGCGCTCTTGAGACCGTTAAAAGGCGTTTACCAACGAACGGCAAACACACAAGTTACAACATATCTATGTCTGGCTCTGAGGCTGGTATCTGTTCACAGTTTAAGTTCTAAAGATAAATAAAGCTGAGGAGCGGACCGGGAAGCCTATTGTTACATGGGAAGTGCAGTCTAACAAGATGGTGCTCCACTTCTTGGTCAAATTCAATTCTGAGTCTGCATGAAAAGTGCCAAGCAGATTTAAAGATACGCTATTAAACCGTTCACTCTGCTCTTTTAAATCCCGACAACTTCAAACTTTGATTACACTCGTGGTTTTTGTTCTCGCTCCATCATTATCTGCGGTCCGCCGGATCCTGTGACCTCTACCTAACCTTATCCTCAACCAGTTACTAACCAGAAACTAATCCAGCTACAGAGAACGCTGATATGACTTTGCATATCTCTCCATGTGCACTTTACGATCTTGACTTGCTTATTTTTTTGTAACTTAATTTTTTGTATTTGTTTAGTGATATACACATAAAACAATTACGAAGACATCAGACATAAACACATATATATATATATATATATATATATATATATATATATATATATATATACACATATACATACATACACATATACATACATATACACACATGTACATATATATATATATATATATATATACATACATACATACACACACCCATATACATATACACATACACACATACACATATACACACATACACATACACACATACATCTACATCCACACACACACCCCCATCTATACATACATATACACACACATCATACACATACACACGCATACCTACACACACACACACACACATACACCCACACACACACACACATATATACATAACCTCCCCCCCTCCAAAAGAGAAAAAAACAAAAAAAAAAAAAACAAAAAACTTGCTTATTGATTACCAGTTCAGTGAATCGATCGGATGAAATGTAAAAGTACGTCAGAGGATACTGCTACAGTTATCTCTTTACTTTAGGATATCAAAAGGTGTATCCTTCTTTTCCAAGGCTTACAATGTGTAAAGTTTGTGGTCTATTCTGGCGTTACTGTCTTGCAGCGTCGAGCAGCAGCAGGATAACTACGCAGGGCCGGATTAAGCCACTCGGGGGCCCTCGGGGCAGAATGCTGCTGTGGGCCGGTTCCTCCCACTCTCTCTGCCGGGGGGGGGAAAGTATCTTGTTACTCTGAGTACCCATTAGGTACCGAACACGGTTCAGACGGCACATTGCAGCTTCATTAGAGAGCAAGAAACCAACCGCGACCCAAACTGTGGCGTAACGTCACGTGGCGTCTAGGTTGGTGTTTCACATTCAGTCAAATTTAGAAATATGCACCATGTAAGAATAATAGAGGCTGAAACAATAACGGTCTTACTAATTGATTATGAAACATTAAGGGGAAAATGCGCAACCTTCAAATTGGCAGCTGCTCAAATTACCACAAACTGACTGAGACAGTCTTTCTTAATCTAACTCATTTATATATATATATATATATATATATATATATATATATATATATATATATATATATATATTATGATGGCATTTGTCCACGTAGCCTGGCCTTCATTAAACTTGTTTACTTCTGTGTGAGCATGTCAGGTTTTTAAGTTTTTGTGACTGTATTTTTGCTCGTCACATCAAGACCGTGATGTGTTCGGATAATGAACACAATCCAAACACTAAAGGAGATTAGAAATACTGTGTGTGTGTGTGTGTGTGTGTGTGTGTGTGTGTGTGTGTGTGTGTGTGTGTGTGTGTGTGTGTACATGCCTAAAAGAGAGTTGGAGCTCAGCAGTGATTTGGATGTGAGCGCAGCCAAAATGTCTGGGTTTCCTCAAGATGAATTGTACAGTATGTCACTCCTCACGCTGTGGCCTTACATCACCGACTGTTAAGACAACAAGCAGCCGGCCAGCGTTGCCAGCGGAAAGATAGGAGAGGAAACTTTGCAGAAATGGGTGTACAGTATCCACCCCACACCCCCGGGGCAGCTCCCTCAAGTTCTACATAAAGAGGTCACCCACACACCTTTTAGTCTTCACGCACTGATTTAAATGCTTTCATGCAGCAGTGGTTTGACTTCGAGACCATAGTCAAAGGCCCAGAAGCCTGTACCGGTGGGAGGAGAAATGGTTGCGCAGGGAAAAAGCTTCAGCAGTATGTCAAGGTAATGAGAGCCGGGCCGTGGTGCCACAGGAAAGTAGGGGGGTTTTCTTCATAATAAAAGCATCACATTTATTTATTTATTTTTCTTATTTATTCAATTTGCCCTTTGTCTGTTCAGATTATCCTCCCCAGATGGGAAATAAAGGAAACTTTCTTTTAACAGAAGTTGGTATTTTTATGTTTGAAACTTACTTTCTGAAAGGTATAATCATTTTGTAATAGTGGTATCATTTCTGATATGCGGTTGTTTTGTACTTTAAAGTACCACATTCTGGGACGTCGTTAACTCTTACTTTCCAACAAGATCCGAGTGATCCATTGCGAGGATATTACAAATTATAAGGTTATTTGAGGTCAAGAGTCCTATTCTCGCAACACGTCTTTCCGTAACACCTAAAATGATGTCTCTAAAATGTTGTATTGTATAGATCTGTCATCATTTATATATTCAGCCATGTTTTATGAAAGGTGTCGGTCCATAAGCCTGGTTCAAAACCGTCTCCTGACTGCCAGGAATAGTATTCTCATGGGGAAATACTGAATCCTGTATTCATCTATTTATTTATTGCCGGCCTTCGAGTGGTGACCGTTAATGTGATCTTCTAAATCAATACCAACAATAGGTTTTGTTGATTGTATTATATGAACTCCACACAGGTTGCTCCAAATAAATCACAGATACAAATGCAGAACAAATAACTTAAATAATCTAAAAAGCAAGTGATCGAAACATATTAGATGAGACAGTTAGCCAATTGATTGATGGATAAGCTAATTGACAGAAAATGTATAACCACTCATTTATTTTTGTAGATTCACTGGTTTCAGATTTTCAAATGTGAATATTTTCTGGGGTTCTTCTAGACTTCTGGGTTAATCGAACACGATAAGGACTTTTGGTCAAATACAATAATAGGACATTTAAAGACCTCATTGTGGAATTGTTTCCAAATGTATGACAATGTATACACCAAAATATAAACAATTAAGAAAATACACTTATTTTGTGAACCGCTAGCATTGAATCTTAACATATTTATCAGCCACTTTTCCAATATATTTGTGATCGAACTGATTAAATCCTTTGAAAACATGACACGAAAAGAGACGTTCGTGTACCGCAGTGTATTCCGGGACTTTTATTTTAAAGTCTACACCGGAAGTGTCGGGAGTTTTCCTGCCAGCTTGACGGAGTCCAGCTTTATGACAAATAATATTGGGAGCGACCTCACGCGGCCTTTACCGGACAGCCTCCCCAAAACGGCGTATAATCCCGGCGGGGGTTTGCGCGGGGTGAGCAGCCGGGGAGAGACACGTGTCTACGTATGTACCGACCGTAAAGCCTTTACTTGGTCAGGTAAAAAACACACACACACACACGGGGGCGCGTATCAGTCCGAATGCACTCGTTAACCTCAGCGGGCGCGCGCCCGCTAGCTCGCTCTCCGCGGAGGTTCCGCGCGCTGATGTGTCTGTCTGCATCTGGTGGGAGACGAGGACAGTGCGCTCCGGTTGGACGCTACGGTCTCGTGACGGGAGAGGGGGAACCGGGCGGCGGGGTGTGCGCTCCACCGGACAACATTTAACACACACTTGCTTTATAACGGTTGCCGTGACCCCCCCCCCCCCCCCCCTTACGAAAGAACTCACCAAGTTCACCAGCCCTGTGAGCGAGAACCGCTCCGTCCTCACGCGCACATCATCTGCTAAAACGGAACCAACGGCTTGGCTCCGGAGCGCGCGATGACTTTCGGAGATAACGGCAACGTTAGCTTAATGTAACGGCTGTAACGGCTGTAACGGCTGTAACGGCTGTAACGGCTGTAACGGCTGCCGGTGTGCGTTCATGGGCTAAAATGTAATGTTTATATTTACCGTGTAGTCCTCAGGTACACGGACCCTGACAGTCGTCGCTCTCTCTCTCCTCTCGTTCACTAGCGCTCTCTCTAGCTCTCTCTCTCTCTCGCTCGCTCTCTCTCTCTCTCGCTCTCTCTCTCTCTCTCTCCCTCCGTGCGCTCTACCGAGTCTTCTCTCTCCGCGGCTGGCTCGCGCTCCCCCGCCTGCCTCTCTCTCTCTCTCTCTCTCTCTCTTCAAGAAACCGGCATGCTCGCTCTACCACGAGCCGCAGAGGCTGCTGCACCGGAGATAACGTTTCCGCGGTGTCCTAAAGTCCACCCTGTCTAGTACGCACACACACTTCCCCAGGTGAAGCTAGCGCCCTAAAACAGCTATTTCAATAACATACACTTTGGAAATATTTCAGACAAATTTAGTGACATCATTATGAGAAATTAATAAGCCAACACATTTCGTATTATTTTCTTACCATGAAATGCTAGATTTACTCAGACAGCACAACGCTTGTTGCGTATATAAATAAATAAACAAATAAAAACCATGCATTGGCCTGGATTTGAAACATTATTAGTTTTATTGAAAGTATCTTAAAAATAAATATGTTTAGTATTCCCAATATCGGATATGTTTTTCAAATGGAAAGAAAGTTTTGCATTATTGGCTTCAAGTCAGATTAAAGTGTTCTCATCTTACTTTATCTGTAAATTCTGTATACTCCCTACTCCCTGTGTACATGTTCCCCCTATGTGTATTGTTTGTGAGTTAAGTTTAATGTTAAATGTATAAGCAGATGACCTGAATTTCCCTCGGGATTAATAAAGTATCCATCTATCTATCTATCTATCTAACTATCATCTATCTTACACCTCTCATGTCTCCAAGGTGGTTCCCAGACCTGATGCCACTGCACCAACAAAAAGTGTGCTTGCAACAACAGGACAA
This sequence comes from Liparis tanakae, assembly GCA_036178185.1. NCBI lineage: Eukaryota > Metazoa > Chordata > Actinopteri > Perciformes > Liparidae > Liparis > Liparis tanakae. The sequence continues at coordinate 3,922,974 of CM070101.1, read as the reverse complement.
ATATCTCCAATGTGTTGTAAAGGACCAGAGTTTCCTCAGGAAGTAGTCTACTCTGTCCTTTCCTGGAAACAGCCTCAGTCCAATCTGTTATCCTCTGGACTTCAAGATACTTGTACTTGTCCACCACCTCCACCTCGTCTCCCAGAATGTTAATTGGACATGTCAATAGTTCTTAAAGTCAATGACCACCTCCTTGGTTGTGGTCACATTAAAGAGTAGGTGGTTCTCCCCTGCACCTCCTGGCAAAGCGGGTCATCACTTCCCCGCATCCCCCTTCCTGTCCACCGTTAATACACCAGACAACTGCCGAGTCCCGACAGGGCTCCGAGTTGTATTGGAAGCCAGAGGTGGTTAAAGTGAAGAGAAGAGGCTGTTGACCTTGTCAGATGATGAGGGCAGAGGGCACGCCGTAACGGCCATACGTCAAATATACGCTCGACTGTCCTTATTTCAGCTGATATGTTTAATGGCGTATTTTATTTTGAAATAATTTTGTGTGCAAGCTAATTCATACAAAAAGTGGAGACGTATATTGGATGTTTGTTTTATTGGCTCCCGGCGCATGGTTACCAACCGTTTTTGACATATGACCTTTCAAATTGAACCAATATTTACTCCCCATGTCACAGGTGGCAAACGTCGGAGTTTCAAGCAGTTCCTAGATTTGTCTTTGTTAAGTAGTTTCTAAAAGGCCTAAAAAAGATCTAATTGTCTGGCTCCAACAACACTTAAAGCTATGATTTGACAAAATTATCATAATTTGTGTAGAAATACAGAACTTCTTTTCTTCTTGTGTTCTTATCTGATTGAAAAATATGTTAGAAAAAGTTTGGATTAAAATGTAGTTGCACAAAGATGTTAATTTCTATATAGCCCATATCGCAAATCACAAATTTGCCCCAGGGGGCTTTTCAATCTGTATAGAATACGACTCCTCTGACCTTTGGACCTTCGCTTTAGACAAAAGAGAAACTCCCCAAACATGTTCTTTTGTCATGTTTTCTCTCGGCCTACGGCCCACAAGGGACTGCGAGACATTTACTCTTTTTCTTGTTTTTTCTGGTCGAACATCATTTCTCGGAGGTTCCTCAACAGGTGACGCTGAACATGCTGCAACAAGTTGCAACCAGCTCTCGACGCCACGTGAGTACACAGTATTCAAGGAGAAATAGGAATACATCGCATGAGCGGATGAGACAGAAAGCACGAGAGGAAATCCATAAAGAGTAATTCACAAAGTAAATCCTGGTTGAAACTGAATATCACAGTATTTAGTATTTAGTATTGAGGATGCATGAGTTGTATTTCCCTTGAAATTATGTAAAATGTGTAAAAATGTGTTTTGTCTTTTTCCTGTCCAGAAAGATGGATGAAGTCATACTTATCTTGGCTACAATCACTGGTTATTTTAATTATTGATTATCCTGTTGTTTTTTTTCAGCTTTAATAGTGAAAAACAACCAACGTGACATCTTCAAACGGTTTCGTCAGACCAACAGCCTAAAAACAAAATGTATCAATTTTGCAATTATATTTTAAAAACAGCAAATATGAATACGCTTGAATCAGGAAATCTTTGGAATGAAAAGTGTTGAAGTGCCCTTGAGCAAGACACTGAAGCCCCTTCACTGCAGCCCACTGCTCCTTAATAACTAAGGGTGGGTCAAATGCAGAGAAGAATTTCCCCAATTAAGGGATCAATAAAGGATACCAAAAAAAATAAGTTACTTAATGCGTCAGAGACATCAAATTGACTTTAATTGCATTGCATTAAAACTAGTGTATTTTTAGTTATTTGTAAGGTTAAACTCAGGTTGACCTCTGTATGAGATCCTATTAAACAGGGTCATAACTGCTCTGTGTGGGTACGCATATTAGGGGGGGGGTGGGGGGGGATTATTTATAGCAGTCAGCACCAACAACAGAAACCTCAGAGAGCTTTATTCAGTCTATAGTTTACACCCCCACCTCACATACACACACATACAACACGCAAAGTCATGACCTCTGAAGAAAGCTCATGGGAAAAGTGAGAACTGCTCTTCCATACTAATGAGGACACTAAATCAGGGGGAAAGTTAAAATGTCGGACATGCGGGAGAAAAATTGTCTATTTATTTATAGAAACTGGGTTGTCACCAAAAACATTGGCTCAGTTTGGATTCTCCTCAGATTATCGGGGTCAGTTTGGATAAAAATAGTGTAAATACAAAGGTACTTTTACTTATGTAATGTACACAATTTCAATTTTCTGCTACACTTCAGGGGGATATATTTATATTTTTACTCAACTTTAGTTACTTACTATTTACATTGCCAGGTGTTAACATGTAAAGCATTAATACAAGTCCTAAAGATTATATTAAGTTAAAAACTAGCTACAACCTGAACAATTAAAAGTTGTTTGCAAATGAATGCATCGGTAATATTCCAATATTGCATGAATATTAGTTATATATATATATATATATATATATATATATATATATATATATATATATATATATAATATATCTGGAAGTTTTGTGTGTGTGTATCATGTACTTCTAATTTGTCTGTTAATACGTATCTAACTAAAGTAAGTTTATAATGCAGGACTTCCTTCACAGCCAGTTGGGAGCATACTTACTTATTAAGTGTGTTTTTATTGTTTCATTTAAGAGTAAGTTCATTTCTTTTACAAAAGGTTGAAAAGACGATATGATTTCAGCTGTTGTATAAGCTACTAAAGCTCTGTGCTTAAGTACACATGTCAAATACTGGAGGATATTTGACTTGTAACAGAGTATATTTACAATGGCGTGTTGCTACTTTAACTAAGTTCGGGTTTGGAGTTACTGCAACAACACAGGGTTGAAAAAAACTGAAGACGACGTTTTACAAATGGGTCGCTTTCCATACGGCGGAGAGTAGTTTCCAACTTGTTTCACAGATTTAAAACGTCACAAAGACAGACGAGCGCACCAGTTTGATGTTAAATTATATTTATTGCCGGTGAAAGACACTTTTTCCACTCACAATCAGCTCAGGCAGGTTCAGAGCCGTGTTTACAGTTTCATGTCAGGACACGGCTGTCCTGTCAGTCGTGATTCTCTCTCGCTCGCTCTCTCTTTCACACACACACACACACATATACACACATACACACATACACACACACACACACAGATTTATTTATTGATTCAAAGTCATTCAATCTGAAAACGTGATAATCACAGACGCAAGCAGTCTGTCAAACAAGGTGGAGGGCTGGTGAACTCTCAAAGAAAATCTCTTAAATGTAGCACACCATAAAGTAAAGCTTCATAAGAGCTGGAACCAAAACTCTGAACTGTTAAAAACACATTTTTGATCTAATTATTTCTGCTACATGAGAATAAATCAACCTGACCCGGTTCATATTTCCGGTCTGGAGGAGCATCAAAGAGCAGCGACGTGTGAGGAGGAGAGGCCCCGTTCATCATTTGCATAGATAATGTTCGTAAACTGGCAGTTGGAGCCGTTTCACGGCTTCGGTGAACATTAAACTCTGACGGAAGAGAAAGTTAAAACTGTGTATGACGAAAAAAAGAGAAAAGTTGACTAAAAACTCACATTGAGTATTGCAGGAAAAAAAACATCCAATCCGAGGGCTCAAAATGACGTTTAGTCGATTCTGAGGTAAATGTGTTTGGTTCCCAATTACAACACATTGGTAGATTTATTATTATTTAATTCTTCTTCTTTTGTTTTAAAATAATTGTGTCTCTGTTAACTAAATATATATAAATATATATAATTGATAAAAACAAAAGTATCAAACAGTTGGGATAATTCAGGAAAAAACAACTTTCTTCCACATTCCTTCAATCATGTGGCTCCTCGGTTGTGAAACACTGAACCGTTAAAAGAACATTTGTAAAGGGGATAAATACTCCACACACACACACACCCACACACACACTCTATTGCTACACTGTCGAAGCAAATGGTTCTATATACTCTCTCTCTTCCTCAAACACACACACACACACACACACACAGTAGTCAGAGACCCCCTCTCTGACGGTCGTGCCGCTGCGGTACCGAGACCTGGAAGCGGCGCCCGGGGCACTCGAGTGTGACCTGAACCAGGACCGGGCCGTCAGCATTCCACCCCAACGCAGCAGGAAGCGTCCCATTAAAGCTTAAGGTCTCAGCAGGGCTGGACCACACTCACACGTAGACACTCAAACCGAACGAATAGACGTCAAAAATCAAATCAGAGTAAATACATACGAAGCACACAGTGCCGACACTTAAAACTCGGTTCACCTCTTTTTGACTTGCCTAAGTTTCCCCCCTTTCTTTTTTTTCTCTCCACTATATTTACATTCTGTCTTTCCATCCCGAAACTTTCTTGCTCTCTTCACGGTACCCCGATCACTTACTCGACCCTCGAAAAAAAACGCAGAGCACACACACACAGACACACACACACACGTGCGCGCACACAAACGTGCTACAGTACAAATCAGCAGGTTTCAGATCCCCCCCCCTTCAGCTACACATGATCAAATGAAAAGTCAATCCACAGTGACGCGACACACAGGATCACAGCGGTACATCAGCGGGGACCCGGCGGCCGTTTGGTGTCCAGCATCGTGATTGGTTGACTAGCACCGGAGCCCTAATCCCCGTTTGGCTAACGATTAATACAAGAATATATATTTGGATCTCAGCGGGGTCGGTCTTCTTTGGCCGTGATGAGACGTCAACCTGAGGAGAGAGCGACAGAACCGCCAGGTGACTCATCGGGTCAAGCAGCAGCAGTTTGTGAAATGCACTTCTTTGTTTTCTTGTCCAGCTTTCTTGTCTCTGGGTCTTTCCCAAACTAGTATTTACCCCTTACAAGGCTTATAATTTGAGTCTTCCTTTCAAAAACATATGAATTATTTTAAACTCGGTGTAATAACGTGATAATAACACATTTCCAGGACTTTTCCCAAACGTTTGTGATTTAAGTTTTTTCCATGACTTTTCCAGGCCTGGAATTAAACATTTTAAAATTCCATGACTTCCAGGTTTTCCATGACCGTACGAACCCTGTAACTAAAGCGCTTTCGGCCGCACAAGAAAAAACAAAGGTTGATAACATTGAATCACTTACGGTTTTGGTTTGTCCTGCGATCGCGTTAACCTGCTGGAAGAGAGACACAAAGTTGAACAGCGGTTAGCAACGTGAAGCTAAATCAAGTGATTCAGGGTTAATGTCAGAAACTGTAACAGGAACCCCGAGCGGCACTTAACAGAACATAAAACGGGACTGGACCTGGCAGGTGCTACACAAACTGCCTCCGCAAAGAAAGAAGAGACGGTCTGACGCGGCGTTTCATCTTCAAACGTTCAGACTTAACGGTGCTAGTTGACCGACGGCCTGAACTCTGGCGCGTCTGTCGGTTTGTGGGCTCGGTCTGCAGGTGAGCGCTCTGGTAAGCGGTAATCTGGGCTCCGGGAGCAGGCCAGGAAGTCATTTCCCCGCTTTGGGCTCTGCAGGCGGTCCTCTTGTAAAGAGGAGGGGCTCCACAGAGCAGCCGGCTAATGAGACGGCATGTTAACGACGCGCGAGAGAGAGAGAGAAAGAGAGAGAAAGAGAGAGAGAGAGAGAGGCCGTTTCTCAATTCAAAGAACACGACTAGAGACTTGTGTTCTTCTGGAGTCTGGTCTTGGGAGTCCAGACTCCGGAGGACGGGAGGACGGTCTTTCTGCGATTGGACCAGCAACTGACTTGATGACGTCACCACATCAGCTGTTCTTGCTCCTGACTTTACTCTAGTTATTCACTGTAAATTATTGTTTACAGTCAAATAAACAAAACATCCCAGAATGACATTCCGTGACTCAACAACAGTAGTATTTATAAAAAGTCAACTGTCAGTAGTTTATTTTCTCCTCCGCTACTGTTTTTCCGGTTGCTGGTGAAATGCATTCTGGGATATCTGCTGGCCAGAGTACGCACAAGTCTCCTCTGATGCATCCTGGGTAAAGTGGGAGGATCGAGTCACATCCGGGCATTTTGACCGTGCTTTGAGAGAAGCGGACTTTGAATGTGAACATGTACCCGGGCTGAGACTGAGGACGAGACACGAGTCCACGAGGACACAAGTAGAGGAAAGGACACAAGTAGAGGAAAGGACGCACAAGTACGCTGATTGAGAAACGCCTAGAGAGAGAGAGAGAGAGAGAGAGAGAGCGAGAGCGCCTGGGAACGAGTGGAGCCGTGCACAACCAGACGTGCAAGAGAGGACGCCGACACAAACGAGACCCGTACGCGTGCGAGACAAAAATAAGACTCGCCGCCATTATAGCGAAACAATACGCAGGAACTAAACGCAAGGTGTTATTTAATGTGTTGGAACTGTGTAATGATTCCTTCTGGTCACATGACATCTATTGTTCTGTCCATCCTGGAGAGGGATCCTCCTCTGTTCTCTCCTGAAGGGTTCTTCCCTTTATTTTCCCCGTAAAAGTTTTTTTTCTATTTCTTGAGAGTTTTTCTTGATCTGATGTGAGGTCAAAGGTCGGGGAGGTCGTATGTGTACAGATCGTAAAACCCTCTGAGGCATATTTGTAATTTGTGATAATGGGCTTTACAAAATAAACTGAATTTAATTTAATTCAGAATATTGATATATTTAATTAAAAAATAGCTAACTGATGTCTTCCACCTGTTATTGTGTTATATTATGATAAATGAATCTTAATTCCTGACAGATGGTCTGTAAAGTCTGTAATAAAGCGTGCTTCACTCTGCATGAAGCAGCTGTTTACATACACAGAGGGACACAGAAGGAGAAAGTACATTTATTCAAGTATTCTACATTTTTTACAGGTACTATAGTTGAGTATTTCCAATATATTGTACTTTAACTTCTACTCCAGTTATGAAACGCAGTGTTTGATTATAGAGTAAAAGGTGTTTTCCGTCTGGTGTCTGGTGACACCTGCTCATGGTTTACACAAGGCCGCAACAACAATGACCTTATAACTAAACTAACAGAGCCAGAAGATAACCTGTGCTCACGTTATCTTTCAAGACCTTGGCGACAACATAAATCAACACTTTGAAAAGTGGCAATCTCCATCTTGGTGATAATACTTTTTCTTCCTTTACTCAAGAAGCATTTTGAATGCTGGACTTTTCATTTTAACGGAGTTGTTACAATCTCACCAGTTCTTACCACTTATTACATTTAAATTATAGATATAAATAGGGACGCATGGAGCATGGTGGTCCTTACTTTGTATTAATTTATTGTTTTAATTTATTTATAATGTTTTTTTTTATTATTTAGTGTTGCATGATGAAGTTTACATATTTTTTTAATAATGTTTATAATAATCTAGCTATAGATTTCAAGCTGTTATTCCCAGTATAAGTAGATCATGTTAATGTGAAGTTGTGCGGAACAAGTAGAGCGAGTAAAGAGGATAAACGTGAGACCACTTTACCTCTGTCCTTCCCGTTCAGCAATCTCTCCTCTTCCTCCCGAACGTCATCTGCTCAGAATAAAGAATACAAAATAATAATAAACTTCTTGTCGTTCTTGACCAGTTTTGTCCCCAATACAATGTTTGTGAAAAGCTGATCGATTGGAAGCTTGAAAGATGTGAAAAGAGCATCTGCAGAAGTGTGTGTGTGTGTGTGTGTGTGTGTGTGTGTGTGTGTGTGTGTGTGTGTGTGTGCATACCAGAGTGGAGCTCTTTGACCAGTGAAGACACAGTGTTGGTGATGGAGTCAGCTGCCACCAGCAGGTCGTTCCTCAGGTTCCTCCTCGGGCCTGTAATGGAGACAATCATCCAATATTTGACGTCACATTACAAAGATTACATTTACACTAACGACGTGCTAACAAATCAACTAGAATTCTTCTGAATGACACTAATACCGCCTCGCCGTGGCACGACACCACAGCAAATGACCGTGTCTCCTTTCCCTTTTCTCTCACTCGACACATTTCTAAATAGAGTGTGTATGTGCAGCAGAGCAGACGTCATCAACCGTTAACCCTTTGAGGCAAATGTATCACTTTGGTTTCATTTAATATTCAACAAAAAAATTCTGTGAATGCAATGTTCTCGTTAAACACAATATATCATGGAACTACTGACTCCTGTCTGTAACGTGGTTTATATTTCAGACTGCACGTTATACGGCGCACCATGAACTGTTAAAGGAGAAACTAATCAGAAACACTGGCTGGAAACTAGGGTGTGTTTGTGTTGTGTAGCCGAGTCCCAATGAGTCCATGTGGTTGTCACAGCTGCAGCTGAAGACACAACAATGTTGTTATGTTGTCCATGCACTTTATGTTGTCTATTCACTTTATGTTGTCTATATGTTGCACAAATAACTTTATCACTTTATGTTGGACAGAAGAGAAACGCAATTTCAATCTTCTGCATGTTTGCACGTATGAAAAATTGACAAATAAAACTGACTCTGACTTTGAACAATCGTTTTACAGACAAGTCTTAAAATGACAATTTTTTTTTTTTTTTTAAGTTTATACTTTTGAGACCATTTAATCCAGAAATGTATAGTTGATGTATTTAAGTGACATCCCCTACTTGTGTCTGTGTGTGTCTGTGTGTGTGTGTGTGTGTGTGTGTGTGTGTGTGTGTGTGTGTGTGTGTGTGTGTGTGTGTGTGTACAGTATACTGTATATATATTTTTTAAATCGGTGTAACAACACGTAAACATGTGTAAACATTTCTGGATTATTTACATATATGTTGTATATATACATATATATTTTATTTTATACTTTATATTTCACTTTGCATACTATAATTCATGCACAGTCACTTTCTTTCTTATATCTATATTTCATTGTGTTTAGTTTATCGGTCCTACTATGTCAACAAATTTCCCCTTGGGGATTAATAAAGTACATTTCTATTCTATTCTTCTAAATCAGGACTAAATTCTCATAGAAATGTCTCCAGTGTATCAATAAAGATAAGTCACCCTTGATGATTGACTTATTGCTTTGAGACTAAATACTACAACACGTATATTCCACTTTGTGTATAAGACGATGAAAACAACAATGACTTTCTGGATATGTTGACCGCGACGCTCCAGACTTGCCTTGGGCGAATGCTTCTTGAACGTCCCCCCCCACCCCGGCGAGTGAATCCTGGGGCGGGTACATGTGGGCGTGGGGCGACGCGGCGCCCAGCGAGCGAACGGTGGGGCTCGGCCGAGAAGGAGAGGCGTGAGAAGAGCCGGCCGCCTGCGCCTGAGAGATGGAGGCGGGAGGCTCGTTTCATTGAATAATTGATGACTTTCAGACACGTGTTGTCATTTCTTTTGCGGCTGACATCACCTCCTCACTGTAGTTGAAGCTCTGGCGATCGATGGAACAAGGTCAACCATTATTTGTGCCGAGACATTTATGTTTTCCGATTGGAAAATTGTAGCTTTCTTAAAATGTTTGACTTATTTTAATAGCTCTGAGTTAGGGCTGAATCCCACATTTACAGGTGCCGTGAGTGAACTTACTGCCTGTCGCTGCTCCTCATCCTACAGGGCCACAACATGGGCAGCAAACAAACAGGGAGGAGAAGGATGGAAGAGAAGAAGTCAGATACATTCAGAGCCGGAGGAAGGTGGAATTATTGAAGAGGAAACAAGTGAGGAAACAAGTGAGGCTCGTTACTGGGATGACATACACAGGGAGGTGTGAAGAAGAAGAAGAAGAAGAAGAAGAAGAAGAAGAAGAAGAAGAAGAAGAAGAAGAAGAAGAAGAAGAAGAGTCGGTGAAGGTGGGAGAAATGGAAGAAAAAGAAGAAGGAGGGGGAGAGATGGAAGAAGAAGAAGAAGAAGAATAAGAAGAAGGTGGGAGAGATGTAAGAAAAAGAAGAGAAAGAAGAGAAAAAAAGAGAAGAAAGAGGTTGAAGAGATGGAAGAAGAAGAAGAAGAAGAAGGAGGAGGTGGGAGAGATGGAAGAAGAAGAAGAAGAAGAAGGAGGAGGTGGGAGAGATGAAAGAAGAAGAAGAAGAAGAAGGAGGAGGTGGGAGAGATGAAAGAAGAAGAAGAAGAAGAAGAAGAAGAAGAAGAAGAAGAAGAAGAAGAAGAAGAAGAAGAAGAAGAAGAAGAAGAAGAGCGTTGCCCTCTAGTGTGTGTGTGTGTGTGTGTGCGTCACCTTGAGCAGCTTCATCAGCCCCTCCAGCTGCACCATCAGCTCCCTCCTGCTCTCCTGCAGAGACGACATCCTCTGCTCCAGCTCATCTTTCCTTTGTCTGCAACACACAACCCTCCATTACTGTCAGGAGGCCGCAGAGAAGGACCCAGAGGGAGAGGAGATGATGTGAGGTCACAGACGGTGCCTGGTTCTGAAAGGCCGAGAGAGAGAGAGAACCCGGGAGACGAGGCGCTGGCCCCAGTTACACCTTCCCTGTCAGCCATCATCAAAGTTGATTTAGACATCTGTACTCGGCCACGTAAACAGTATCAACCGAGCCAAATAAATAAAGAACAGCTGTCCAGGGTGCTCGGGTTGGTAGCGCCAGGTTTACGAGCGGGATTAAACAAAGCTGGGAATCGGCTGAACGAGAGACTCCTGTAGCTCCGGGGCGCTCTCTGAGCACGCCATCGTCCCTGGGGAGAAGCCTCGCCGGAGGAAAACGCAAACCGTAGAGCAATCGAGACACGACGTCTAAAATCCTGGATGTATTTCCGGGTGATCGGACTCGGTGGAGATGGGCTGTGAAAGAGCTCCTGACCCGGTGTTCTATCATTTCATGCTACTTGTCGAGAACTGCTACCTTGTGGTATTGCGCATTTGCCGAGTCGACTTTCCGAGTTTGTTTGACACGCCCATCATGTTTTGCAACCCTGTCGATGCACGTCTGATAACGGGGAGTGACATCCTCAAAATCCCGATTATTTCCACTCTGCCTACTGTGTCGCAGGGACATGCAGGTAGTAATATTATGTAGTAATGACATGTAGATTAATGAGTGATAAGCAGTTGCTATTTCTTGTGTGTCAACACATTATTGTAAACATGAGTTTGTTTACATTATCATAATAAAGCACTGGTTTGTTATTAGGGTATTTAGTGTTGAAGATAAACACTTTAACAGTGAAAAGTGAAACATTGAAAGAAAAGCATATCGTGATAGTACAATAACATGCATTCATGTACGAATGCTAAATTGAATTATATCAGGGGTAGCATATTTTGATAGTACAATAACATCCTATCAGATAGGGTAGCATGAATCGATGGACTAACCTATCGGTTTATGCAGCGGTAGCAAATTCTGACAAGGCAGCAAAAAATGACAGAACACCGGAACAGGAGAACCCCGCGAGCCTCGAGACGGACCAGAGCTTGAAACCAAACTTTGACATCATGAATTCTCGATCAAGGTCGACGTTTACTTGACACTGCCTAATATTTCAAAAAGTACAAATTCAATTCAAGACGATAAAAACCGTGAGTGGGCAGCAGAGTGAAGCCAGCGTGTGTTTGAGCGTCGGCCCAATGAGACGTTTACAAACTGCATGTGGTCTGGATGGGATCTCAGCTTCCCTTCACATGTTAGGACAAAGGAGTAAATAAACAAGGAAAGCAAGAGTCTGAGTCATGCAACACGTGATCATCCCAAAGTAAAGCTTCACAAGAGGGACTCGCAGAACGTCCAAATAACCTCTCCGTCTGTTTCGAGGCGTTTTTACTGGAGATCGTCAGACGTCTCGTCCCGAATCCGAGCCGAAAGAAAACGAAGGCCATCTGGCAACGCGGTTGCAAATGGCAACCGCTTGAGTACCCCTCTCCCCTGGGGTTAGTAATGAAAACTAAGATAAGATAAGATAAGATATTCATTTATTAGTCCCACAATGGGGACATTTCAGGCTCACAGCAGTGGGTGTACATTAGAGCATTAATACAAATAAAAGATCAAAATAAAAACAGAAAAAAACAATACAAAATACTACAATACAAAATACTAATACTACTACTAAAATACAAAATACAAAATACTACTACTAAATTACAAAATAATAATACTAAATACTAAATTGCTAAATAATAAATACTAATACTAAACTAGTATCAGTTTCTGAGATTATAAAAACTAACCAACTTTTTCCAAGGACACTAAATCTAGTGAGAGTCAACAAGCTGGCCGCCTGACAGCCAGGACTGTAATAAACACGACCAATGATTGGACAAGCATATTAGAGCAACGCCACAGCCATCTTTCCTTTTTTACAGATCATTTATAATTTATATTTATTGATTTCTGTCAGGATGTTCGGAGAATTTCAACAAATATAGCAAGAAACGTGGCGCGAACTTCTCGTGGATACCATGTGGAACGCAAGGAAGTGATGTGGCAACTTCAGATAGCAATATTACTGATAATGACTCAAATCTACACATTAGATGAATAAGTACAGGATCTACTGTTGAGGTGTGAAGAGTGGAGGATACAAAATGAGGACGAGTCGTTGCCTTGAATTATGGGTATTAGCTAATGTGTGTCATCAAGGATGTTTCAGTTTTCACTGCTCATTTTATAAGTTGGTCCAAAGTAAAAAAAAAAGGCTTTATTCATCACAGTATATTCTACTTAAAAACGACTTAAGTAAACTTTGTTGTGATTTGCTCAACTTAAAGCCACTAGGGAATGAATGTGGCGCCCCAGAGTGGCCGTATCTAAAAAAACACACTGAGGGTCTCATTAGTCGAGTCAAAATAACTTCAGATGCTAGAATCACATATAAATCTCTAAACAGTGGATTTAAAGCTGCTCTGTGTGTCACCAGCAGTATACTTCCATCATCCTCAAAGCCACTCTCTCTCTGGCAGGATTGTTATTGCTTTGTATAAAGTCTTCCTCCTCTCCCTGGGAGTTTCTGTTTTTCACCGAAAAAGCAGAAACACGTCGGAAGTGAGTGGCTTTTCATATAATTCACCATCTGTCACCTCCATCTGCCGTAAATCACTCTGCCTCAAAACAACGCGGCACGTACACGGAAACACAAGGCCCGTGAACTTTGATCGTTGATGTTTGAGCATCATTTTTGGTAATTAAAAAATACTAATTGTTATACTGGTCTTGTTGTACTGGCACGTGTGTGTTTACCTGAGCAGACGCAGCTCGGCCAGCAGGTTGGGGTTGGTGCTGGCCTGGCACGTCGCGTCGTGCTCCACGCGGAGACGTCTGATCTCCGCCAAGATCTCTCTGGGAAATATAAAACATACCGGTCAGCTCAGGCCGGGTGGGGGGGGGGGGTCACATGACCCAACAGGCTGTGGAAAGACGGGGCAAGAATACACTACTTAAGCAGATCATGTGGAGGAATGTTCGTGTTGGATTTAGAGAATATGCTTTAAATCTGACAAGCAGTTGCATTTAGGAATCAAATGTTTACACGTAAAACACGTAGACATTCAGAAATAAAGGAACCGTGCTTAATAGTAGTAAATAAAACAATAGCTGACATTTTGCAGCTGATAGTACATTCATTGTGAGAACAAACTATTTAAAATTGTATCATCATCTGATAGTCAATAAGTATAAAAAAAAAACAAATTTTGAACACGTCTAACTTTATATTTGCCTTTAATTATCGTGTCAAAAGGTAAAACGGCACTGATGAAATGCATAATGTCCAAAATAGAATAGAATAGAATAGAATTATACTTTATTAATCCCCAAGGGGAAATTTGCGGACACAGTAGCACTAATAAACATTAAACTAAACACACAATAATAAAATATACATATAAGAAAGAAGAACAAGTGTGCATAAAATATACAAGTGAGATATAAAATACAAAATAAAATAAAATATATATGTATATATACACAACATATATGCAAATATGTATATATACACACAACATATGTGAAGAGATTCAGCAGTGTAACAATTAAATGTGTTTTCTAACCGTGGGGTTAAACTGTGTGACCTCCACACACACATGTGCATCACAAACAGAGCGACAGGAGCGTTGGTCAAACTACAGACAGGAATGACTCAGAATGAATAACTGGTCAAATACCTGTTCTTGCCCTCCAGCTGAGCGATGAGTTCCCTCTTCTGCTTGTTCACGTCGAAGTTGATGCTCCGGTTAGGGATCACCTGAAAGACACGCGCCACACTGAAGCTGCTTGAGCCGGCCGGGTTGATCATTCATCATTCAACAATGTGTGTCTGTGACCCGGTTGTGTATTTGTGTTGTATTTTCAGTTTACTGTGTGTGAGAAAACAACGTGTTGTTGACTCACTCCCGAGCTGTCGGTCTCGGCCAGGCGGGAGGTGTAGCGGGCGATCAGTTTGTGCTCCTCGTCTTCTCTGCTGGGACTGTCCACACTACTGACACACACACACACACACACACACACACACACAAGGGAAAACAGCAACATGAACATCTTTTTTTTTTTACTTTCCTAACACGGAAAGGTTATTTTTCTAACATTAGCACTATCGCGGTATAAAGTTTGCACTGTCAGGCATCAAATGCACTTTTTCTTGACTTGTCAAACATTCACATAGAGAATAAATGTGTCAAAAGAGCCCTGTGAGCCGCTGTAGATGACAGTGGGAGCAACACTATATGGTACATTCTGCTCTCTGATCAAACAGCCTTGAACACCAACAAGTGGCGGACAGTTTGCAGCAATAAAACCAAGAAAATGTATAGCAATATTAATCTATTTTCTTTTTTTGACTACCTCAGGGTTCTTACACATTTTGACCAGTGGATTTCCATGACTTTTCCATGACTTTTCCATGACTTTTTTATGACTTTAAACCAAATTTCCATGACCAAACTGAAATCTCGGTATAAAAACTGTAGAACATTGTGCGTATTGAGAGCTATCGCTGGCTTATATTTTGAGCGTGTTTCTTTAAAAAATATAATTATTATTTCAAACTCGGCCTAAATGAACATGTGATTATAACAACATTTCCATGACTTTTCCAAAACTTTTATGATTTAAGTTTTTCCCATGACTTTTCCAGGCCTGGAAATGACCATTTTAAAATTCCATGACTTTTCCAGGTTTTCCGTGACCGTACGAACCCTGTACCTGCAAAACGAACCAAAATAACCCTAAAATCTGATGTAGGGGTAGATATTTCCTTCAGAAAACATCTCCCTTCCAGCTCTGCTTCAGTGAGAAGTTTCCCGATGTGAGTATGATGTCATCCATCATACATTTCCCCTCCCTGGTAATTGAGGCTTCTCCCCCTGAGGCGTCATGCTGGAGGCTAACTCCTGCTCGCTGACTAATGAGGCTAAAAGGATGCTGACACAGCGATGATGTTCAAGCCGGTTGTCACGATCAAAGAGAACAACCCGTTGGCTGAGTTATGGTCTTCCTGTGCTCCGCTCTCACCACGGGCTGCTCTGGAGGCGGTTCACGTACGCGGCGATCAGGGCGTGCTCCTCGTTCATGCGCCGAGCGGCGGCCAAACTGGACGAGAGAAGGAAAAGAAAACATATCTATGCTGGGAATGTAATTTAAATATGAATATATGTTGTCAATAACTTTAAATCGCATATTTCAGACATATTTCTTGCATGTTTTCGTAATTTTATCATGAATCTTTGCATTGTATTGTTGTCATTTTGCACTTTGCATCTGGTGAAAATGATCCTGTTTCTTTTGGTTTGATAACATAACGGCCGATTAGACTTCATGTTGTCAGTCCTTGAAAGTTTCTTCCAATGGAAAGAGACATTCTATGTCTAACTTTAAAAAAACTAACAAATACAAACAAAAAAATTGAAAATCTGATTGTTTCCCCTCCATTAAGCACACACAGGTGGCATCCAGGAAACCACGTGTCAATACTTAATGTACACATTTCTGCAATTTTATTTATTTTTATTTTTAAATGCCGTCTGTTAAATCCTCAAGTCACTTTCGGGCTACAAATACTGAATATTTACAATCAATGTCCGCACTGCAATGACAAGAAACACTAGTACACGAGTTTAGAACGGATTGCTCATCGCAGTTTAAAGGCGACATCTTCAAATGTTTCATTTTATCAGAGGAATATTCCAAAACATAAAAAAATTACTATCACATCAAAGAAAATGACCAAATCCCCACAATTTAAAAGCCAAACTATAAAAAAAACGTGCCTCAACTTGTAATTAATTGCTGCATAAGACGCCTACATTTAATTTTCATCATATCAACTGATGTTAAGTTTCTGCTGATAACAAAAGTCCTTTAGAAGAAACAAAGGAACGAAGCAAGCTATTAAAAACAAAAGTACGTAAGTCTTTACCCATTTAACCTGCAGCTTTAAACTCCAGAAAATATGTAAACTTCTAATAAAAGAAAAAATACCCTCTAAACTGGGAGTTTTCGACTTTACCTTTTGGAGGACTCGGGCACTGATGTGGACAGCAACATGGCGTCACCGGTGTTTCCAATGGGGCGTGCGGGGCTACACACACACACACACACACACAAACACACACATGCATATTACCAACAGTGTAAACACAGAGTAATGATACAAACATTGAGTCATTAAAACACAAAGTCCTGCCCGTCAGAAAACCCACATTCTCCCACGATTCTGAGTGCAGTCATGCAACAGTGAATCCTACGAGTCTGAGCAAACACAGACAGGGTAAAGATCACCAGAGGGAGAGAGAGAATGGATGCAGACACCCCCCCCCCCCCAATAAAATGTTGTTTTACCTACGATAGAAATGATAGATATTCAGATTAATTAAATCTTGTGAGAGTTATAAACCTGACGCGGCGACATTATAACACACATACTCACTCTGTGCTGAGTGCGCTGTGTTTAGGTTTCCGGTGCTCGGCGGTCTGAAATGACCCGGTCCGTGTTTGGAAAATCAAACAATGTGGATCCACCGCAAAGGGGCGGAGCAACCGCGGCGGTTCGCTCTAGAGGTGCCACTTTTTATCTGAGGTTTGTGTGTACAAGCAACCGTCAAGGTGATAACAAACCTAAATGTTGTTGTAGGCCGAGTTTTTTGCGACGTGGTAGTAAATGTTTCACTTGTGTGTTAACTAGAGCTTTAACAACTGAACATTAACATGAGGCTTAAGCAGCACTAACACAGTATATATCGTCATAAAGTGAGGGAAATAATTACATTTTATTGTGTTGTGAATTCGAGAGGAAAGTCAATATCATCCGAAAAAAGTTTGTTGTTAATAATTCCAAGAACATTGTTGAATATAATTAACCAAATAAGTTACAAAGATTTCCCCTGACTTCATAAATACCATGTGACGTGGTTTATTCCCATGTCGAAGTCACCGTTGCACCACAGTGCCCCATGTGGCCATACGTGGTATTTACAGGACAAAGGCACATTACTTTCACCAAAATCCCAAAAGATTTCCAGGATCCACAAGCGTATATATTTTAGTGAGGAACAATAATTCAACGACCAGCACTTCAAGAGGTCTTACACTATGTTGGAGAGGTTCAGGGTCCTCTCAGGTTCCTCCGGGTAAATCGGGTGTGTGGACTCTCTGGACGACGCACAGCCCAGAGTCCTGCTCAGGGCTCGGCCCAGCTTTGTCGCCGACGACTTCTACGCAAACACACACATGAAGACAGACACACACACACACACACACACACATCAGGTGAATGATCACACGCTGTGTGACTCCGTATTGTTGTTCCGGAGCAGTGTGACTACATTAAAGAGCAGGAGGAACGCCACGGATCAAACCCATCTGAACCCATCTGAACAACTTTCCTGATTAGAATCTTTAAATTTGTGGCAATTTTTTGTGGATCTACAGTTTGAAGGATTGTTTAGTCTCCTGAAGATGTAATAATAATAAGAATAATAATAATAACAATAACAATAACAACAACAACAATAATAATAATAATAATGTAGCTCTTTTGATTCAAGTCAAGTGCAGTGCTACGTGTTCTTTGACTGGAAGAATTAATTTGATCAAGATACAGCATCTTTTCCTCCTGGAAATCCTTATATATATATATATATATATATATATATATATATATATATATATATATATGTGTATGTGTTTTCATAGCAGCGGTGTGTCTGATAAATTGCTATGAAAACACATACATAATATCTTAACTTATATTATGTATCTGCATATGGCCAAGAATATGTCTGTAATTCACTTTATTTAATTTAGTTATATAGTCATTTGGAAGTTGTTGTAGTAATCCATTTCCAAAAAATAACAGCTAATGCAAATAAACAAACAGTTTGCTGAGGGATTGAAGTAAATAATGACGGATCTAATTTACAACTTAACCCCTGTTTGATAATTGTTTATTACTCTTAGTTCTCATGCAGCAAACCTCATAGAAATATGCAGTGGAGATGACGTAACTATGTTTTTGTTAGCGTTAAGCGTGGTGAAGTGGAACAGATAAGATGAGCATGTAGCCGGCTGTAATTGATATTTGAAGTCTCCTGAGGATTATTAGGGTGAGGGTCGTGCGTTGGTCCATCGTGAGGAGATTTATCCTTGAAACACCAAAATGATAAATTATACTAAGCCCAGATAAGGAATATTTCATCATTTCCTTATTGAAATTTGTTTTCACCTTGAACCAAGTTTTTTTTAATTTTACTATCAATTATGGTATTGAGGCATTTCAGATTTTTTGAGATAAATACATAACAATGTGGAAAAAAAAGCAAAAAATATTTACATTGAAATACATGTGTCCGGAGTTATCGTTGCAGGTTTTAATTTTGTTTTGATGATCTGATTTGTGTTTGTTTTTATAGTTGAAGCTGACTCTCAATTCTAATCCCTCTGCATTAATTATTCAAACCATAAACCCCAAACCAAGTTTTAACCAGCGGACACTTGAGGACCCGACTGAATGTCATGTCACGATACATCTTCCTCTCCATGCGCCCCACAGTCAGCTCTAACATCCAATATGGTCCTCCCAAAGATGGGAGGTCCACACACACACGCACACAAACACACACACACACACACAAACACACACAGTGCCCCCTGGCGTGACGAGTGAGTAATCACACGGCGACTGACCCAGGACGAGTGCTCCTTCATCTGATGCTGGTTGCTATGAGAGCCGCTGGCGTTGCCGCGCCAGAAGCAGTTCTGGCAGAGCTGGTAACCACGGCAACGGAGGCAGCGATAGCGGAAGCCCGTCATCGCGTTGCCGCGACAGTAGGAGCACGAAACGGGATGGTAGACTGAGGAGGAGGGGAGAAGCAGCATCCGTCAAAGATCATTTAATTTAACCTATATCAGTGTGTGTGTGTGCGTGTGTGTGTGTTTGTGTGTTTGTGTGGGTGTGTGTGGGTGTGTGCGTGTGTTTACCATGCTCCACGTTGGCCATGCGGTGCATGAGAGGCAGCCAGACGAGACACTGAGGAGGGTCAGCTACAATGTCGAGGAACATGTTGAGCATCACCCTCTTCTACATCAACAACAACCGTTTACAGAAGAAGAAACTCATCAGCATCATAGGATATGAAATCAAATTATAATCATACCTGCAAACTCATGAGGGGTGAAAAAGGTGTGTGTGTGTGTGTGTGTGTGAGTGTGTGTGTGGGGAGGGGGGGGGTGCAGGTGACTTTTTATTTTGTGACCACATCCATGTTGTTTGATGAAGTCTCAAAACTTTTAGAATTACAACTACGGTCATGTTATTGTTCTGACCATCTAAATTCTAAATAATGACAATAAACAGTTTTAGAGCAAAAGGTCCTCCGATCTGACGAAGCCGTATAATGATAGTAGTAATAAATATACATTGTCATTATATATATAATATGGTTAAAGTCATTCATAAACCAACTCTATTCTGCCTCTACCTGGTTGTCAAGATACTAACATTGTAACTTCTACAACATACCTGCCATAAATATCAGGATACCAGATACAATACTATAACAACAATATGATACCATGAATAAGAGACTGGTATATGTATCTATAATAGTAATAAATTCAATATCTGTACGATTCACGTGGACGACCCATTTTAATTTCAAAACGGTGAATTTTTGTTTGCAGGTCTTTATAATCCTGTACGGAGAGGTTTATTCCAATATTACTGAAATAAACATATATGATAAAGGACTGATGAAAGAGGTGGTGGAGGCGTGAGACCGTACCTGTTGGGGGAAGCACGAGCGAGCTAAGGTGTGTGTGTAGCCAAAGGACGGCCCTTCATGTGCAGCCGTGGGCAGCTTGAGCGCCTCCCTCAGGAAACCGTCAAACTTGGACTGCACCAGCACGCCGCTGGAGTTCGACACCTGAGAAAACACATCTACACACACACGGACACAAGCGTGGAAAGCGTGCATATATTAATTTCCCGAAGACAACCGCAACTGCATTTTTTACAAGTGACAATTAAAAACCAAAGAATAACTCTTAACCTACATGTTATTGGGTGACCTTGTGTGGACAAGCCTTTGGAGGTGAATCTACATTATAGGACTTTTTTTAATTCATCTTTTACATATTCCTGTCACTACTACATGATTAATGCAGGAGCAGGTAGTTTACCATAAGCAAACAGGAGCCGTGACCCGACATTGACGGTGTTATGAATATTCATATCCAAACGTGCCGAAATACCAACTGAAGGTTTGAGATTTTAAATAGTGCAAATTAATGGCATCAAACTACTTAAGTAAAATGTATTTACAGGGTTCTTACACATTTTGACTGATGGATTTCCATGACTTTTCCATGACTATTTCATGACTTTAAACCCAATTTCCATAACCAAAATGAAATCTCGGTATATAAACATGAACAATTTAGAACATTGTGCGTATTGAGAGTGTAGGCCGGATTATATTTTGAGCGTCTTTCTTTAAAAAACATATTAATTCTTTCAATCTCGGCGTAAATGAACATGTGATTATAACACATTTCAATGACTTTTCCAAAACGTTTTTCCCATGACTTTTCCAGGCCTGGAAATAACCATTTTAAAATTCCATGACTTTTCCAGGTTTTCCATGACCGTACGAACCCTGATCTAATGTGGATTGAAGTGCACTGTCCATAATATATGAATAAATACAAATAATACTTAATGTATCCTCTGGTTTTTCAAGAACATTATTTCTATCCATGTGTTTACACCAGCTGGGACCTCCTGTGGTCTGTAAAGTGAAGCCAATGCAGAAGTGTCTTTAATTTGCATTCTCTCTTATAACCACAAGGGGGCGATGCCTCCGTTTGAAAAAAGAGGTCAGATTGTATAAAAGTCTTTGAGACAATGACCCGACTTCTTCTGATTTATTACCAGTTTATTATCAGTAAACATTGTACACGCAAGTTTATGTTCTCAGTCGCTCCTTCAAGTCTTCTGCTCATTTGAGAGATTCTGGTCCCATTTAGAGTGAAATACATCTTACAGCAGAGTGTGCTGTAGGGAGGGTCAACTTGTGGTCGCCAGGTCTCCACAACGGCGTTCTGCTCCGGGAGTTGTCCGTGTTTCCGTCTCAGAACTTTCAGGCCGTGGAAGTTAATTATGACATTTTAATGTTCATCAGGGCTGTCACCCTGATGAACAGTTGTTCAGACTCTCATATCTCAGACTCTTTTTTTGCACTATCTGCCTTTTTTTTTTTTTCTTTTTTTTTTTTTTTTTTATTTTTTTTAATAATGTATATTGTTGTGTATGTATGAGAAAAAAGTGGAACCGGAATTCAATGTATATATGTGAACTTTCACTGGGCCATTAAAGCTGATTCTGATTCTGATTCTGATTCTGATTAATTGACTACAAATGTCTCATTCGGTGATCGGTTCTACGGAGCTTCCCTCTCATGTCAGGAGCGGTCACTAAATCAACGCAAATTTTTTTGGCATGTCACTTCAATACTTTCTTTTATTAGATAAGAGCAACATACACATACATTAAACTTATCTTAAATAGAAAAAAATAATTTAAATGCAGCCAAACACACGTAGCCGTTAACGCCCCCTGACATCATCACTGCATCCTCCTCATCATCCTCATTTCAGCAATGTGTCAACAGTATGTCATAATAATAATAATAATAATAATAATAATAATGCATTATATTTTTATCGCACTCTTCCTTCAAGAATGTCGCAACAGCCAACCGACTTGTGACTCCGTCACCTCGAGCTAATCACTCGAAATCCAGACTGTTTGCTGTCCTGGCTCCTGATTGGTGGAACCAGCTCCCCACTGACATCAGGACAGCAGAAAGTCTCTACATCTTCCGCCGGAAACTGAAAACGCACCTTTTCCGACTATATCTGGATTAATCACAGACTTGCACTTTAGTAGCACTTGAATGGCTCTTATTATGGTACTTTTGTAGTTTGACTATGTTGAGGAAATGTTACTTTCTGTATTCTTGTTGTTCTTAGTTTGTACTCTAGGTTGAAATGCACTTATTGTAAGTCGCTTTGGATAAAAGCGTCTGCTAAATGACATGTAATGTAATGTACTCACAGCGCAGTTTGTCCACCAGCTTCCCCCCACACAGCGTGGCCAGCATCGCCTTCACGGAGAGCACCGTCAGCCGGCTGTCAGGCTCACTGGAACAAACGCGTACGTCAAAACCACAAGCGGCGCCGTCGCGTTCGTCGCAGACACCCGCAGATTTCTCTCTAGCTATACCTGTCAATGGCGGCCAGTAAGAAATCCACCAGCAGGGCGGCGCTCTCTCGCGGGTCGATGGTGTGCGTGGTGGGCAGCCGCTTGCTGAGCTGGTTGAACAGGGCGGACACCAAGTTCTCCAGTCTGGTCACGGAGATGCCGGCGTTCAGCTCCACGGCGTTCAGCCCGGCGTCCCGCACCGCCTCGATCACGTTGTAGATGTCGATCAGATGCACTGGAACACGAGCGGACATATATGTGAGAGCAGGGTAGCACTTTGACTTTAGGGGGGAACCCCCCCCCCCCACACACTGACTGGAATCCAGGGGCATTTA